>OX451735.1:988114910-988601564 GCA_948472305.1 Vicia faba | reverse complement strand
AGATTCAGCAAGAAATATGGAAAAGAGGAGTCGAAGCAGCAAAGGAATCTTACTAGTGATGAGAAGTCAAGAAAAATACTGATTCGATTAAGAAAGGTGTGGGCAACAAGTATTCTGGAAGAAAGTTGACACGAAAGAGGTCCAATATTACAATTTTCAAGGTTTTGGTCACTATGCTAGAGACTGTCGAAGAAAGAAAGCTGGAGGGCGAAAGATAGTGATCAAGCTTAATATGCACGAGCTAAAGATAATGATTATGATGACGTGTTGTTGATGGTGAACACTCAGTCGAACACTGAGAAAAATAACATGTGGTATCTGGATTCAGGATGCAGCAACCACATGACTGGAAATAAAAAATGGTTTACCAAGTTAGATGAGTCAGTTGAAAACGTGATAAAGTTTACAGATGACAGGCACATCAAATCATATGGTAAAGGAGATATTTTGACTGTCCGAAAAGATGGTCGAAAAGCTACTATCACTGAAGTGTTGTATGTACCTTCTATGACAAGTAACTTGATAAGTGTAGGTCAATTACTTGCAAAAGGCTTCAATATGAAGCTGGAGAAGAATCAAATGAAGGTATATATGGCTGATGGGAGGCTAATAATGAAAGCACCATTGGCGAAGAAAAAAAGTTCAAAGTTGAACTCAACATATCAGATCACAAATGTTTTGCTTCAACTACAGAAGAAGACAAGAACTGGCTATGGCATCACATGTATGAACATCTAAATTTAAGAAGTTTATGCATGTTCAATCAGAAAAGGATGGTGTTTGGGTTGCCGTATGTAAAGGAACCAAAGCAGATATGCAAGAAATGCTACAAAGCAAAACAGGCTAGGAAGACATTCAAACATGTCTTGCTCGTGAAATCAAAGCAAAAATTGGAGCTGATTCATTTTGATGTGTGTGAACCTTTTGAAGTAAAGTCAAATGGAGGTAACATGTATTTCTTAACTTTCATTGATGAATTCACCAGACATATATGGATTTACCTTATTTAAAGGAAGAGTGAGGTATTCACCCATTTCAAGTTGCATGCTTAGAAACAAAGTGGCTGCAAATTGAAGAAGTTAAGAACTGATGGTGGTGGTGAATATAAATCTGTTGAATTTTCTAGATTTTGCAATGAGGAAGGTATAAAGCATGAGGTTATGCATACTATACACCTCAACATAATGGAATATCTAAGAGAAAGAATAGAAGTATACTGAACATAACGAGAAGTATGTTGAAAGCTAAAGATATGCCTAAAAGATTTTAGGCTGAAGCAACTTCGACAACAATATATATTCTAAATAGATGCCCAACAAGAAGATGGTCGAAAAGACACCTCATGAGGCTTGGACAGGGTCGAAGCTAAATGTGAGTCATCTTAGAGTTTTTGGATCAATGTGCTTCAGGCATGTACCTGAACAATTAAGAAAGAAGCTGGATGACCAAAGTGAAGTCATGGTGCTCATAGGTTATCATTCAACTGGTGCGTACAAGTTGTATTCACCAAACAAAGATAAACTAGTGATCAGTTGAGATGTTCTTGTAGATGAAAGCAAGGGCGAGACAGGATTCGAAGTTCATTTCGTCAAGAATCAGATAGAATCACAACTGTGTTTGAATAAGATGAACAAAATGAAGCTTCAACCAGTCGAAATGAAAAAGATGATGCTTCAACCAGTCAAAATGAAGAACCACCTGTGCAGAATGAGAGATGGTCGATAAGAACAAAAAAATAGGTCGAAAACAAAAAAAAAAAAAAACAAAAAAAGGCTAACTGGATATTAAAGGTTTCCAGATCAAGCAGTTGATGCAAATGGTGACTTAATCGAAGAAACCATGATGATGGCGAAGAAGAACCAATTGATTTGGATGAAGCCATGAGCAATTCGAATTGGTGTGAAGCATGAAAGAAGAACTCAAAGCTATTGAGAAGAAAAAGACCTGGGGGCTTGTCGAGATAAAAAATAAGAAACCAATCGATGTAAAGTGGATTTACAAGGTGAAAAAAAAGCCAAATGGTGAGATTGTGAAGTATAAAGCAAGATTGGTGGCGAGAGGTTTTCTACAAAAACCTGGTATCGACTCCGATGAAGTATATGCACCTGTTGTAAGGTTAGAAAAAATTATAATTATTATTTCGACAACAACATATAAAGGATGGAAGATGCACCCGTTGGATGTAAAGTCATCATTTTTGAATGGTCCATTGGAAGAAGAAGTCTATGTTACTCAACCACCAGGATTCAATGTCAAAGGGCATGAGTCAAAGGTATATAGATTAAGGAAGACTCTCTATGGTTTGAAACAAGCCCCTAGGGCTTGGAATAAGAAAATAAATAGCTTCCCGGTCAAAGCAAGTTTCACAAAGTGTGTCTCATGTGCCAAATTTCTGTCTTCGACAAAGGTTTCGTGGATGAAACATTTGTTGAAACACTTACAACTTCATCCTCAAGGGTATACAAGTCTTGCTTCTTCACGTCTCTCAAGACTTCCTTCGACCCCTTCATGACCTGTATGATACTTTTCTCTCCTTGGAAAACATATCCTTTCTTTTCAAATTCACCAAGAGAAATCAAATTTCTCTTCAAATCAAGTACATACCTGACTTCAGTCAATAACCTTATTGACTCATCATAGATCTTGAATCTCACAGATCCAACATATGCAATCTTACAAGCTTTATTGTTTCCCAACAATATAGACCCACCATCTTGATAATATAATTCTTCGAACAAGTCTTTGTTTGGAGTCATGTGCCAAGTGCAACCTGAATCCATAATCCAATCCCTACGTGAGTCGTTGCTTGAAACCACAAGAACATCAATGAGTCAAACTCATCTTGAACAATGGCTGCATTGTCATTATCCTTACCTCCATGTTCTTTCAGGCGTTCAAGACACACTTTTCTTGTATGACCCTCCTTGTTACAATGATAACATCAAATACCAAATGCTTCGCCACTATAAAACTTCTGCTGACTTTTACCTTTATTCTTGTCGAACTTACCATCCTTTCGCAAGAATTTTCCTCTAACAACTAAACCTTCACCAACCGTCGAAGGTTTATGCTTCTTTCGTTTGTTCAAGTTCTTAGAATACAAGACTGATTGAACTTCTTCAAAGGCCAAAGACTCTCTTTCATACAAGAGGGTTTCTTTAAAGTGAGCATGTGATCTGGAAAAGCGCACAACAGTAACAACGCTTGATCTTCATCATCGATCTTCACATTAATATTTTTAAGATCAAGAATCAGCTTGTTGAACATACCCAACTGATCAACCAAAACTTTATCTTCAATTATCTTGAATAAATACAAAATTTGCTTCAGGTAGAGTCGATTTACCAGCGATTTGGTCATGTAAAAACTTTCAAGTTTCACACATAACCTTGCCGCCACCGTCTCCTTGGATACCCGTCGAAGAACCTTAACACCAAGGCTCAACAAGATTGCGCAGTGGGCTTTCTCTATCATCGCCGTCTTCTCAGCTTCCTTAACGCAACGTTCATGGCTGCCTCTCCTTTCAACGCTTCCAAACAACCCTGCTAAACCAGTAGGGCTTTCATCTTCAAGCGCCACATGCGAAATCGTTCACTCCAGTGAACTTTTCAATCTCATACTTTGTTGAAGGCTCTTCTCCACGCTCACCGCACCAATTTGTTGTGAAAACGATACCTTGAAAAACAAAGTATATAGGGTTTCTCTATGATCAAGAAACACACAAGGGTAGAAAAGATGGAAAACACAAGAAGAACACAATAATTGGTTATTAACTTCTATTCTTTACTTTCTTTTAGAACAAGATCACAAGTACACAAGAATAACAAATAACTCTCTTACACTAAATTAAGTTTTTCCGTCAGCAATGATGAGAGACTAGTATGCTATTGCTAATAAACCTAATATACTAAATTAATGAGTTTTTTCACAAATACCCATTACAAGCTAACTTATGGTACAAGCTAACGTATGGTACAAGCTAACTTAAACAATTGGACATAATAAACAAGCCTAATTCGAAATAATAACAACGCTAGCATTTCGACACCCACATATTAGAGCATATTTCGACTACAGTATATAGGTCTTCGACACCAACATATAAACATACTTCGAAGACATGCATAAATCCTATCGAATCAAAAACTATTTTTCAACCTAATAGAACTCGATCCAATATCTAACACATAATCATCTAAATAAATAGTCATTTTTTTTTAATAAACAAAACACACTCATTTGAAGAAGTCGCTAGTAAAACAACATTAGCGCTAGTAAAACAACATTAATACAACATGCATAAAATGTTTTTTTCTTCTCATTCTATCATGTCTAGTCTTGCATTTTCTTTTGCAACATATTATATTAGAGTAATTAGATATGCAACTCAACAAAGAATTGTCCGACAAAAATAGATTTTCATTTTGTTAAATCTCTTGATGGACAAAAAAATCAATTTAACCTACTATTGCGTCTATAAATTAGACATCTAGAAGCACTAACATACTTTCACCACTCTTAGATATATTGACCTCCATGTATGATTACTCAATCATTTCAACTGCTTGTTATTTGCAAGAACTTCTCTTTGCTTTAACATCGAAGTATCTCTACCAGTACACCCCTTTACATGGAAAATAACATATGAGAAACAGTCTAGCAAATAACAACTAATGATGAGAATGTTACATCATATGCTGAGATGATTCATCTAGTAAGCCCACACAAGAGCATTTACGCAAAACATATGACACCAAACTTGAATATTCAACCATCATGGCGGTAACTAGAAGCCAAGTCCCACTTGAACCATCACAAGGAGAATTGAACCATCAGAATTACAACTCCTAGAATAAATCATATCATTCAAGGATTGTTTCAATAATAAAACGTCCCAAAATACATAAAAAACTCAAACCTTGATGTGGCTTTACATGTATTGGCGGCGAGTCTCAAACCAAACCATTTTTTAACTCATTAGCATGAATACCGTCTAAAGTGTTTGAAAACTCATAAATAGGGAAAATGATACATATCTATGAATGAGATACTTGCAACAAAAATGGGGGACTACAAAAAATCGCACCATAATATTTGGGATCAAGGTGGAGAAAAAACAATCAAGGAAATGATAAAGAAGAAAGTACTTATCCAGCTAAACCCATTTGAAGGAGAAGCCAAAATGAATCATCTAAGATACTTACGACTCTAGCTTGATCAACCTACCTTGATAAAGGGAATAAAAATCCAATGGATACATGAGAATATACTGTTAGAAGCTATAATTTTTGTTCTGTCGAAATACATGAGTATGGTGTATGTCAAATAGTTAGTAGAGTGTCTTGTAAACTGTATTTGACAGAGTCGAATACAATAGATATTGAAGTATGTCGAAATCATGTTTTGGGCTTTAGCGTATTTTGTCTAATTGGACTTGAGTATTTTTTACCTATATAAATGGTTGCTGATTTTGTAATCACAAGTGTAATCAATAACAATGTTTTACAATTAAGTTAGAATCACAACAAATTTTCATCTCTCTCTCTCTCTCTCTCTCTCCCTCTCTCTCTCTCTCTCTCTCTCTCTCTCTCTCTCTCTCTCTCTCTCTCTCTCTCTCTCTCTCTCTCTCTCTCTCTCTCTCTCTCTCTCTCTCTCTCTCTCTCTCTCTCTCCTTCTCTTTCATAAACCGTCTTCTTGAAAATCCTTTGTTCCAACAAATTGATATAACAGGGCTCAGTTGCGATTCAGAGAGAATCTAATGGCAAACAGAACAATAACGTCAACACAATTTCCAGAGAATCTACCGACTTTCAAAGGTGAAAACTATCAGTGGTGGATTGCGCAGATGAAGGTTATTTTAGATTTCAAGATGTTGTTGAAATATTGAACGATGGAGTATCAGAACTGAAAACAAATGCTACGGAAGCCCAAAAAGCTACACACAACAATCAAAGGAAGAAAGACAGTAAAGCCTTGTTCTTGATTCATCAGTGTGTGGATTCTAATGTATTTGAGAAGATAATTGAAGAAGAAACAACAAAAGGAGCTTGGGAAAAGCTAAAGAACTTGTATGGAGATGAGAAATTGAAGAAGGTGAAGTTGCAGAAACTAAGGAAGCAATACGAAATGCTTCAGATGAAATAAGATGAATCAATTTCTGCATATTTTCCAAGAATTATGACGCTAACAAACCAAATGAAGGCATGTGGTGAATCAATTACAAATCTGCAGAAGATAGAAAAGGTGTTGAGATCTTTGACTGCAGATTTTGACTACATTGTTGTGGCAATTGAAGAGGCCAAGACTCTATCTGAGATGAAGTTGGAAGAAATTCAAACTTCATTAAAGGCTCATGAGATGATGTTGAAGCAGAGAAACTCAGAAAGAGAGAAGGTGGCTGAACAGACATTACAATCAAGATTCAGCAAGAAAGATGGAAAAGAGGAGTCGAAGCAGCGAAGGAATTTTGCTAGTGATGTGAAGTCAAGCAAAAATACTGATTCAATCAAGAAATGTGTGGACAACAAGTATTTTGGGAAGAAAGTTGACACGAAAGAGGTATAATATTACAATTGTCAAGGTTTTAGTCACTATGCTAGAGACTGTCAAAGAAAGAAAGCTGTGAGGGTGAAAGATAATGATGAAGCTCAATATGCACGAGCTGAAGATAATGATTCTGATGGTGTTATGGATGGTGAACACTCAGTCGAACACTGAGAAAAATAACATGTGGTATCTGGATTCAGGATGCAGCAACCACATGACTGGAAATAAAAACTGGTTTACCAAGTTAGATGAGTCATTTGAAAAGGTGATAAAGTTTACAGATGGAAGACACATCAAATCATATGGTAAAAGAGATATTTTGATTGTCAGGAAAGATGGTTGAAAAGCTACTATCACTGAAGTGTTGTATGTACCTTTTATGACAAGTAACTTGATAAGTGTAGGTCAATTACTTGCAAAAGGCTTCAATATGAAACTGGAGAAGAATCAAATGAAGGTATATAAGGCTTATTGGAGGATAATAATGAAAGCACCATTGGAGGAGAACAAAGCGTTCAAAGTTGAACTCAGCACATCAAATCACAAATGTCTTTCTTCAACTACAGAAGAAGACAAGAACTGGCTATGGCATCACATGTATGGGCATCTAAAAACTTTCAGAAGTTTATGCATGCTCAATCAGAAAAGGAAGGTGTTTGGGTTGTCGTATGTAAAGGAACCAAAGTAGGTATGCAAGGAATGCTACAAAGCAAAACAGGCTAGGAAGACATTCAAACATGACTTACTTGTGAAATCAAAGAAAAAATAAGAGCTGGTTCATTTTGATGTGTGTGAACCTTTTGAAGTAAAGTCAAATGGAGGTAACAAGTATTTTCTTACTTTCATTGATGAATTCACCAGATATATGTGAATTTACCTTATTGAAAGGAAGAGTGAGGTATTCACACATTTCAAGTTGCAAGCTGAGAAATAAAGTGGCTGCAAATTGAAGAAGTTAAGAACTGATGGTGGTGGTGAACATAAATATGTTGAATTTGATAGATTTTGCAATGAGGAAGGTACAGAGCATGAGGTTATTACATCCTATACGCCTCAACATACTAGCATAGCTGAGAGAAATAATAGAAGTATACTGAACATGGCGAGAAGTATGTTGAAAGCTAAAGATATGCCTAAGAGATTTTAGACTGAAGCAGATTCGACAATAATATATATTCTAAATAGATGCCCAACAAGAAGATGGTCGACAAGAAACCTCATGGGTTTGGACAGGGTCAAAGCCAAATGTGAGTCATCTTAGAGTTTTTGGATCAATGTGCTTCAGGCATATACTTGAATAATTGAGAAAGAAGCTAGATGATCAAAGTGAAGTCATGGTGCTCATAGGTTATCATTCAATTGGTGCATACAAATTATATTCACCAAACAAAGATAAACTAGTGATCAGTTGAGATGTTCTTGTAGACGAAAGCAAAGGGTGAGGCTGAAGTCGAAGTTTAGTTTGACAAAAATCAGATACGGTCACAACTGTATTTGAAGAAGATGAACAAAACAAAGCTTCAACTAGTCGAAATGAACACGATGATGCTTCGACCAGTCAAAATGAAGAATCACCTGTTCATAATGAGAGAAGGTCGATAAGAACAGAAACATAGTCGACAAGGCTAACAAGATATTAAAGATTTCCAGATCAAGCAGTTGATGCAGATGGTGACTTAATTGAAAAAGCCATGATGATGGCTGAAGCAGAACCAATTGATTTGAATGAAGCCATGAGCAATTAAAATTGGTGCGAACCCATGAAAGAAGAACTCAGAGGTATTAAGAAGAAAAAGCCCTGGGAGCTTGTCGAGAGAACAAATAAGAAACCAATCGACGTAAAATGGATTTACAAGGTGAAACAAAGGCCTAATGGTGAGATTGTGAAGTATAAAGCAAGATTGGTGGCGAGAGGTTTTCTACAAAAACCTGGTATCAACTTCGATGAAGTATTTGCACCTGCTGCGAGGTTAGAAACAATTAGAATTGTTGTTTTGACAACAACATATAGAGGATGGAAGATGCATCAGTTGGATGTAAAGTCAACACTTTTGAATGGTCCATTAGAAGAAGAAGTTTATGTTACTCAACTACCAGGATTTGATGTCAAAGGGCATGGGTCAAAGGTATATAGATTAAGGAAGACTATCTATGGTTTGAAACAAGCCCCTAGAGCTTAGAATAAGAAAATAAATAGCTTTATGATCAAAGCAGGTTTCACAAAGTGTGTCTCTAAATATGGAGTGTATGTAAATGATATCAACAACGTCAGTCGAATCATTTTATGCCTCTATGTTAACGACTTACTCATTACAGGAGAAGACGAAGCTGAGATAATGAAGGTAAAGTCGAAATTAATGCAAGAATTCGAAATGTATGACTTAGGGAATCTCTCATATTTCCTAGTGATGGAATTCAAAGATACCGAAGAAGGAGTATTCTTGCATCAAACGAAGTATGCTTAGGATATTTTGAAAAAGTTTAAAATGAGCAACTGTGACGAAGCTGTCACTTAGTTAGAAACTGGAGCAAAGTTGAAAAAGGAAACAAATGGTGAGTTTGTAAGTTCGACCCTTTACAAACAAATCATTGAATCCTTGAAATATCTTTGTAATACTAGACCAGATATCTGTCAAAGTGTAGGACTATTGAGTAGATTTATGGAGAAACCACAAGAGTGTCATCTCATCGCAGTAAAGAGGGTGTTAAGATACATAAAGGAAACAATTGATCATGGTGTGTTATTACCAAAGAATCCGAAGAACAATACAGATGTCGAAGTTCATGGATACATTGACTCAAATTTCAGTAGAGATCGAGATGAAATGTAAAGTACTGCAAGCTACATTTTCATGATCGAAGGTGCTCTAATCTCCTGAAGTTCAAGGAAGCAAAGCATTGTGGCTTTGTCATCATGCGAAGTAGAATATGTGGCTACATCATATGTAGCATGCCAAGCAACATGGATCAAAATGTTACTTGAAGAACTCAGGATAATGGAACCTAAGAAGATGAAATTGTTTATCGATAACAAGTCAACTATTAATCTGAAGAATCACCCAATGTGTCATGGTTGAAGTAAGCACATAGAAATGAGATATCATTTTCTGAGGGATCAAGTCAACAAAGGAAAGTTGGAGATAAAGCACTGCAAGACAGAAGTGCAACTAGCTGACATATTTATCAAATTTTTAAAGAAAGTCAGATTCAATGAGTTAAAGAGAAGCGTCAGGATGAGAAGTCTCGAGAACATGAATTAGGGTGTGTGTTATAAGCTATAATTCTTGTTTTTTCGAAATACATGAATATGGTGTATGTCAAATAGCTAGTGGAGTGTGTTGTAAGCTATATTTGACAGAGTCAAATACAACAGATATTAAAGTATGTCGAAATCATGTTTTGGACTTTAGCGTGTTTTGTCTAATTGAGCCTGGGCATTGTTTGCCTACATAAAGGACTGTTAAGTTTGTAATCACAAGTGTAATTAATAACAGATTTTTATAATTCAGTTAGAATCACAATAAATTTTCAATCTCTCTCTTTCTTCTTTTTCTTCTTCTCTTTTATAAATCATATTTCTTGAAAATCCGTTGTTCCAACATATATTATGAGTGTCATATAATACATGGTCATTCTACTTATGAATGTTAGAGTTTAAGTATTAAAATCAAGAAGCTAATTTGAAAATCATTTGCAAAAATACACGAATATAAAATATTGATCTACAGACCAAACCAAGTCTAGACCTCAAAGAAGGATTTCCAAGTCACTACCACCTCAAAGGAAATCAAGAAGTCTTGAAAAAAGAGAAATAAAGATGAGAAGATGAGTTGTAGGTCAACACTTCAACCTAGAGATATTAACCTCTTCTCAAGAGGATTCACAGGGAGATGATTTTCAACAACATCATAAAAAGCATCTTTGGGCTTCAAAGTGGATCTAAGCCCTTACACGGGTAGGAAAAATCTTACTCGTGTTGTAATTTTTAGAAAAATACTACATTGGAATGTAAAAGAAGCAAGACAATTCAATGGTTGTCTTAGTAGGAATGGAAAATTGCGAAAAGAGCTCTATTGTCCAGGTAGTTATACCTATATCATATTCGGTGAGGCCTACAAATTGCAAGGATTAATTGAGACAATCCTAAAACCTACAACATGATATTAATGGGGTTTCTGAGAAACATTGTATAAGTCATGAGATTCATATCAATACTTACGACCTTCAAACGAATATCAGATCTAAAGTACCGCATAGTGGGTGAGATTTCATCCTGTTAAAGACGAATAAGTGAAATACCGCAAATTCGAATTCACGTCTTACATCTGATATCTATGCATAACTATCGACTGAGTTGGCTTACCGGGACACCATATTATTATTAGTTAAGTGTACGACGACTTCAAAATCCTTATCGAAAGGCCTATACTTAAAACAATTGGAGTTATTGTGTCAACACTCCACCGCATAATGAAATCTCCTCTAAAGATCGGAAAAATTATCACCATGCTTGGAGACCAACAAATGATTTAGAAATTTCATGTCAACAATCTCAATAAAAATTGAAAACACCTGAACCAAATGGGAAAACTATATGATCAAGAGACTACATGCAAGAATGCAAGTTAAATGAACTGGACGCAAACGATTAAAATGAACATGAGCCATATTCTATGGAAAAACTAAAACAATTGGGGTAAATGGAACGTGAGAAAGACTAGCACTCAATTGAAAATCAAGGATAAATTCCCATTAGTTAAAATGTTGAGAAACAACTAAGACTTATTTATAGAGAGTTTAAAATACACGTTTGACATCACCCTAAAAGTAATATCTCATCGCTTAGTCATTGATCTTTATGTCCAACCATTAGTACAAAAGAAGAAAAAGTTAGTATGAGAAAAATGAATTACATTTCAGGAAAAATCCAAAAGTTAGCAAAGGCGAGATATGTACATATTATAGCAATATGAGAAATAACATGTCCTAAATATCCATATCAATAGCAAATATAAACATGTTGTTATATGGAACATCATGATGCAAGACCCTTAACTTTCTAGATGTTTATTAAAGCTTTGTTTGCAAGTTTGGAGTGAATGAGAAGTGACAACTTTAGGAGATGAGATTTGTAGGAAAAAGAAAAGACAAATCTATATATTTTTTTTTTTGAAATTGTGTATTTGCATGTATAGAATGATAAATATATATTTATTATTATTATATTTTTACTTTTTAAAATATTATAATAACGTAAAATATATTTAAAGAATTTATGTAAATCTTTTAAAAACTTTTAAAACTCATTAAATAAAAAAATTTACTTTTCAATTAGAAGGATTTTGTATTATGAATAAAAATAAACCTTAAAAAATCATCAATTACCAAAATTCTTCAATTCATTTTCCCCTATCATTATTTTTTTACAAAACTCTCTCATCCATTCCCTTACGAACTCTTAATCAAAGTTCAAGGATACAATTAAATCTTTATGAATTTGTCCGATGTGCCAAAAAAGACTTTCATGATGACCGATTATGTTATTGAGTTTTGCCTTTTTGATTAAGAATACACGGGTCATGGCCAAACACAGACACTGATGAACACATTGTTCATCATGAAAATCATATACACTCTCTGTCCCAAATTATAAAATACTTAAGAAAAAATTATCCTAAATTATAAGTCACTTAACAATTCCGATGCAATATTAATAATATTTTTACCAATATACACTCTATTATTTACTACTATTTCTTCTTCTAAATCTTTAAATTTCTTTTTCAAGTGTAATAAATGAAGGAAAATATTCCTCCGAAATAAATTATAAGCAAATTTGATTTTTTTTGGTACATTTGACAATTAATATACATAGTCTATATAGTACGTACATTAATTGTCAAGAAGGGAGTACATAATTTCTCCCATATAAAATTAATTACGTTTCTTAATTCATGTGAAATGTACAAACCATATATATATATATATATATATATATATATATATATATATATATATATATAGCAAAATGAGTTTTATGATAAGTTTGTCATTTGTCACATTTTAAGACTCCTTTCTGTTTTAAAATAACTATTAATAGTAATATTTCTATAAATATTTTTAGTTATTTTTTAATTTTGTTTATTTTATTATTAAACAAAATAATTAACTTGAGAGAAACATAGACCCAATATCTATTGTGTAGGACTATGCATTTTTGTGAGAGACACACCACTTATCCACCTAAAACCTTAAGGTGATAGGTATAACACGGTGGAAGAATTGATTTGGTGGTTTTGCGTTTGATCGCAATTGTTGCAGATAGCAAGAGTCGTCACCAACTTTTCTTTTATCCAATAAGGAAAGGTTGAAAAGAACAGGAAAGACCTTTCGAGATTATTTCTTGAGTTCGGGGGGTAAGTTATGAAAAGGGAAGGTATTAATACCCTTTTGATCCGTAGTTATCTACGGGCTCTTAGTTGCTTGCTAGATCACTTGGTTTTGTTTGAAAATGTGCTTTGTGATGTGAGTTTGAAAGTATTTTGAAAACGTCTTTGTAATGATTCTCGTTTCTATAAGAACACGTACAAAGTGTTGGTTCTGAAAATAGTTCAAAGAAGTGTTTGTGAAGTGTGTTTTTGAAAGGGATTTTGAAAAGTGTCTTTGTAATGACTCTCGTTTCTATAAGAATGCGTACAAAGTGTTTTGTCTTTTGAAAATGTTTCAAATGAAAGTGTTGGTGTATAAAATGTTTTTGTTGTGAGCAAGCGAGCAATTAGGAGCATCCTACCTACTCGAAAGGTCTAATGTTCTTTTCCTCCTCCTTTAGATGTTGTTATCTTACCATTGGTTTGGTAAGAAGCCCCATTGTTGGATGTGAAGGGACGGGCGTGAGACGTTTGTATAGTCATAGAAGGAAACATATGGGATGTTTTAGCAATGTCGTTAAGGGACTAGATCGTTTAACGAAGACAACATTGAGGGACTACGATATTTTATCAAGGGTCTTTGCTAAAACGCCCATATTCGAGGGACATGACTATTTTTCCGAGGCAATAAGCGAGATTACCCAATGGGTGCATGTATGTATAGTGTGTTTGATTTGTATGCATTTAGTCTTTGATTTTTTAGGTTGTCTACTTGTTGGTTTTATCTTGCCATACATCCTAATTACTAACATTCGTACAAAAGTAATAAAAATGTAGAAAATAAATCCTACACTATTACAACCGTATTGAATACCAAGAAAATATAAAGACAACAAAATAAAGAAAGAAAAAAATGAGCTTTCGATATAGGCAGAAACACCCTTAGATTCTGTCCTTCCTGGCTTCCTTCGATTTGACCTGAAAGTAGTGAGGATGCGCCTTTCGATTTGGGCTTAGCCTGAAGCATGAAATGCAGCCTTCGATTCTGCCTTTTCTGCTTCCTTTGACTGGGGCCTGGAATCAACGTGAGGTGTACTCTTCACCTCAAGCTCTTTGTTGTCTTCTTCGATTGGGCCTGGCAATCAGTATGGACCACCTTCTCTTTTTCGTTTGGACTACAAAGCAGTAAGGACCTGCAAAGTAACATGAGTACGTATCCTCCATGCCCTTCTAGACTTTCATTTGGGACTGTGAAGCAGCCAAGGGGAAAGCCTAAGGCTTCGTTTCATACTTCCTTCCTCCTGTTTTCCTTCATTTGGGATTTTAATAGCAACATGGCCTGAGGCCATGCTAGTATTGTCTCATGGCCAAGTTAGTTATTAAAGCATGTTTAATAAACAAAGAAAATAAGTTATAAGAGTATCAATGAAAACAAACTGAAAAGGTGGAAACGAAAAGAAGAAAAATGTTATGTACATGTTTTGAAACGAAAGGAAAGACTATTCACATGTTATGCTAGAAACGAAAGGTTCAAGGTTAAGAGTGACTTACCTTGCTTGAAACTGGGGTATGTGAGCTGGACCTTTAGCTGCTGCCTTGGATACTCCTGGGTTCGAAGGGAAGAAATGAAGGTGACGTTTCTAATGCTGGATTCGAAGGAGAAGAACAAGTGTGGTATTCTTTCTACTAGATTCGAAAGAAAGCAAAGTGCGGGGATTGCTTCAGATTCGAAAGAGAAAAAGAAACAAGTGTTGTGTTTCTTTAGATTCTTGGTTTGTGTTTAGTGTTTGGGAATCTTAAGAGTTTTTTTGAGAGTTTGATGATTTTCTGAAGATTCGTTCCCACCACCCAAAGTTTTTTTCTTCTTTTAGCTTGCAAATGTTTCTCTATTTATAGAGAAAAGGTTGAAGGTGTTTGAAAATGGTTTGGTTGAAAATGAAACAAGTTTAGTCCCTTTTTGTTGTTTCCACGTTTCCAATACAAATAGGGGCATGCTGTCTGTTGGAGGTAGGAGATTGGACGTATGCCTTTGTCACTGCTTTTGTTCAGACACAAATCAGATTGGAAGCTGATTTTATGATTAAAGTGATCTTTATTAAAAAAGGGTACGTAGCCTTTTGCTATTTTATCCAAGAATGGTATTATCCAGTAGAAAAAACTTCAAACCTTTGTGTAAGCCTATGATTATGTAAAGATTTGGAAGCAACATAGCCTGACAAGTAGGATTTGAAGGATAAGGCTATGAGATTTGCTCAAAGTTCTTCAAACAAACTTGCTTCGAAGGGTCCAGAGTTGGGTTTGAAATATGCTGATTCGAAGGGAATCAAAACTCCAATCGAAACTTTGTGTGAAAGTGGCTCTTGTCCAATTGAAGGCTTGTCTTCCAGAGGTCACATGGCCAAACGAAAGGGTGTATGCAGGAGGTCCCTGCCTTGTGCCTGCTGGTATGAAGGAAATCCTGGCTTTGTGGTGTCAAAGGCAAACATTGAAAACCAATGGCTTCTGAGTTGAAGGAGAGCTGCAGGAGGCCATTGCTTTATGACTTCAAGCAAACATGCAAGAGGTCTTTGCTCAAACAAAAGCTTGCATGGAGGGATCCACATGTCTAAACGAAGGGTGTAACCAAAACTTGCATTGAAGGAAGCCACATGCCCAAACGAAGGGTGTAACCAAAGCTTCCATTGAAGGGGGCCACACGCCCCAAACGAAAGATACATGCATGAGGTCTAAATGGCCAAACAAATATTGCAATAAAGGGGGCCACATGCCCAAACGAAAGAGGCATGCGAGGCTTGCATCAAAGGAGGGCCACATGCCCAAACGAAAGAGGCATGTAGGAAGCAAAAATGCCCAGATGAAAGAGGCATGCAGGAGGAAAACTGTGCAATCGGAGGATTCCAAAATAAGGTAAAAGGTGCAATCAAAGGATATTAGCAGGAGGCTTTTTTCCTTGTGAACTGAAGCTAGTTGAAGATAAATGTTGCCCTGTCGAAGCTTGCAACAAGTTGTTTCAAAGGGAGGCTTTGCCCAGTCAGAGCTTGCATGCAGGTAACCATTGCACTATGGGTGCTAATGTGAATCCAGTGAATGCTAGCCACAGGGAGACTTTTGCCTTATGCACGCTAGCATGGTGGGAAATTCTGGCTTGTGAATTTGGCAAACATGCAGGAAAGAGGCCATATGGCCAAATGAAAGATGTACACCAATCTTGCACAAAGAAACTAAAATGTTCAAACAAAGCAGGAAACGAACTTGCCCAAAAGAAGTCTAGTGCCCAAACGAAGCAGGAAACGAACTTTCCCAAAAGAAATCCAGCGTCCAAACGAAGCAGGAAATGAACTTGCCCAAAAGAAAGTTCAGTGTTCAAACGAAAACTCTGAACCAAAGCTTACATCTAAGGATCTAAAGTGCCCAATCGAAAGATGTAAAATCAAAGAAAACTTATTTTTTCCTTCAATTTTGTCAAAAAGAATATTTTCATCTGCTTTTCCCTTTTTAAAAGTTTCCTCTTTAACTTGATGCTGAAAAATCTAATTGTACTTGTGTAAGCTTGAATTTTAGAGAATCCTTGTGAGAAATGCCTTGAGAAAAGAGAGGGCAAATTTTGGGGTACAACAATAGGTAAGTGGGTTCTCCCACTTATATATGCTTAAGTCTCCATATTTCTATCCATTGTGGGACTATTTCCCCACTTACTCACACTTGCTATATTATTCCAACAGGTCAATTGTATGATTTCAATCATTTGTTTCATTATATAGGTTCAATTGGCATAGCTGCAAATTCTTTAAGTTGAGGCAAGTATGACTGCTTATATTGCAGTTGAGGAAATATCAATTCTTGAGTAGCTCTATATAAAAGGGTAAATTTTTTTATATCTTTTTAGAGTCAATAATAATGTTCCAATTAGTACTAACTAGATTTCTCTTTTTTTCTAAAGAGATGGGCGGCACTACCGAGTGAACCTCCAACTATGATGACATTGATAAAGACGATTGACTTTCTCGCTTTGTTGTTCTTCAGGGTGAATGTCTATTCTTATATTTGTTGAATATTATTATATTTGTTGTGTATAGGTAGTTAACCAACTTCTAGTTTATATGTTGAGCTATTGTTTTCTTCACACTTCAATGCCATAATTTGGATATCTTTTGATGTCAAAACAATAAACATTTTTTGTTATTACACTTGGTATGAATTGGATGTGAGTTTCACTAACATGTGACTTCCAACAGTTTTAGTCAAAATAAATTTTATGGATTGAAATTTCTTCATACATGTCTGCTAAGTGCTCATCACGTAGAAAGGGTGATTCAAGCATGTTCTCTGAAGTGGGAATATATATTTATGACAGTTGCAAAAAATGTGAGTAAACTGACTATATCATTCTCTCAATTATGGTTGACATTTGTTTCCTTCATCTATATGGGATTATATATGACTGGTTCTACATTTGTATCCTTCATTAGTATTAGGCCAAACAACTTTTGTTCTCTAAATTATTACTTACTTTGATTTAGGACATCTCTTTCTTTGTTACTCAATTTTTATTGATATTTTCTTTATAATATGAATTGTCTATTCTTACTATATGACTATATGATTTAATTATAATGATATTCTCCTTTCTCTTAAAATTTCAACAAAAGTGAAACAATTTCTGATTAAAACTATAATTTCACTTCAGGCCCTGTTATGACCAAGTTCCATATAGCCTTTAAGAGAAATAAATTCATACAAGGAAGTCCTTTGATCACAGGTGAACTGTTTTGTTTCATATGTTTTTTAATCTTTTCATAGTTTCAAATGACTCCCGATCATGCATTTTAAAAGAGGGACACACAAGGATGTATTTACTTCCAATCTCTCTATTATCTTCTTCATTTCATCCAAAAAACAAAAAGTAATAAAATAATCCTTATTGTAGCGATAGAAACGTTGAAACTAAGCCATTAGATTGACTTAACTCGTATAGATCAAATAAAAATCGCCACCACGCTTTATTGTTTCCAAATGAAATGGGAAAAGAGGGAATAAATCCAAAAAAGAGAGAGGAGAATCTAGGTACAGGGGTTGGTTATGCAAAGGGAATGTATTAGCACCCTAAACATCTACGGTACTCCACAGGAACCTCTTTGAAAATCTATGTATTTTGGCTATAAAAGATATATACAAAATAAGATGGTGGAGATGAGAAAAGAAGTCTTTTTTACAATTTTTACACCCGCCATGGTTGTGAACCTTTTGTGCCTATATACCTCCTTCGTGCAATAGATGATCAGGGTACTTGTAGTTCTCCTAAAATTTTTTAAAACACATGTGTGTTGGTTAATTTTAATAGAAGAGACATCTCGTCATATCCGAGTGGAAAACATACTTACTACCCACAATTATGAGAAATGAGCATTTGCGTCATCTCAAAGTGGAGGATATAACTTAGATTTAAAATCAACAAGACATCACTCAACACTCAAGTGGAAAATAACTCACTTCACTACATATCGTAGAAGCATAGTAGCTTGCGTCACTACAAGAATCAACAAGAGTCTAATCTTTTAAGAAAAGTTTTAAAGTAAAAAGCCAAAGTGACAAAAAATGGTTTGAGTGAGGTTAATGAATTTTAGTCTTAAAAAAAGATGCCAAAGTATGATTAAATTAGTTAAAGTTTGATTAAGAAAATATCTTTGAGAATGCATGGACCTAAGTCCAAGTTTATTATGAAAGCGGTTCAAATTAGAAAAAAAAAGAGTTTTAAAAATGAAGGAGAAGATTTTTGAAATTAAAGAAGATAGGAGGAGATGAAGGGACTATCCTAAGTACACAAAGTAAAAGCTAAGGAAATATCTAACCAACAAGAAGCCAACACTTGACATAAATAAGTCAATGTAGAATTTCGATCCTTTGGATTAAAACCAAGCAAGCAAAAATACTAAACCTCTAAGGAATACCAAGCTTCAGATGAATTAAGAACTAAGCAAAGTCGTCATTGACAAAAATTGACCAGAGTAACAACTGTATACATGGGAATTCTCAATCGCAGACAAAGCATGAAAATCATAATAACCTGCACACAGAAAAAATTTAAACCAATGCCTTGGAGGAAACCCCAAGTATTTCAAAATATCTTCACAAAATATCAACCAAAGATTATAGAGTTTTAAGATCTCATGGCTTCTAATCCTAAGTCTCAGGAATCCACAACTCCACAGTGCTAGGAATAGTAACCAAGTATTCCAAGTAACCTCAACATTTTTTAATCTCCAAGTTAATTATTAAGTATACTTACAAAAAAAAGAAAATAAAGCTCAAATGAGCAAAGATAAAAAGGCAAAAAATAAATGCTCAAGTGAGCAAAAGGCAAATAGCATGAGATGTAAATGCTAAAAGTAAATGACATAAAATAAAGACATAAAGATAAATGCATAAAGTAAAAGCATAAAGTAAAATCATAATGTAAAGTCAATGGTTAATAGTCAATGGTTAGAAGTTAATCATTAATGGTTGATGGTTAGATGTTTTAGAAGAGTGATCCATGATGATTTGAACATTGAGCCTAGGTCAAATTTGATGAAGACTCATTAGAGGTTGATAGAACCAAAGTCTCCTAATAACGAGCTTTCAAGGTTATTGGCCATAGCTCAACATTTAATCACCATTGGGCTCACAAACACAAGGTTTGAACCATTGAGAATCAATCAACTAAAAGATGGAAAATGGAGGATTCCAAATAATATGATCCATGATGGTTTGAGCCTTGAGCATAAGTCAAAGTTAATGAAAACTCATTAGAGGATTGATAAAATCAAAGCCTCCTAACAATGCGCTTCAAGGTTATTGGCCATAACTCAAAACTTAACTATACTTGGGCTTACAAAGATAAAGTTTGGGCCACTAATAACCAATCAACAGGAAAATAAGAAAGGGGATGAGATGGAGGGGAAAAGGGAAATCTAGTGTAACCAATGTCTAAGATGAAATTAGGGTTTCAAATATCATCAACATCATTCATCTATTTTGGTGGATTTGGTTTTTCAACCTATCAACACCCAAGATCCAATGAGGTTGAGGAACTTGTCCTAAAGTAATACTCAAGTATCTCCAAATCAGGACCAATAAAAAAAAGTAATAAAATATATTTAATATAAAAACAAAATTTAAATGATTTATAAAAAGAAAATAATTGGTAAAATATAAAACATGTATTAAAACACTAAATCAAAATCCTAAAAAAATATGAGAGGTCAAACATTAGTCAACATGTGTTGACAATTTTTTTTAGAATTTTTTAAAGTTAGAAACTATTTTTAAGAAATTAAGAAATAAGTAAAATAAACCAAAAATCACAAAAAATAGTAAAATCAGAAATAAAAAATACACAAGGTCACCAATATTTTTCAAAATACCATTGGATCCTTCCACAAAATTTTCAGAATTTTAAAAGATCAAAAAATATTTTTAAATAATTAAACAAGTCAAATAAAGTGAAAAATCATAAGAAAATACCAAATCACAAAATAAAATTATGGAAAAATAAAAATCAGAAAGAGACAAATCAAAAGTATTTTAAATAATTTTTTCACAATTTTAGAAGTTGAAATGAATTTTGTATGAATTTTTGAAGTTTAAAACAATTAAATAGAAAAATCAGAAAATAAAAATAAAGATAAAATAATGTAGATCATTGGATCAATTTCAAAACACGTTAGTAAGCAGGTCCAAGGGATCTGACGCGCTGTGCATGATATGGTCCTTCTTGGATAACGCACCAGATCTCAAATAAAAACCAGAAATTATAAAAAAAAAATGTAGACTGCTGGATCAATGTCAAACCGCGTTAGTAATAAGATCCAAGGAAACTGACGTGTTGTGCATGATATGGTCATTAGTGAATAAAACATGAAACATTAATTTAAAATAAATTTTGAAAAAATAGCGTGGCATCATGTCATTGGTTGAGAGATGACACGCTGGTCATCTTTAACCTCCAGCCACACGCGAGTTGCAAGTTCTACAAATGGTAAAATTGGAAGCTCAGACGACGCCATTCTCTTTGTCTCATCAAGACGAAGACAACCATGCCTTCGTGAAATTATATAACCTGTAGCTCACTCGATTTGAAAAAACCCTGAAGAAAAAAATTGAAAAAGGATTTGAAAACAGAAGTACCAAACTTAGTTACAGTTGAAAATGAACTACACTATGAGCAACAGTGAACCAAGAGCTGCATTATAGCAAGAAATTTGAAGAGAATTTATGAAGAAATTTACCTGTAGAAGTTCAACTTCAGAGCTCTGAAACTGGACTTGGTATGCTTGATTCAGTTCTCGATTCTTGGTGGTAAGAGTATGGTTAGCTTCAGAGAAGTTCAATGAAGCTAATTGAATGTAGATTTTGGTGAATAAGGGTGAGAAATAAAGAAAACGAAGATACAAATTTAGAGTTTGTATGGGATCTGAACATGGTTTGTTTGGATCTCTAAAGCTTGGGAAATGAGTGTAATGTGTCCCTTATTTATAGCTGAGCATGATGGAAACAAAAAGTGAGAGAAATGATCAGGTATGAGGGGTATTCCTGTGCACCTGCATCATAAATAAAGTGTGACTTTGGTGAGAAACTTTAGTTCTAAGGTACCATCTTTGAATTCATGGTGCACAAAATCCAAAAGACTTTATGGGATGTTTCTTGAAGTTTTTGAAAGATCACATTACCATCTTCTCAATGTGCCAAGAAAGACTCCATTTGGTGATATGAGCTGAAAGTTATGATCAATTGAAATCAAGAAAAACACACGAATCTTTGTACTTAGAAATATTTCTAAGTGTTGATCTTCAAAACGACCTATAATGTTCTTCAAAGTTACATGACCTTCCACTCAAAATTTGATCTTTATCCTTGAAGATGAAATTAAGTAGACTCTCAAATTAAATTGTGGAATTGAGGTCACTCAAAAATCATAAAAATTGAAAGAGTTACGGTCTTTGGAAGATCATGAACAAATTTGGGGAAATTCACAAAAGACCTATAATCTTTTCAATTATTTAATGACTTTCCAAAATTTTTCAAGTCTTGCATATTGAAACAAGGTTGTAGTATAAACCCTCAAGTTTATAGTGAAAAAATAATGAGCTCAAGGAGATAAAATATGACCAAGTTATGATCATTTGGAGTTAAACCTTAAGATTCAAAGGTTTTTCCAAGGGACTTGTAATCTTCTTCAAACTTAAATGGTCCTCCATGCCAAATTAGCCTTTGATCCTTGAAGAGAAGATATTAAGGACTCTTTTAAGAGAATCATGGCTTTGGAATAACTTAAAAATCACAAAATTTGAGCAAGATATGGTCTTTGGAAGTTAGCAAACCCTAGCTCAGAGAGTATCAAAATGACTTGGAACCCCTTTCAACTTTTGATGATTTTTTTTGCACAATTGGATCTAGTCATGTGAAGAGAAGTTGTTTTAGGTGATGATAAGAATCCATAGCAAAAAAAAAACTCAAAATGTTAAAAATTGAGAGAGTTAAGCACTTGTGACCACTGAATCAAGTGCTTGTTCAATTAGGTCAAACTTGTTGAATCAACCCTTGAATCATTTTCATTTTATTTGCAAAAAATAGAGCATGATGGATCACATTAGACCTTGAAATGATGTTATCTTAAAACACACTCAAAGATGGAGCTTAAGTATCAATAAAACTTGTTAAAGAAGGCATGGAAATAAACACATGAACCTATGAATCTTCTTGATGAATACCACCACCAACCTTGAGGAAAACTTAACCTAAATAAAGTGAGAGAGATCTTTGAAACAAAAAACTTTGATATCGTAGACATAGCCTTGAAGCTTAAGATCTTGCAATCTATTGAAGAACCATTTGACTGAGGACTATCCCTCAAAACCATAGGTTAGATGGTGAGATGGATGCAGTTGTGTCATCACCTACAATATGAACATCCAAAGAAACATATATACATATTTTGATGTTAGTTAAAAATTAATCCACCTAAAAAAACACATGTATAAGATACACAATTCAAGGTGCTTGGTGATCCCTCAAGAGCAAACTTAAAGATAGGATGAAGTAGAAGGGAGAACCAACCATAATATGTGATCTTGATGTATTGATAATTTGAGACAATGAGAGATCTTAGGGGAAAAATTGGGGTATAACATCTGCCATTGTTTAAGTTTCTTCTATTCGGAGATACGAAGGTTAAAATCTTCGTCTCGACGCGATTAAAGATACTTAAATACAAAACAAACCCTATTTTTGGCCCTAAGATGCCATGCAATGTTTATGATTATGAATGTAAATGACCAACTCCATAGGTGATACAGATCACCATTGGGGAGGCAAAAATAAAACAGGCAGCCTAATGAAGAGATTTCAATCATGCAGATAAATCACTAGGGAACAACACGAATCTAGGGATGACTATAAATAAGCAAAACAAAAATCACGATTAAAGAAACCAAATGCATAATAAGATTTCAACGACGAAAATCTTAACAATGCAAGCAACAAGCTAACAAGGAGGTAACCATTAAAAAGGGTTACCAACTCGACTGGGGAAAGAAGACTCAACTCTACTAGGGTAATACCTAAAGAGGAGACAAAGTATCATCAACTTAATAAATGAGGAAAAATCAATGGATGACAACGATCGATAGATGATTGTGTGTTAGAACAAGATTTGATTCTGCAATACTATCTCTGAGTTTTGATGATAACAAATGAGTATGTTTGTATGAACAATTTTTATACTCTAATTTTTGTTATTTTTGACTATTTAACAAACAGGTTCTGCTTCTGATGGATGGTGTGGCCAAAACATTAGAAGAGAATTACTTTTGCTTCTGCACTACACAAAATCTGATGAACAGTAGCAAGACACTTCAGAAGACTCTGAAGTGTAGGTGTAATATGGTGGGAGAACTGACTTGGTTTGCGTTTATTTGTAAATGTGTAGATAGCAAGAGTCGCCACCGACTTTTCTTTTATCCAATAAGGAAAGGACGAAAAGAACAGGAAATACCTTCGAGATTTTTTGAGTTCGGGGGGTAGGTTATGAAAAGGTAAGGTGTTAGAACCCTTTTCATCCATAGTTATCTACGGGATCTTAATCTCTAGCTCACTTTGTTTTGAAAATGCTTTGTGTCGTGTGTTTGAAAATATTTTGAAAAGGTGAACTTTGTAATGATTCTCATATCTGTCCTCGAGAACGCATACAAAATGTTTGTTCAAAAATATTTTTGAAAAGTGTTTGTGAAATATGTTTTTGTTTTGAAATGTTTGTGAGCAAGTGATTAACAGCAGTCTACCTACTCAAGGTCTTTCTTGTACTTTTCCTTTTCTTTAGATAGTGCTATCCTACCATTAGTTAGAAAGAAGCCCTATCATTGGATGTGAAAGGACAGGCGTGGGTCATCGTACAATCATCGAAGGCAACTGGTAGGCACGTGTTGTACCCCAAAATTTTCCCTCTCATTTCTTAAGACATTTCTCACAAGATCTCCAAAAGCTCAAGTTTGCACAAGTGTTGACTAGGTCAAACTATCTCATAAACACTGATGCCTCAAATTAGGGTTTTGATTTTCATAAGGATAATTGGACTTCTAATGCCTCAAATGACCTTCATGGATCATTATAGACTTCCAAGAATACTCATGTCAAGTTTTAAGTCTTAGATAAAAAATTTGCTCAGTCAATTGACCAGATGACTGAAAATCAACTGTATTGGGTAAAAAGTCAATTATAGTCAAACTTCATGATTTTTGGTCAACATCAACATTTGAAAGTCCTATTCATAATTTGATCAAGTATTGATAACAATTCCTCAAGAAAAGCACTCGATTTACCAAAAGGGCAAAATAGTCAAAATTAAGGTTTTGATTGTAATTGACTGATCAAGTGACTTTTGACCTAATACATGATCTAATGGCTTGAAGAATAATCTCAAGGATTCAAATACAACATGTTGACCTGATTTCATGATTCAAAACATTCCTCAAGATCAATGGATTCATAGTTGAAATTTGATCAACTGATGAAAAGTCAACTGATACACAAAAAGTCAAACTTTGACTTTTTGATCAAAATTTGAGTTTCAAAGATCACAATTCCTTAAGACATTCAAAATATGAAGCTTGATCATCAAGAAATCAAGAAATTCAAAAAGTCTTTGAAAAAGTCAAACTTTTCAAGACTTAAAATTTTTTCAAGTGTTTTAAACGTTATAATTTCCTAACTTCATGACATTTTTTCACCATGATGCAAGATGATTCAAAGAAAACTTTCAACATTCAAGTTGTAGATATTGATGATATCTACAACTTTTCTTTACTGATCAAGTCCTATAAGTTCTTGGATTTTGAGTTATAAATTCATGAAGTCATGCACTTTTTCTAAAACACTCAGTGAAAATTTGACCTAGTTTAGGCAGATATTTAACCTAACTTCTTGGCAAATTTTCACTAAGATCCAAGATGATTTTGTCAAAATTGTCAACATGAAGGTTGTGGAGGATGTTTCAAGTTTTCCAAAATTTCCAAGAACTTGAAGAGATCATGCTTGAGCTAGAAGTTTCGAAGGGATGAAGATGGCCTCATAAACTTGAATTATAGGTCATTTTCTTGATGAACATTTGATCCAATCTAAGAGACATACTGCATAATCTTGCTTTGCAGGATTCTAACTTGTGTTTCACTCCATAATTAATTAATTACACAACTGATAGAGCCATTATCCAAGCATATGATCCATTATCCAAGTTGCATTTCCATTAATGACACAAAGTAACATTGCCATTCTAGTAAAGTGGCTTTAATCACAAAGTCCACTCTCCTTGAGCTTTTCACTTGTTCCTTTTGATCACACACAATCTAAAATCTATAAGAAACTTGTCTAGAGCCTCTAACTACTCAGATCATGCTTGTACTATACATTGAAACTATATTTTTCAAGTTGCTTAAAAAACAAGGCAAAAATCCATAACATGTGAACTTTTGTTTCTGACCTCTCCAAGCCTTCAAACCTTTTCTCTATAAATAGAAACACTATTTTCAAGCTAAGACACGAAATTAGAAGCCCTGAAATTCTCCCAAACCCCCTCTATCTAGAAATTTCTCAAAAAACACCATTTGTATGCAGTTTTGCCCTTGAACTTGTATCTTCCATTTCCATCGTGCGTTTTCCCTCAAAATTATTTTCAAAGCTTCCTTACATCAAATATAGTTCATCCATGTCCTTGTTCCACAACTGTAACATCATCTTCCTCCTCTTCCATACCCAAAAATAGTGGTCTGCAACTTGACTTCTCCAGAACATTTCAACCAGTCTCAACTCAAGCTAAGCATTGCATTAGCTTCCTAGAGGTCCAAGGAAGCTAACCAGATCATTTCAGCATCTTTAAGCAAGCTCAAACTCAAAACACGAATTCCATTTTCAAGATGAGTTTTCTAACTTTTGAAATCTTCATATAGGCATCATTTGGTTTCCATTTGTGAAGATAAAATATAGACATCATAACCCTGAAACTGACCATGTCCTTAGAATTCATTTATAATGCTTGAGTAGTGAGAATTTTAGAGTTGAAATTTCTGGAAAAATTAGGTTACATTTGGTACCATTCAAAATTCATGCTCATCTTTGATTTATAGTTTAAGTTGTTTACATTTCTGAAATCGTGATGAAATTTGGAGCAAGTTTGTTGTTTACATTTTTGCAAATGGTTGAGAGGTGAAGAAGTTACAAAATTCAAAAATGGAGGTTCAGGCCTGAAGCAAGGAAGAAGATGAACATGTCTTCAGGAATGACTTTAAAATATATATTTATGGATTCAGTTAAATCAACGGATGTATAGCCACCCTAGTGGTAGAGAGCGTGCACGTAAGACTTGGAACTATAGGGACCTGGGTTTGAGCCCCAATGGTACCCTTTTATTTTTCACTTAATTTGTTCTTGCAGATTCAGTGTTAGCTAGCTTAAGGCGCGCACCATACACTTCACATCTACATCACATGATCATCCTACCATCAAATCCAACGCTCCACATGAGCAAGTGTATGATGCACCACCACAACCCAGATGAACATGATCTGCATATTGGCTTACTGGGCCTGGACATTTCTATTTAACCCCCCTGTCTGCTAACAACCATGCACCCCAACATACATTCTTTTACTAATTTTTTTTGGTTTTCTGATAACAAAAAAAGGGCCTTGGGCCTAACTTTTCAAAAAAATTACTTTCTAACCTCTCTTTTCACTTTCAAACCCCCTGAATTTTAATTTTCTATTTTATTTTCCTCTCTTTGTTTTATTTTATTATTATTTTAATTAAAAAAATACAAAAATATATTTTTATTAAATACTTAGACTAATTATATTTTATTTTATTTCCATTTTATTTTATTTCTTTAAGCATAAAACCCTAAAAAAATTATTTTCTTAACAAGTTTAATTTCTTTTCTTAATTAAATTAATTTAGACTTTGTTTTTATTTTTCCTTTCTAATTTAATAAACTTAGAATTTAGGAATTTTAATTGATTAATTATTTCCTTTTAGTTTAATTAGGTTAACTTTAAAACCTTTCATAAAAAAAAACATAAAAACAATCTTCTCCCCAGTTTCACTTTATCTTTACATTCTTGTACATTATTTAGAAATATTCAATATGGTTGTAATAGTAATTAGGTTTTAATTGCTTTCATCCCCATTTGTAATTTGTATCCCCATCCCCCAAATGATGTAATAGCGTATAATTTTAAATTTCCGCAATTTATCACTTTCAATATAAATGCTAGTAACTAGGGTTTTCATGGAAAGATATAAAGTCAAGAAATAGATAACCCTAATTCAAGACAAATGCATGATAACAAAACACTTTGCACATTTGCACCTCTAGGGTTAACCCACACTTGTTACTTCGGATATAAATAGTCATGTCCCTCGAAGGTGGATTATATTTAGCAAAAGACCCTCGATTATAAGATCATATTCCCTCAAATATCCCTTCAAAGTTGTCTTCGGTAAATGATCTTAGTCCCTTACGATAATTGCTAAAACATTCTACAAGTTGCCTTCTATGACTATACGATAACCCACGCCTGTCCCTTCACATCCAATGATAAGGTTGCTTACCAACTAATGGTGAGACAACACTATCTAAAGGAGGAGGAAAAGAACAAAGACTTTTTGAGTAGGTAGAACGTTCATAGTTGCTTTCTCACAACATTTCAAAACATCTTTCAAAAACACCAACACTTTTTCATGAACTATTTTCAAAAGTCAACACTTTGTATACATTCTTATAGAAACGAGAATCATTACAAAGTTCGCCTAAACGAAGGCACTTTTCAAAAATACTTTCAAATAAAACACAAACACATTTCAAACAAAGCATTCCAAAGTGAGCTAGCAACTAAGAGCCCGTAGATAACTACAAATGAAAAGGGTGTTAACACCTTCCCTTTTCATAACCTACCCCCCAAACTCAAGAAAATATCTCAAAATGTCTTTCCTATTCTTTTTACCCTTTCCTTTATTAGATAAAAGAAAAGTCGGTGGCGACTCTTGCTATCCGCCACAATTGCGATAAAATGCAAAACACCCAAGTCAATTCTCCCACCGTATTACAGAACTGGAAACTCTGCTGGGGAGTTAATTAAAGTGGGGTTACCTTAGGGACTAGATCACATTTAAATGCTTTCATCATTTGACTTGTTTCCTTTACTCTTAAAAGGGTGTTTAGGTTTTGTATAGATTCTCTACCCGAATCTGGGAACACCATTAGGTAAGTAATAATAGATTGTGGAGGTTGTACGGTATAGACCGATATAGTTGAAACAATGGCTATGTTAGTGTGACACATTTGTTGGTACAAGTATCCCTTGTGTTGAATCGAGGAGAATACGGGGCCGCTGTGTGGTGTCATGAAGCACTAACTGACCATAGAACCTTTAGTTGAAAAACTTGACCATTAGGAAGTAGTGAGATAGCCGACTTTGGTGCAAAGCTGAAGATTGGTTGATACTCGATACTACACTCATTGAGATCGGACTTTTGGGATATTTTGGCTGCAAGAAAAGATTGATTGTGCTAAAACAATGCCCAATGAAGAAAGATCAATGATATTGAGATTCCCTAGAACCCGTTTACTTTCTAGGACAGGTTGAACCAACTAAACTTCAATAGGGTACTTACCTATGAAACCTATGCAAGCCTAAACCTAAGGTCTTTGTGTGCTTCGTTTGTGATTAATTATTTATGACACCATAAACATCATAACATCATAAGCATTCTCACTAACCATTTCAAGGAGTTAGGAATTTATCTTTGTTCTGTTTTGTAGGACATGGCTTCCACTCGTAGAAATACCATCCGAGTCAACTTTGTGAAAGTACTTCCTCAACTTCAAGAGTTAGCATCAAGGGTGGCTACCTCAACGTGGCT
Organism: Vicia faba; assembly: GCA_948472305.1. Lineage (NCBI taxonomy): Eukaryota > Viridiplantae > Streptophyta > Magnoliopsida > Fabales > Fabaceae > Vicia > Vicia faba. The sequence continues at coordinate 988,572,201 of OX451735.1, read as the reverse complement.
ACCTCAAACTTCCAAGAAGAAGTGATGTGTGTGCTCTACCAATTCTTTGATCCTATGCATCATTACTTCAAATTTCCCGACTACCAATTGGTGCCTACATTAGAAGAATTCTCTCAACTGCTAGGAGTGCCCGTGCTTGATCAAATACCATTAACCGGTTTAGAGGAAATTCCAAAGCCTGAGGTTATTGCTAAAGCCTTGCATTTGAAGAGATACCACATTGTGGCAAATTGGGAAACAAGGAGTGGAGTTAAGGGTTTCTTATCCAAGTTCCTAGTGGAAAAGGCTCGTTTGTTTTGGGAAGATATGGATTTTCAAGATTTTGAGGATGTCTTGGCCCTTCTAATATATGGTTTGGTTTTATTTCCCAATCCAGACCAACTCATAGATGCGAATGCTGTCAAAATTTCTCTCTCTCGTAATCCCGTACCTACTTTGCTTGGAGACATTCTACATTGTTTCCACACTCGCACCATGAAGAAGAGAGGAACACTTTTGTGTTGTATTCAATTGCTGTCTACGTGATTTATGTCGCACCTACCTCGATCAATGTTGAAGAATGAGCAAGGCTTGACATGGTCTCAAAGGATGATGTCACTCTCACACTCGGATATTCATCGGTGTTCTCGATCTTTAGAGGATGTTAACATCATTGACCATTGTGGGGAATTACCTAATGTTCCACTTTTAGGCATTTAGGGAGGTATTACCTATAACCCTTCTCTTGCATTATGATAGTTTGGGTATGCGTGAAGAGATGTTCCCCATGATACACTCATCCAAGGTTTGGTATTCGACTATGAAGGTGACATCCAAGGCTATCATCAAAGGTTCATACGAGCTTAGAGAATGGTAAACGAGTTGGATAGAAAGACCTTGGGGCATAAAAGTTCTATCACTCTTGAGCCTTACCTCAAGTGGGTACGAACTCGTGCTTAAAATCTCATGATGCCTTACCCAGCCATCTTACCTATGATTATAGAGTCTGTTGCTGAGGGAGACATCCCTTATACTCTTCTTCATTCTGACATGCTGTTGTACCCCAAAATTTGACTTCCCATATTTCTCAAAACATTGCAAGAAAAATCTCCAAGTTGCTTAAGATTGCTCAAGAGTTGGACAGTCAAATCATCTCCTAAGGCAGTCAACCTCAAATTAGGGTTTTGTGTTGCATCAAGGTATTTTCATACAAATGACCTAAAGTGCTCCCTAATTTCCTAATATGTTCTCAAATTCATCCATGTCAAATTTCAAGCCTTGCATAGGAAGTTTGGTCAGTCAAGTGCTCAAGAGGTCCAAAAATCGACTGTGCTAGGGCAAAAGTCAACTGTGACCCAAATACAGTCAAACTTCAAGATTTTTAGTCAACATTCTCATTTTGAAGGATATTTCATCATTTTATCAAGGTTTGATCATGATTCATCAAGGATTGCTCAAAATTCATCAACATTCAAAAGTTGCTAAATTAGGGTTTTGTAGGAAAAGTCAACTCAACTTTGACCAAGCATAACTTTATCATACTTTATGAGAAATGATCCATCCAAAGCTCATTTTGAATAGGATTCAATTTCCTACAACCCATCTTCATACCCTAAGATCAAGAAATGCACTCACAAAAAGTTACAAATTTGGACATTATAGGTCATTTTTGAAAGTAAACAAAAACACCTTTTTTGCCAAAGATTATAACTTGAGCATGGAATATCAAAATGAGATTAGACCAAAAGGGTTGGTTAGAGGACATCTCAATATTTCTAAAAAGTCCAATAACACTTCCAAAAGTTCAAAATTGAAGAAGTTATGCATTGTTGAAGTTGGGCATTCTTCCAAAATTGCCAAAAGTCAATTATCCCCAAAACTTCAAATTTTGTCAAATAGGCCCATTCTTTTTCACTTGATTTTATCTTGTCACACTACACACGTGTCCTAGCTTCATCCTCATGTCCATTTATTAATTTTTCTATTTTATTTGAGATTTTATTGAATTAATTCATTTTAAATCAATTTAAATCCAATAAAATCCAAATATTGATGAATAAGGATATTTTTGGTTGTTATAGGTGTTAATAATCATCATGGACATGATCAAATCCGTATCAAGCCATATCATGAACAAAATATTGGATTTTGGACAAAATTGGAAGCTTTTTAATGGTGAATCAAATCATATCTCCAAACATTAATGCATAAGGATTCAACCCAAAGAAGTTGACCTAATTCATTCCATGTTACATATACAACACAAAGGCACGAGAATTAGAGGTTAGAAGCTGCAGAATCACAAAAATCAAAACTTGAAAAAAAGGTGGAAGAGCTTGAAACTGAAATCAAGCATATAGGTGTTTTCAAGGCCAAAACTCAACGTGAATCAATTGTTGGACATCCATTGAAGCAAAACCAATCCTTAACAAGCTCTGATACCTTCTCAATTGCACTGTAAGCTTTGCGTTTTACCGCCCTGTAGTCAAATTCATAACTACCCATTCTTGCATTTTTTTGACAAATTACTGGCATGTTCATGATCCTTGTGTGATTTCGAAACTTTCTGCATTATTTGATTGTGTTGTTATAGCCTGTAACCCCCTAGCCGATTCTAGGGTTCTTGGTTCTTGTTTTTGGGCATTTTATTTGCAGGAAAAATTAGGGCCATTAATGGACATAGGCATGATCAGTGGAAGGAGACGAGCACAACCATGTGCTTGGAATTGATTTTCATGGCCTGGGATAGATTTTAGGAACGAGCTACGAATTTAGCTGCGGATAAAAATCCGCAGGTAAATAACCAGGTTTCAATGGAGAAGACGAAGACGTGGCCTTTCCCCATTCGTTGGTTCAAATAATCCACGTTTTTTTTCTTCTTTTTTCAGGCATATTAGTTTTGTTTCCATATAATAATTGCTACCTAATACATTAACAAATGAAGCATAATGGTGTAGTGGTAAGTGCTGTCCAGTGACTCATGGGACCTGGGTTCGAATCCCAGGTCCCCCAAATGCTTTGTATTATTTTTCTGCAGGTCATTCAATACACAACCAAACGCGTGGTTCACCATATACCCTCATGCAATCAGTGGACAGATGGCCTCCAGGCCAAATCTGATGGTCTAGATGGGAGACCCACCATGGTGCCTAGTCAACGTGCCACATGGAATTGCAAAAGTCAGCCAGACTTGCTTACAAATGGGCCTTGAAAGTGCTAAACAAACCCCCCTGATCAGGCCCATTATTTCTAACTCTCTTTATTTTCTCTTTTTTATTTCTTTTAATTAATTGTTTTGTTTCATTATTTTTTTTAACTAACCAATTAAACTTTTTTCTCATAAAATCAAAAACCAAAAAATATATTTTATTTATTAAAATTAAATTCAGCACTTTATTTTTGTAAATAAATATTAAGGGAATTAACTTAGTTTTAATTAGGTATAATTTTAATATCTTTTGCAAATAATTAAAATTAATTTAGATAATTAGGTTTTACTAACTTTGATCAAATTTATTTTCCTTCTTTAAATATCCAAAAATCCAAAAATATATTTTTTTATTTAATTAATTAATTTATTTAATTAACTTAGTTTATTTCCTTTTCATTCAAAAAATAACACAAAAATCACTTTCTTTCAATAAAAGGGTCAAAACCCTAAAAAACTCGCCCGATTTAATTTTCTCGCACGCGATCCAATTTTATTTCATTATTGTATCTGTTTCCCAGAATGTAATAGTTAATTAGGACTTAATATTTTTTATCGCTTTATTTATTTTCCGCATTTTAAATTCAAGGGTTGCTTTTGGTGATGTAAATACCCGACGCCTTGTAATAGTTTAGTTTTAATTTCCGCAATTTAATTTTCGTAACTTATAAACTGTTAGATGTTTGATAATAGGGAATGCATGACAAGATTAATCGTTCAAAACCTAAAATCAACATAGATAACCACTAATATGTACAAAAATAAAATAACTAAAAACAACACACTCGCACATGCGCACTCTTAGGGTACACCTTGCTTGGTTGCCTTCGAACGTGGTCATTGAGTATAGGAAGTTTTAGAGGTCGCCCTCTTGTCCAAAAATCATAGTTGCCTCGAAACGGTTGCCTCGGAAAAATGATCTAAGACATTAGGGTTACCGCTAAGGCGTCCTAACATTGCTTTAGTGACCACACATCCCTTAATCGAGTTGACCCTTAAACTCCAACGACGGTGCTACCTACTCATCAATAGTGGGATAGCATTGTCTAAAGGACATTAGCACGGATTGATTCCTTTTTCGAGTAGGTAGATGGTTCTTAAGTACTTGCTCCTTTCAAAACAAAATAAAACTTTTCACACTTACACACCTTTCAAAACAAAAACTCCTTTCAAACCCACAAACACAAAGAAAAGCAATTTTGAAAACACTTTGAGCAAGTACCTAAGAGCCCGTGGGTAACCACGGGTAGAAAGGGTGCTAACACCTTCCCTTTCTATAATCTACCCCCCGGACCCGAGAAACATCTCGAAAAAGGGATTTTTCTGTGCTTTTTCCTTTCCTTGTTGGATAAAATAAAAGTCAGTGGCGACTCTTGCTTACCGCGACATTTTGCGAAAACAAACGCAAAACGCAAATCAGCATTTCAAAACAGTCCGGTTCTGGCCACCGTATCACAGAACTGGCGACTCTGCTGGGGACATATTAGTAAGTGGGGTGTACCTTAGGATTAGATCATTGTGTTTTCAATTGCTTGACTTATATGCTTTATATTTGTGGGCTTGTATCGAAGTTACTATAGATCCTAACCCGAATCTGGGGATGCCCTTTAGGTAAGTAGCAATAAACTGTGAGGGAACTGTACGACGTAGACCGATACGGTTGAAGCAGTAGCTACGTTGGTGTGGCACTTTAGATTATACTGATATCCCTTGTGTTGGAACAAGGAGAATATGGGTCACCTAAGGGGTCATTAAGCACCAACTGACCTTAGAACCTTTAAATTGACCAACTTGGCCATAGAACAGTAGCAGTATGCTACACTCATTGAGACTAAACTCTCGCGATGACTCCGGCCGCAAGAAAAGGTTTCTAAACTGGAATTATGATCGATTAAGGGTAGTCAGTGATATTGAGATCCTCTAGAACCCAGTTACTATTTTTAGGACAGGTTTAAACCAACTGAACTGAAAGAGGGTAGTACCTAAGCTCCTTGCCAGCCTGAAATCTAAGGGCTCTCTGTGTGACTTGTGTGCCTTTATCATGTTTGTTGTTTGTGGATACTTGTGGTGTGCTTACTATCATGATATCATGACATCATAACATTGCATACATCTTGCATAAGACTAACCTATTTCAAAGACAGGAGGGATTCATCTTTGTTCTGTTTTGTAGGTCATCGTGATGCCCATGTGTAGGAATACCATCCGGATCAACTTTGTCCAGGTTCCCACCTTGCTTAAAGATCTGATTGCAAAGATGCCTGATACTACTTCCTTCCTCAGAAGACATGGGTATCTTCTCAGTTTGGTCACCTCCAAATTGGGCGAGCAAATGATGAGTGTTTTGGTCCAATTCTATGATCCGCTTTACCATTGCTTTACCTTCCAGGACTACCAGTTGGTCCCCACCCTAGAAGAGTTCTCTGAGCTGCTCGGTATCTCTATTCTGGAGCAGACTCCGTTTACTGGTTGGGAAAAGATCCTTAGGCCTGAAGAGATTGCTGCAGCCCTTCATATGACAAAAGAGGAGGTAATGGCTAATTGGGAGACTAGAAGTGGAGCAAAGGGCTTTCTGACTAAGTTCTTGGTTGGTAAGGCTAATTATTTCTGGGATAGCCTAAACTTCAAGGCATTCGAGGATATTCTGGCTCTTCTGATATATGGCTTGGTATTGTTTCCGAACTCTGCCTCCTTTGTTGATGTTAATGCGGTGAAAATCTCCATCTCTCGTAATCCTGTACCCACTCTCTTGGGTGACATCCTTCATCAGCTCTATGCTCGTACTGCCCGAAAGCGGGGAACCTTGATGTGCTGTGCTCCATTATTGGCAAGGTGGTTTATTTCGCACCTTCCCAAATCAGTGCTGAAGAACAAAGAAGGCATGGGGTGGGCTTATAGGGTTATGTCTCTCTCGCATAATGACATCATTTGGACTCTCAAGGGTATGGACGAGGTGGCTATCATTGATTGCTGTGGGGAGTACCCTAATGTTCCACTGATAGGAACATGTGGAGGAATTTATTACAACCCATGCTTAGCTCTACGCCAGTTCGGGAGAGCCAGAAGAGAAGGACCTCATGAGTTGTTAATACCTAGTATCATCTTTGATTTTCAAGGGGATAACGACGAGCAACGCCGCAAATTCATAAGGGCTTGGGATAGAGTTCACATATCTGATCCACATGAGTTGGGTCCAAAGACTTCTCTCCCGATGGAGCCATATCTTAGATTGGTTCGCATCCGTGCCCAAAAGCTGGGTATGCCATATGAAGCCGTCCGGCCTATCATTGTTGAAGTTGTTAATGAAGAAGGGGTTCTTCCTACCATTCTCCATCCTTACATGCCCACTGACATTGGGGCACTGAAGAGATCTTGGATGTAACTGAGGGAAGAACGGGATTCCTACCGAGAAAAGTTCAATGAGCAAGAGCAGAAGATCCAGAAGTTGACTAGGCAGCTGGAGAACGAGCGGATTCTCAATGATTATGTCCGCACCGACAAGAAGAGACCATGGGAGCATTTATTGACTTTTGATGATTTCCTTTCCAGTCTTTATTTACTTTTCAGTATTTCCTTTCGTGTAACGCTTTAAGGGAAATTTGTTGAACAATTTGAATTTTAAAGTTTATCTAATAAAGTGTGTTTCCTTTCTGGTTTACAAATTTGAATCTCTCGATTGTCTTTGAAATCATGTCATACGCATTTCATCCCATGCACTCCATAACAGGTACCCATTACAGGTCTCTTATCTTCTTCGCTGTTTATTTCAGCACTCATCATGTCTGCTGAACCTTCAACTGAGCAAGCCATCAAGGCCCTACAGGCCCAGAATGCCCAATTCCAAGAGTTGTTCATGAATCTAGCTAAGGGTCAGCAGGATTTGAAGACCCTAATTCTGAAAGAGAAGAAGAAGAAGAGGACAATCCTGTTTAACACAGGGCACAGGTTTGGAAACAGGCTTCAGGATGAAGTTGATTTGACCACCTCATCTGGAGGGAAAGATAGTCAAGAAGAAAGGAGGGCTCCTAGCTCTGTGGTCTCCGACAACGAGACGGACTTCGACGAAGACCAGTATCCTCCGGCTGAGGATAGATACAAGCAACTGGAAGACCGGTTGAGTGCTATGGAAGTTCAGAAAGTGCCTGGTCTGGACTTTGGTGATCTAGGTCTATCATCTGGGGTGGTGATTCCCCACAAATTCAAGGCACCAGCCTTTACTAAGTATGACAGAGTTTCTTGTCCGAAGCTGCACCTCCGGTCATATGTGAGGAAGATTCAGCCATACACCACTGATAAGAACCTATGGATCCATTTCTTTCAAGACAGTCTCTCGGGGACTCAGCTTGAGTGGTTCTACCAGTTGGATGGAGCCAGCATCCGCAGTTGGGAAGATTTGGCTACTACTTTCTACAGGCAGTATCAGTACAATTCCGACCTTGCTCCTACGCGTACACAACTCCAGGGTATGTCAATGGGAACGGGTGAAGGATTCAAAGATTATGCTCAAAAGTGGAGGGACCTCGCCGGAAGAGTACAACCACCCTTGGCTGATCGGGAGCTTGTGGATATGTTTCTGGGAACCTTGTCAGGTCCATTTTTCAACCACCTGATTGGAAGCTCTTCGTCTGGGTTTACAGAGCTAATTATGACCGGTGAGAGGATCGAGGCTGGTATTAAGGCTGGTAAAATACAAAAGGGTGCCTCATCGAGCACCGAGAAAAAGCCTTTTAAGAAAGAGTCAAGTGCTGTCTACAGTTCGAAGAGACAGAATAAAGCTGAACAACGCCAAGCTGTAAATGCGGTTGTTATTTCAAAACCTGCTGGTGCTCCTCAGCACAACAATCAACAAAAGGACGAGAGACCTCGAAGGAAATTCACCCGTCTCAACATGACCTTATCTCAGACTCTGCCACAATTGCTGAAGACCAACCTGGTGATTCCAAGGGAAGCCCCGAAGAATCCTAATACAACATCACCGAAGTATAACCCTAATGCCCGCTGTGCTTATCACTCTGATAGCCCGGGGCATAATATAGATGATTGTTGGACTTTGAAGAATAAGATACAGGACTTAATTGATGCTAAGGAAATTAAGTTCGAGGCGCCCGAAAGGCCTAATGTTGTGACTGCTCCTATGCCCAAGCATGGAATGAATTCTATATATGAAAACTCGTTTGTGGTTTCTGTGAACGACATTGTTACCCCTTTAATGACTGTAAAGAAGAACCTTTTGCTAGCCGGTTTATTTCCAGGCTGTGACGAAGATTGTCGTATGTGTTCTGTCCTACCTACCGGTTGCCCACTTTTGAAATCAGTTGTCCAACGCCTGATGGATAGTAAATAAATTCTGTTTGAGAAGACTGTTATTCCTGTAGTCCATACTGAAGAAGTTGCCATTATCACCATTTTCGACAATTCTTCCAAGGCTCCCTCGAGGAAGCCTGTTAGAATTACATTTGTTCCGAGAATCGCACCTGTGATCATCACTGTTCCGGGGCCCATCCCCTATACCTCTGATAAAGCTGTCCCTTGGCACTATGGGGCTGATGTTTATTTTCATGGAGTTAAACAAAAGTTGGATGCTGATACTGACATCAGCAATATTGTTGGACCTGCTAAAGTCACCCGCAACGGAAGACTTTTCTCACCCGATATCTCTCCACCAACTGCCCGAAGACCTGTTGTTATTACACCTGCCAGTGTACCTGTTACTATTCCTGTTCAAGTTCCTATTCTTACCCCTATCGCCGAGTCATCTGACACTCGGGGCAAAGGGACCACCAGTGAGCCTGCCCAGACGGAGGCGCCAAAGACAATTACTGTTGAAGCTTCTAAACAAGAGATGGAAGAGATTCTGAAGATGATCAAAAAGAGTGACTACAATGTAGTTGAACAGCTGGGGCAAACCCCGTCCAAGATTTCTATGTTATCACTGTTACTTTGCTCAGAGGCCCATGCCAAGGCTCTGATTACCTTCTTGAAGACTGCCCACGTACCACAAGAGACATCAGCTGATCAGTTTACAGATTGCATGGCCAATTTGACTGCTGATAATGGGTTGGGTTTCTCTGACGCCGACTTGACTACTAAAGGGAAGAATCACAATGATGCCCTGCATGTCTCCATTGAATGCAGGGGCACTACTCTTGCTCATGTATTGGTGGATACTGGTTCCTCGTTGAATGTCTTACCTAAGAAAGCTCTAGATCGGTTGGACTGTGAAGGGTTGGAGTTGAAACCAAGCAACATTGTCGTCAGGGCCTTTGATGGGTCTAAGAGAATGGTGCATGGAGAAGTTGATATTCCGATTAAGGTTGGTTCTCAGGTTTTCAATTCTACATTCTACGTTATGGACATTCAGCCATCTTATTCTTGTTTGCTGGGTCGCCCATGGATCCACAAAGCTGGGGCCGTAACCTCAACGCTCCACCAGAAGCTGAAGTACCCGGTCAAAGGGATGATTATGACAGTACAAGGAGAGGAAGAGTACATGGTTAGCCACCTCAACTCTTTCCGATATGTAGAGATGGATGGGGAATTCATTGAGACCCCATTTCAGCATTTTGAAGAGGTTCCCCAGACACTAGCATCAGCCGAGACTGTTGTTAAAGACTCTCCTATGAAGATGGCTTCCTTCAAGGATGCCCGGGCTGTTGTCGAGAAAGGTGGGTGTGCAAATTGGGGACGACTCCCTGATTTTACACAGAAGACTAACAAGTTTGGTTTGGGTTTCACTGCAGAAGCTCAAAGGGCTGTTTGGAATGCACGGATCGGAATACCTCCCGTGTTCATCAGCAACTCGGGAGTGAATGCCATTGAGGACGATGTGGAGGAATCTGAGTTCGACAGCTGGATCTATCCTACGAACGACGGTGGACCAAGCAACTGGACAACAAAGGACTTCATCCCTATTACTTTTGTTACCCAGTAATGAAACTTTTGTTTTGAATTTGTAACTGACAATGTTTGAAACTTTATGGCCCGATGTCTTACCCGGGGCACCGTGGCTTCATTTGTGAGGGCTTTATGTGTGTCATTTTCATATATCATTAATAAAAGCATTGGACGTTCTTGCATTTCAAATTTTGCGCTCCTTGTTTTTCTTTATTATATATTGCAAAACAGCTATTTTACACACACTCACATATACAGGTCCACATCCACTCTGGATCTCACTGGTACCGACTCTACTACTGCCAGTTATGACTTCGAAAATCCGATCAACTTAGCCGAAAACGAAGGTGAAGATGATTGCAAAGTGCCCGTTGAACTTGCAAGACTGTTACTTCAAGAAGAGAGGGTTATTCAGCCGCACGAAGAGCCAGTGGAATAAGTGAATCTGGGTACCGAGGCAGATAAGAAAGAGGTCAATATCGGTGCAAGTCTGGAAGTTAGTGTGAAACAACGGTTGATTCAGATGCTGCATGAATATGTCGAGAGATTTGCCTGGTCTTACAAAGACATGCCTGTGTTGGATACAAATATTGTGGTTCACCGCCTACCTACCAAGGAAGACTGTCCTCCAGTAAAACAGAAGGTCCGCCGAATGCGCCCAGAGATGTCTGAGAAAATCAAGGCTGAGGTTATGAAATAATTTGACACCGGTTTTCTAGCAGTTACTTCTTACCCTCAGTGGGTTGCCAATGTGGTTCCTGTGCCGAAGAAAGATGGTAAGGTCCGAATGTGTGTTGATTATAGGGATCTGAACAGGGAAAGCCCCAAGGATGACTTCCCTCTACCTCATATCGACGTTCTGGTTGACAACACCGCTCAGCATAAGGTATTCTCTTTTATGGATGGTTTCTCCGGTTATAATCAGATTAAAATGGCTCCCGAAGACATGGAGAAGACAACGTTTGTTACTCAGTGGGGTACCTTTTTCTACAGGGTCATGCCTTTTGGACTGAAGAACGCTGGGGAAACGTATCAGCATGCCATGGTTGCTTTGTTTCATGACATGATCCATCATGAGATTGAAGTATACGTCGATGATATGATTGCAAGGTCCCAGACTGAGGAAGAACACCTTGACCATCTTCAGAAGCTATTTGACAGATTGAAGTTGTACAAGCTGAGGTTAAACCCGAACAAGTGCACCTTCGGGGTAAGATCTGGTAAACTGCTGGGTTTCGTCGTAAGCAACAAAGGTATTCAAGTGGATCCGGCAAAAGTGAAGGCTATAGAGGAGATGCCAGCTCCCAGAATAGAGAAAGAAGTCAGAGGCTTCCTGAGACGACTGAACTACATTGCCCGATTCATCTCACACCTGACTGCTACTTGTGAGCCAATCTTCAAGCTATTGAAGAAAGATCAAGTAGTACGTTGGAACGATGAATGCCAAACCGCTTTCGAAAGGATCAAAGAGTATCTCAAAGAACCACCTATTCTTATGCCACCAGCTAAAGGGAGACCTCTGATCTTATACTTGACAGTACTCGACAACTCAATAGGGTGTGTGTTGGGTCAACATGACGAGTCTGGCCGAAAAGAGCATGCTATTTATTACCTTAGCAAAAAGTTTACCGACTGCGAGACCCGATACTCGTTGCTTGAGAAAACTTGCTGCGCTTTGGCATGGGCTGATCGCCGGCTGAGACAGTATATGTTGACTCACACCACTCTGTTGATATCAAAGATGGATCCAATCAAGTATATCTTCAAAAAGCCTGCCTTGTCCGGAAGAATAGCAAGATGGCAAATGATTTTGACTGAGTATGACATCTAGTACACGACCCAAAAGGCAATCAAAGGAAGTGTGTTGTCAAACCATTTGGCACATCAGGCAGTGGATGATTACCAATCTATGAACTTTGAATTCCCGGACGAGAATATCATGTTGGTAACTGATTGTGAGACACCTGGACCGGATGAAGGACCTGAGAAAGGATCCCGATGGTCTATGTACTTTGATGGAGCTTCGAACGCTTTGGGTAATGGCATTGGCGCCATGATCATATCTCCTAAAGGCTCTCATACTCCATTTACCGCCCGACTATGTTTCAACTGCACCAACAATATGGCGGAGTATGAGGCATGCATTATGGGTCTTCGAGCAGCAATTGACATAAGGATTAAGTTTCTAAGTGTCTTCAGAGATTCCACTCTCGTGATCAGTCAGATCAAAGGCGAGTGGGATACGAAACACCCAAACCTTATTCCTTACAAAAAGTATGTATTGATGTTGCTTCCCCATTTTGAGGAGATAACATTTGAACACTTCCCTAGAGAGGAGAATCAGTTGGCGGACACGTTAGCTACGATGTCTTCTATGTTCAAAGTCAATTGGGACAACGAGGCTTCCCGGATCATCATTGAAAGATTGGACGAACCTGCCCATTGCTGTGACATTGAGACTGAAGAGGTAGCAGATAAACCATGGTTTCATGAGGTGAAGAGATACCTTGAGGCTCAGGAATACCCCGAGGGTGCATCTGTTAATGACAAGAAGTTCTTGAGGAGGTTCGCAGCAAAGTTCTTCATCAGCAATGGTATTCTTTACAAGCGTAACCACGATTCGACCTTACTGCGTTGCGTGGATAAGAATGAAGCAGAAATGATCATGGCGGAGTTACATGAAGGTACTTTCGGAACTCATTCCAGTGGACACACCATGGCAAAGAAAATCCTTCGGGCAGGATATTATTGGTCCACAATGGAAGCCGGCTGTTATCAGCATTCTCAGACATGTCACAAGTGCCAAGTTTATGCTGATAAGGTGCACATACCTCCAGTATCTCTGAACGTCTTGACGACACCTTGGCCTTTTGCAATGTGAGGCATTGATATGATCGGCGAGATCAGACCTACGGCATCCAATGGGCATCGTTTCATCCTGGTAGTGATTGATTACTTTACAAAGTGGGTTGAAACAGCTTCTTTTGCTACAGTAACCAAGAACGCCATGGCACAGTTTATTCGGCACAATCTGATCTGTCGATATGGTGTGCCAGAGAGGATCATTACGGACAATGGTAACAATCTCAACAACAAGATGATCACCTAGCTCTGCGAGAAATTCAAGGTACAACATCATAACTCTTCTCCCTACCGGCCGAAGATGAATGGAGCTGTTGAAGCAGCTAATAAGAATATTAAGAAGATTGTGCAGAAGATGACAGTGACATACAAAGACTGGCACGAGATGTTACCATTTTCTCTTTATGGGTACCGTACCTCAGCACGAACATCAACAGGGGCAACACCCTACTCCTTGGTATATGGCATGGAGGCAGTCTTGCCCATTGAAGTTCAGATAACCTCTCTCCGAATCATGAAGGATGCAGGTTTGAGTGAAGATGACTGGATTCAGACCCGACTTGATAAGCTGAACCTAATCGACGAAAAGAGACTTACTGCTATTTGTCATGGTCAGACGTACCAAAAACGAATGATCAAGGCATTTAACAAGAAAGTTAGACGACAAGAGTATCAAGTTGGGGACCTGGTTATCAAGCGCATCATATTACCTCAAGGTGATCACAGGGGTAAATGGACCCCTACTTACGAAGGGCCATTTGTGGTTAAGAACATTTTCTCAGGAGGAGCTATGATTCTAACCACCATGGATAGTGACGACCTTCCTCACCCCGTCAATGCAGACATAGTGAAAAGATACTATGCATAATCAAAGACCCGCTAGGTCGACTGGCCTAGGCAAAAATAAGGGCTTCCCGACGAACCAAAAGGGTTCGGGCAAAAATAAGGGATGAAAATGAAAAAATCTATACACCCGGCAAGTTGAAAACCTGAAAAGGCGGCTTGGGCAAAAAAGGGTATCCCGATGGACTGAAAACCCGAAAGGGCAGTCCAGGAAAAAATTAGGGATCAAAGCGTAACGCTATGTCTCATTGGATCACCTTGCATCCGGATTTCGATATCGACTATCAAGCTCTGACGACACTAATCAATCTGATTCATCTTCAACCAAGCAGCAAAGTGATGAGATGCTTGAGGACATAAAGGTAATAGAAGAGTTGGAACCCAGTGGGATCATTCACATAGCTGTTTTGTTTAGTTTTTCACAAATTGTGTAAATTCTATTATTCGGCGGTGTTCTCTTACTAGGACGTCAACCTCTTGTACAAAAACGCCTATTTATAGGCCAACCTTCAAATCAATACAAATTCATTTTTAGACAAATTTCAAATTATTTTTCCTTTATCTGTTTTGTTTTGCAAAGAACGTCCAATGTTCATTTTTGATATATGCATTTAACATTAATTGCTGCTCATAAATATTTACATGCGAGACAAAAGATGATTACTGGTAATATCAGAAACAGGGGCAAATGAAAATTGTCCAAAGCTTTACAGTTGCTCTGTCCACCAGGTACAAGGTAAATTCATCTGAAGAATATGGCTAATATACTTTCACTCCCCGCAGAGTAAGGCAGTAATGATAGCTCTCCTCAGCTGAGACTTGCAACTATGAACGAATCAGTAATGCTCTCCCCAAGCAGAGTTGATCTACCATCAGCACTAAAAGGCTTGATATCCCCGACAGTCTTAATATTCCCCAACAGAGTATAAGAATGTTCCCCGGCAGAATACAAGATTCCCCCCAGTGGAGTCAATATTTCCCCAGCACGGTCTGAAAAGCTTCCCCAGTGGAATCATCCCCAGTAGACTCTGGAAGTTTATCCCCATGGAGTGCAAAAATAACTCTCCCCATCCAAGTTCAAAGGATCATTCCCAACAGAACTCAGAGATTTATCCCCACAAGAGCCTAACAGGGTTATCCCCGACAAGTCACAACTGAAGATCATCCCCCAGCAGAGTTCTTTCCTTTCACAAACAGGAGTTCAATCCTCAACAGATTCGGTATCACCAGCAATGGTAATCTATCCCCAGCGGAGTTTATTAGTGGAACCTTCAACATAGCATCTCTTCCCCACAGAGTAATCTCCTCATCAGTTTATTCCCCAACGGAGTTCTCTTATCCTACAGGTTTATTCTCGCAATCACCTTCGTTCACCATCCCCAGCGGAAACGAAGAATTCAACTCTAATCTCCAGCAGCTATCCGAGATTATTTTCCCCAACTAAAACATCACATTTCCATACATCATGATACATGCATATATGCATCATATAATATAATCTCATTTATGTTGAGAACATCATTGCTTGATCCATATCATGTGTTGCATATGACTGACCTTTGCCTTTCAGGAAAGATGCAGTTAAATTCTCAACTATGTGGAAGACCTTGTCTGGTCCAGTTAAATCGATTCCTAAAGATTTTTATGATGCCGATCCAGTCAAAGTTAATTCAAGACCTTCTCTGGTCCAGTTAAATCGATTCCTAAAGATTTTTCTGATGCCGCTCCAGTTGAAGTTGTTCCAAGACCTTGTCTGGTCCAATTAAATCGATTCTTAAAGATTTTTCTGATGCCGATCCAGTCAAAGGCGCCAAGACCTCCTCTGGTCCAGTTAAATCGATTCCTAAAGATTTTTCTAATGCCGATCCAGTTGAAGTTATTCCAAGACCTTGTCTGGTCCAGTTAAATCGATTCCTAAAGATTTTTCTGATGCCGATCCAGTCAAAGGCGCCAAGACCTCCTCTGGTCCAGTTAAATCGATTCCTAAAGATTTTTCTGAGGCCGATCCAGTTAAAGTTGTTCCAAGACCTTGTCTGGTCCAGTTAAATCGATTCCTAAAGATTTTTCTGATGTCGATCCAGTCAAAGGCGCCAAGACCTCCTCTGGTCCAGTTAAATCGATTCCTAAAGATTTTTCTGATGTCGATCCAGTTGAAGTTGTTCCAAGACCTTGTCTGGTCTAGTTAAATCGATTCCTAAAGATTTTTCTGATGCCGATCCAGTCAAAGGCACCAAGACCTCCTTTGGTCCAGTTAAATCGATTCCTAAAGATTTTTCTGATGCCGATCCAGTTGAAGTTAGTCCAAGACCTTCTCTGGTCCAGTTAAATCAATTCCTAAAATTTTTCCTGAAGCTGATCCAGTCAAAGTTAATCCAAGACCTCCTCTGGTTCAGTCAGATCGCCGATAAGATCTCCCTGATTCGTATTCCAGTCGAAGTTCAGACCACCTATCAACAATCTCCAAATGGCATCTGTAAGCCCATTCCAGACATCACAATGCTGATATCATTTCATGCGAGTGCAAATTTCTGGGCACTCTAGTGTTCAATCATCTTCCACCTTTGGATCACGAAAGGCCCGAAAGCCAATCTATATCCTCAGGTTTAAGAAAATTGAACAGGGGAAGCTGTTGTACCCCAAAATTTTCCCTCCCATATTTCTCAAAACATTGCAAGAAAAATCTCCAAGTTGCTCAAGATTGCTCAAGAGTTGGACAGTCAAATCATCTCCTAAGGCAGTCAACCTCAAATTAGGGTTTTGTGTTGCATCAAGGTATTTGCATCCAAATGACCTCAAGTGATCCCCAATGTACTAATATGTTATCAAATTCATCCATGTCAAATTTCAAGCCTTGCAGAGGAAGTTTTGTCAGTCAAGTGCTCAAGAGGTCCAAAAATCGATTGTGCTAGGGCAAAAGTCATCTGTGACCCAAATACAGTCAAACTTCAAGATTTTTTGTCAACATTCTCATTTTGAAGGATATTTCATCATTTGATAAAGGGTTGATCATGATTCATCAAGGATTGCTCAAAATTCATCAAGATTCAAAAGTTGCTAAATTAGGGTTTTGTAGGAAAAGTCAACTCAACTTTGACCAAGCATAACTTTCTCATACTTTATGATAAATGACCCATCCAAAGCTCATTTTGAATAGGATGCAATTTCCTACAACCCATCTTCATACCCCAAGAACAAGATGCACTCACAAAAAGTTACAAATTTGGACATTATAGGTCATTTTTGAAAGTCAACAAAAACACCTTTTTTGCCAAAGCTTATAACTTGCGCATGGAATATCAAAATGCGATTAGACCAAAAGGGTTGGTTAGAGGACATCACAAGCTTTCTAAAAAGTCCAAGAACACTTCCAAAAGTTAAAAATTGAAGAACTTATGAATTGTTGAAGTTGGACATTTTTCCAAAATTGCCAAATGTCAATTATCCCCAAAATATCAAATTTTGTCAAATAGGCCCATTCTTTTTCACTTGATTTGATCTTGTCACACTACACACGTGTCCTAGCTTCAGCCTCATGTCCATTTATTAATTTTTCTATTTTATTTGATTTTTTATTGAATTAATTCATTTTAAATCAATTTAAATCCAATAAAATCCAAATATTGATGAATAAGGATCTTTTTGGCTGTTATAGGTGTTAATTATCATCATGGACATGATCAAATCCGTATCAAGCCATATCATGAACAAAATATTAGATTTTGGACAAAATTGGAAGCTTTTTAATGGTGAATCAAATCATATCTCCAAACATCAATGCATAAGGATTCAGCCCAAAGAAGTTGACCTAATTCATTCCATGTTACATATACAACACAAAGGCACGAGAATTAGAGGTTAGAAGCTGCAGAATCACAAAAATCAAAACTTGAAAAAAAGGTGGAAGAGCTTGAAACTGAAATCAAGCATAGAGGTGTTTTCAAGGCCAAAACTCAACGTGAATCAATTGCTGGACATCCATTGAAGCAAAACCAATCCTTAACAAGCTCTGATACCTTCTCAATTGCACTGTAAGCTTCGCGTTTTACCGCCCTGTAGTCAAATTCATAACTACCCATTCTTGCATTTTTTTGACAAATTACTGGCATGTTCATGATCCTTGTGTGATTTCGAAACTTTCTGCATTATTTAATTGTGTTGTTATAGCCTGTAACCCCCTAGCCGATTCTAGGGTTCTTGGTTCTTGTTTTTGGGCATTTTATTTGCAGGAAAAATTGGGGCCATTAATGGACATAGACATGATCAGTGGAAGGAGATGAGCACAACCATGTGCTTGGAATTGATTTTCATGGTCTATGATAGATTTTAGGAACGAGCTACGAATTTAGCTGCGGATAAAAATCCGCAGGTAAATAACCAGGTTTAAATGGAGAAGACAAAGACGTGGCCTTTCCCCATTCGTTGGTTCAAATAATTCGCGCTTTTTTTCTTCTTTTTTCAGGCATATTAGTTTTGTTTCCATATAATAATTGCTACCTAATACATTAACAAATGAAGCATAGTGGTGTAGTGGTAAGCGCGTTGTCCAGTGACTCATGGGACTTGGGTTCGAATGCCAGGTCCCCTAAATGCTTTGTATTATTTTTCTACAGGTCATTCAATACACAACCAAACGCGTGGTTCACCATATACCCTCATGCAATCAGTGGACAGATGGCCTCCAGGCCAAATCTGATGGTCTAGATGGGAGACCCACCATGGTGCCTAGTCAACGTGCCACATGGAATTGCAAAAGTCAGCCAAGCTTGCTTACAAATGGGCCTTGAAAGTGATAAACAAACCCCCCTGATCAGGCCCATTATTTCTAACTCTCTTTATTTTCTCTTTTTTATTTCTTTTAATTAATTGTTTTGTTTCATTATTTTTTTTTAACTAACCAATTAAACTTTTTTCTCCTAAAATCAAAAACCAAAAAATATATCTTATTTATTAAAATTAAATTCAGCATTTTATTTTTGTAAATAAATATTAATGGAATTAACTTAGTTTTAATTAGGTATAATTTTAATATCTTTTGCAAATAATTAAAATTAATTTAGATAATTAGGTTTTACTAACTTTGATTAAATTTATTTTCCTTCTTTAAATATCCAAAAATCCAAAAATATCTTTTTTTAATTAATTAATTAATTAATTTAATTAACTTAGTTTATTTCCTTTTCATTCAAAAAATAACACAAAAATCGCTTTCTTTCAATAAAAGGGTCAAAACCCTAAAAAACTCGCTCGATTTAATTTTCTCGCACGCGATCCAATTTTATTTCATTATTGTATCTGTTTCCCAGAATGTAATAGTTAATTAGGACTTAATATTTTTTATCGCTTTATTTATTTTCCGCATTTTAAATTCAAGGGTTGCTTTTGGCGATGTAAATACCCGACGCCTTGTAATAGTTTAGTTTTAATTTCCGCAATTTAATTTTCGCAACTTATAAACTGTTAGATGTTTGATAATAGGGAGTGCGTGACAAGATTAATCGTTCAAAACCTAAAATAAACATAGATAACCACTAATATATACAAAGATAAAATAACTAAAAACAACACACTCGCACATGCGCACTCTTAGGGTACACCTCGCTTGGTTGCCTTCGAACGTGGTCATTGAGTATAGGAAGTTTTAGAGGTCGCCCTCTTGTCCAAAGATCATAGTTGCCTCGAAACAGTTGCCTCGGAAAAATTATCTAAGACATTAGGGTTACCGCTAAGGCGTCCTAACATTGCTTTAGTGACCACACGTCCCTTAATCGAATTGACCCTAAAACTCTAACGACGGTGCTACCTACTCATCAATAGTGGGATAGCATTGTCTAAAGGACATTGGCACGGATTGATTCCTTTTTCGAGTAGGTAGATGGTTCTTAAGTACTTGATCCTTTCAAAACAAAATAAAACTTTTCACACTTACACACCTTTCAAAACAAAAACTCCTTTCAAACCCACAAACACAAAGAAAAGCAATTTTGAAAACACTTTGAGCAAGTACCTAAGAGCCTGTGGATAACCACGGATAGAAAGGGTGCTAACACCTTCCCTTTCTATAATCTATCCCCCAGACCCGAGAAATATCTCGAAAAAGGGATTTTTCTGTGCTTTTTTCCTTTCCTTGTTGGATAAAATAAAAGTCAGTGACGACTCTTGCTTACCGCGACATTTTGCGAAAACAAACGCAAAACGCAAATCAACATTTCAAAACAGTCCGGTTCTGGCCACCGTATCACACATGCTGTTGTACCCCAAAATTTGCCCTCGCATTTTTTTCAAGAAATAACAACTTCAGGCCTTCCATGATCTTTCAAACTGGCTCAAGAATCGGACAAACGGACTTTTCTTGTCAGTCAAACAAAAATTAGGGTTTTATTGATTTTTCAGGGCTCTGGATTGTTTCACACAGTTGGCTTAGGGTTTTGGTTAATTTTGGCTCAATTTTGATCAGGCGAATGCTCTTTGGCATTTAACCAGGAATTAGGGTTTGTGCGCGCGTTCTCAGAAGGATTTAAATTCTACAGTGTTTTGCAAGACGTTCCGAGATTTGGGTTGCATTCGCATTATTTGATTTAATCAGTAAAAGACTGCAGTTGGTTTGAATTCACGTTTGTTTGATTGAAACAGTCAAAAGATAGATGCAGTTCGGATTTACAGTGTTTGGTAAAAAATCAGTGAAAAGAGGGAATGCGTATGATCAATTGTTGTGATTAACTGTTATTTTGCTTTGAACATTGGAAGCGTCAAGTTTATTAATGGATCAATACTGAAATATTGTTTAGTTAATTATTTATTATTCTAAAGATTAAATAAGTTGGAATTTATTTTCAATTTATTTTAATTTAAAGAACTATAAATAATAAATAAACAATTGAAGAAGAGAAGAATTAATTAAATAAAAGGGCTTTTTATTTATCTTTAAGTCATTTGTAATTGTTTTTGTTTACAAAATGTTGACAAAAATAATGTTACATTTATTTAAAGCTAAATAAAAACTATCCTAATTATTTTTCTAATCTTCAAATCTTCATCCGCTATCCCTCGCTCCAGTGCTCCATTTTTCATCTGCATAAGAAAAGAGAAAAGTCAAATAACAGTTAAATTGAATTGAAAAGACAGATAAAATTACAGTCATCATTAAGGGCCACTGATTGGGATCAGTTAACCCTCTCTGCAAATCACGGGATTTCTCCCGGTTCACAAAGAGGGAAGAATGTTATTTGCTAAATCATGAATGCAAAGTTGAAAAAATGCAAAGTGTCAAACTGCATAAATTCAAAATCACAAACTGCACAGTTCAAACCCAACTAAAAATCAAATTGCAACTTTCTGTCAAAAAATGCCAAAAGGTACAAGTTACTGCACCAAGGTATCCAGGCTGTCAATAAGAAGATATGGCAAGATATCAAGCAAGCACAAAAGCTGTCAAAAGAAAAGAGACAAGAATGCAGAGCAAAACCATTATGCAAGCATACATTTTCTTTTCATCATTTCCCAACAAGTAGCCCTTTCAGAAAGGTACAGCAAAAAAACATAGTTTAATATTTAACTGTACTAAAAGAGAGAGAAAAAGAGAGGAAAGTAAGCAGGTTTTTAGGCTTTTAGGCAGGAAGAGAGAAATATATAAAAGGACTGAACACAGGAAGATAGAAAGGAGTTCAAAAAAACTCTAACACAAAAAATATACAAACGGCTAAACCAGCAATAACCATCAAACCTCAAGCAATAACCTGTAATAGCCTGAAAACCATACAACTTGCATTGGCCATACCAGCTAAAGCATCAAGCCATCAAACCTGCTAAAACCATTAACCTGCTAGCCTCACGAACCTGTCAAAAACCTGGTACCCATCAACAAGCCAATAACCATAAAAAACCTCATAACCATAAACACCTCCAAACACATAACCTGCATAAAGCCTATTGAAACGATAAAACCTCCATCCCATAGCAAACCTGCCCAAAACTGTCAAATGGCCTGAACAAGGCCAAAAACCAGTACAACCTGCATATGCCAACCCTGCCTGAAGCCTAACAAAAAACACTTACCATTCAATCCAAACATAACAAATAGCCATTAATCCTGTCAAACATTAAACCTGCCTGAAGCAAGCCATCAAGACCCATTACCATAACCAAAACACCTTGGCCTAAACTTCATTAACCATTGAACTAGCCTCAGACTATATCATCACTGGCTATTAGAGAAGCAAGCAGTAGCAAGGCGAGACGAAGAAGAAAAAAGAAGCTAGTCAAAATAACATTTCAACGGTAGCATTCAGAAGCAACACAAGCATTCAATTCATAGCCAACAGAAGTATTTCAACAGGCAAATCAAAAAGGCAACTCAAAGAAGGGACGAAAAGCAACAAAGTCCAGGCAACAGAAAAAGAGCATATACGTAAACCTCAGAAATTTCCATCACAGGCAAACACCCAAAGGCACATAAACAAATACGTTCAAAGGCAACAAAAGAAACACGTTCAAAGCAACAAGCGTACAGAGGCAAGCCAAGAAAGAGAAGAAGAAAAGAAGACGTGTATCAAGCTTTCAGATTGACATCATAAAGCCTAAAAAAGGTAGTACAGAAATACCAGAAGGCAAAGCGCGCATCACGTTTCCTCCGCTCGTCAAGCCTCCTAAGCACCTCCATCTTCTTCCTCCCCTCTGTCAAGGTAGTTCTCATTTTCCCCTTTTCTTTCATACCTCACACAAGACAAACCAAAACGCATTAATCAATAAAACATAGAATCGGATTCGACAAATCAAAGAATCTTAACATGCAAATCTAAAATGTTTAACGAGTTTGAGACATTCCGTTACCTTGTTTCACTGATGCCTGAACGAACGCGAGGGGGAGGACGAGGTAGTGCTGGTGGCTAGACGGAGGAGTTGGATTCAGAAGAGTGAACGGAGAAGACGAACAAGTGAACGAACGGCGCTTCTGCTCGCTGCGAACCCTAACATGTTCCCAAATGAAAACACAACAGAACCCTAGAACTTCTTGTGTCAACATGGGCCTTGCCCGTTTCTGAAGGCCTAAGGCCCATTAAAATGTTTACTTTTTTTTATATAAAACAAACCTTACTCTTGTTAACTTAACCACTTTTTATGTATATATAGAACAAATTATTTTGTTAATAAACTAACACCAAACCTTTTTATATTTTTTTTCTCTAACTTAAAATACCTAATTTGTACATACATAAAAATATATTTTCTAATTAATTTAAAACATTCAATTTAAATACTCTTTGTACATTTTTAAACGCAAGGATATAAGGATGCGAATTTATATACACAATTTTAAATGATGATTTTTAAACTTAGAAATATTTTCTTTTCTTAAAACATACTTTTGTACATAAATAACAAAAATACATTTTTTTACATCATATAATTAAAATTGAAAACACTTTTTATTTTAATTCAAATATTCTTACTAATAATACAAAGATACCCTTTTTATATATCAAATGTAAAATAATAACTTTCAAACTTAGAATATTTTCCTTTTCATTAAAACATTCTTTTCATACATATCTAAATACAAGACTACAAGACTAATTAATTAAATGAACATTTGATTCTTTCTTTAGGTCAAAACAAATACTTAATACACATTAATTTCACATTGTCGCACCTGTAAATAATTACATACGCACAATACATCTCATACTTACACAATACAAATACATTTACATTGCTCCTATATACATTTGTTTATCTTATGCATTGATTTACATTATTTACATTTGATCGCAAATTCGATTTGGTTGTAACTTATTGGATTCCCAAAGTCTCATCCCCATTTGTGAATATTGTACCCCCACTCCCGGATACTTATTTTGTAATAGCGTAGATTTTACATTTCCGCAATTTACAGCTTTCCAATTATACCATGTTTAGACCTAGGGTTTGTATGTACATAAAATAAAACGCTAGATAACCTAATACAAGACAAATACATAAAATCAATCCACAATCACACTTGCACCCCCTAGGGTAATCCCACATGTTTCCTTCCAAAATGGGCCATGCTTGCACGTCGAGTATCTTTGGCAAAACGAATTCAAAATGATCATAAGTCCATCGATGACGCTTTAGAAAGTTGTCTAAATGGAATGATCATAGTCCCTTCAAAGAAAATTGCCAAAGACACTTGGCACCATTGCATTCATGGTCCATACGATGACCCGCGCCTGTCCCGAACAAACTTCCTAAACGCAAGATTGTCCACCAAATTCAATGGTGGAACAAAATTGTTAAAAAGGGTTGAAAACATAGAGAAAAACCTTTGAGTACATTAGGGTAGACAAAACTCTTAGTTACTTAAGATCAACTTGCAAAAAACACTTGCCTTCTTTTCAAAAACCACAATCCACAACACTTTCAAACAAACTCTCAAAAACATTTGAAACATCTTTTCGAAAAGATAAACACTTTTGTAAAACACTCAAACATGAGTCAAATACACTGGTTGCCTAAGACAAGGCATCTTCTTCAAAAACATTTTCAAAACACACACACACACCACAATTTCAAAGCAATCGAAAATCAAGACAAGTGATCTAAAAAACCAAGTAACTAAGAGCCCATGGATAACCATGGATGAAAAGGGTGCTAATACCTTCCCTTTTCATAATCTACCCCCCGAACCCACGAAATATCTCAAAAGGTTTTTGCTGTGCTTTTTCAACCTTTCCTTTAGGATAAAATAAAAAGTCGGTGGCGACTCTTGCTCAACCGAACAAGTGCGAATACAAACGCAAAACACCTAGTCAGTTCTCCCACCGTATCACAGAACTGGCGACTCTGCTGGGGAGAATAATGAAAAAGTGGGGTTACCTTAGGGTTTAGATCACCTTTACTTTCTTGCTTTGATTGACTTGATTGCTTTATCTTTTGGGTTCTTATTTGGGTTTTGTTGTAAATCCTCCACCCGGATTTGGGGCACCTTCTTAGGTAAATAGCAAAAAACTGCGAGGGAACTGTGGGGTATACCGACATGGTTGAAGCAGTAAGCTATGTTAGTGTGACATATTTGTGAGTACCGGTAACCCTTGAGTAGTCAAGGAGAGTACGGGGCCGCTGAGTGATGTCGTGAAGCACTAACGAACTCTTAGAACCTTAATTGACCATCTTAGCCTTTTTAGGGGTAGTGAGATGACCGACTTTGGTGCAGTCCGAAGTTGGTAGATCCTCGATACTACACTCATTTGAGGACTGTTTTCTTGGAATATTTTGGTCGCCAGTAAGTGGCTAAACCGAAACAATGAACACAGAAAACAATCCAATGATATTGAGCTCCTTAGAACCTGGTTTCTATTTTAGGACAGGATGAGCCAACTAACTTAAAGAGGGTACGTACCTAAACCTCATGCAAGCCTAAACCTAAGGACTTGTTTGCTTTGTGTGAATATGATCGCCTGTATATACACTTACTTGCTTGTGCATACATGTACATAACATCATACCATAGCATTTTCAATAACCACTTCAAGGATCTCGAGGGTTCTTTTGATGCAGGGTTACGTTGAACCAGACGTCTACCAAGGGGCAAGAGGTTTCTCCTCTAACCAATGCCAATCAAAGTTCAAGTACAACAACTTGAATCAGTGGCTATGACCCACTCGACATGGTGAGCTTGATTCTTGTGGAAAGATATCCACCGATACAAAGTTCTTCAGTCAAAGTTCAAATACAACAACTTGAATCAGTGGCTATGACCCACTCGACATGGTGAGCTTGATTCTTGTGGAAAGATATCCACCGATACAAAGTTCTTCAGTCAAAGTTCAAATACAACAACTTGAATCAGTGGCTATGACCCACTCGACATGGTGAGCTTGATTCTAGTGGAAAGACATCCGCCGGTGCAAAGTTCTCCAATCCAAGAGCAAAGTTCAACCTCTAACATTTTCTTTTGTTTACCCCAAGAGATCCTTGAAAGCATGCATCCACATATCATGCATCGCATTTTGACAGTCTTTCCTTTTTCAGGTTTCCTTACTCTCTTGCTGTTTATTTCAGCAAGAGATGGCTCTAGAAAGGTCTGTCAAAGACATCCAAGACCAGACTGCTCAGCTGCAGGAGATGTTCCTGAACTTGTCTCTGGGGCAAGAAGAGATGAAAGCTCTCCTCACAAAGGGCTTGGAGAATTCCAACAATGCCAAGAGTGACCAGCTTGCGGAGCTACAGTTCGATCTAACAACATTGAGGACCCAAGTGATGGGACAGTTGGTGGGCCAGATAGCTCTCATCCAAGACCTATCTCAAAGACAAGAGGAACTCAGAGTTCTTGTCCGCCAATTGCTTCCAAACAACCAACTGGGGCAAATATCTGAGGTTGAAGAGCAAGTCACCGCTCAACCTCCACCCACTCAAGAAGACAAAGGGAAAGCTCCTTTGCTCGCTTCAGGGTCATAAGCCCATCAACAACCTCGCCAGTGTCAACGGGGTAATCGGCATAAGCAAAATACGTCGGGAAGGCAGTTCACTGAGACTGACATACCGTCATCTCTAATTCTAGAGCGCTTGTTGGAGGTCAATCTGACTGCTTTGAGGGATCCTATCCGGTACCCAAATACCTCCGCTCCTAGCTATCATCTCGATGCATTTTGTGTTTACCACTCCTATAGCCCAGGACATGACACCGATAGCTGTTGGGCCTTGAAGAACAAGATTCAAGATCTGATCGACATTGGGGTGTTGGAATTCATGCCAGACGGCGAGATGAAAATCTTCCGTTAAAGAGTTCTCCACTTGAAGTGACGAAGCTCAAGCTGAAAGACTTTTGCTTCTTTTTAAATTTTCAAAGTTATAATTTCTTTTGCTGTCAAACAATTATCTGTTGATGTTAAACTCTGTTTTCATTAATGCATTGCATATGTTTGTCTTGAATTCATCCATTCGTTTCACTACTCTCATGCTTTTCTTTATGATATTTGACTCTTGATAAAAAGCTGCAAGCCTTTAGAGGGAGGATGACGAAACAATACCATGATCTTATACAGTATGCTTTTGAACAGACCTTGCTGATGATGTACAGGCATTTCTTTCAATTCCTAAACACTGGAGTTATAAGGAAGTTAATCCCTAGTCAACCCCTTCGAGCCAAAGGAGTAGGAGTTTTCTGTTCTAAACGATCAAAACCTTTGATATAAACCTGGGGCAGGGTAGTATCTCAGTTAATTCAAAGAAAATGCGCATTAAAGTCGCAAACTCTCAGTTCGTAACACAACGAACGACGTCGAAAAAGAAAGCATTCCTTTGGAATCAAAAGACAAGGGTGGTTCCCTATCACATAGACAGTCAATCTCTCAAAAGAGAAAAGCCCACCAAGCCAAAACCTATGAAGGAGGCTTAAGAAAGCTGGGGCATCCCGCTGACTGTAATCTCGAAAATGGGAACAGTCAGGCAAAAGTTAGGGATAACAAATCAAAATCAAAATAGTGAGGTCATTACAAAATCCTCAACAACATGAAAAATGTTGAAAAAGAAAAAGGAGATGATGACTGTCTCCCCAAATTCAACTGGTGAACCATCGCCCAAAGGTCGTTCCAAACTCAAAACAGAGTGTGACGCACAATTAATTGAGTTTAGGTTGAAGGACATCACGAAGAGCGGGTGGGTACAAATATACTTTGAGCCTTTATCCTTTGTTTATTAAACCGTGAACCAAGCCACGTTACAACCCTTCAAAAGTCCTAATTGAAGCATGGGTTAGTTCGAAAGCATACTGTCACAACATGTATCCTGACTCCTGTAGGGCTTTGCTCTAAATCTTGTGTTGATCTGTCTTATGAAAAGTTTTCTGCTAAAAACGCATTTCTCAAAAACTTCGAGACAAACATAAACTTTGCATTATTTGAATATCACTGTCTGCATTTGACTTTTTTTGTTTGACAGTGAAGAAATTCATACGAAGAATGTTCGGAGGAACGAAAACTCTCTCAGTAAGTAAAAATCACTTCAAGAGGATAACACTTCCATTACAAATCTCCTATCCGCAAGGGGCATGACATGTCAAAGTTCAGTTAACCTGGGGCAGTCCAGTCAAGATTTCAAGAAATCTCAATATGTAGAGTAATCTGATTCAAGATTCCTTCATCACCACTTGGGGCATTCGAATGTCAAAAGTGTTCGACAAATCAACTATCACATTTCCAGACTCGATTCCTGTATCTAGCCAGGGCACGTCTGAAGAGTTCAAAGATTTGATTCCTGTATCTAGCCAGGGCACATCTGTCAACTACAACATTTCCAGATTTGATTCCTGTATCCAGCCAGGGCATATCTATCAACTATCACATTTCCAGACTCGATTCCTGTATCTAGCCAGGGCACGTCTGAAGAGTTTGAAGATTCGATTCCTGTATCCAGCCAGGGCATATCTGTTGACGACTATCTCCAGACTCGACTCCTGTATCCAGCCAGGGCACGTCTGAAGAACCCCAGACCAACACCTGTAACAAGCCAGGAAATTATCTACATCACCACTTGGGGCATTCGAATGTCAAAAGTGTTCAAAAAACCGATGCAGTTTTACACAAACTCATCCTCAGGAAACCCTACACCGGTTCCTCTTCAAGACTTCTGAAAACAGTTTACGGATTCTTCCCAATAACGGATGTCAATCTACCAACTTGTTCAGATGCCAACCATTGAAAACAGTTTACGGACGCTTCCCAACAACGGATGCTGCTCCATTGCTTATTCAATCTCAAAATTTCTGAAAATAGTTCACGGGTTCTCCAAGTAACGGATGTTAACCTATCACTTGTTCAGTTTCTTCTCAAGACTTCTGAAAACAGTTTATGGATTCTTCCCAACAATGGATGTTAATCTATCGGCTTGTTCAGATGCAACCTTTGAAAACAGTTTACGGACGCTTCCCAACAACGGATGCTGCTCCATTGCTTATTCAATCTCAAGATTTCTGAAAATAGTTCACAGGTTCTCCAAGTAACGGATGTTAACCTATCACTTGTTCAGTTTCTTCTCAAGACTTCTGAAAACAGTTTATGGATTCTTCCCAACAACGGATGTTAATCTATCGGCTTGTTCAGATGCAACCTTTGAAAACAGTTTACGCACGCTTCCCAACAACGGATGCTGCTCCATTGCTTATTCAATCTCAAGATTTCTGAAAATAGTTCACGGGTTCTCCAAGTAACGGATGTTAACCTATCACTTGTTCAGATTCGTCTCAAGACTTCTGAAAACAGTTTATGGATTCTTCCCAACAACGGATGTTAATCTATCGGCTTGTTCAGATGCAACCTTTGAAAACAGTTTACGGACGCTTCCCAACAACGGATGCTGTTCTATTGCTTATTCAACTTCAAGATTTCTGAAAGCAGTTCACGGGTTCTCCAAGTAACGGATGTTAACCTATCACTTGTTCAGATTCTTCTCAAGACTTCTGAAAACAGTTTATGGATTCTTCCCAACAACGGATGTTAATCTATCGGCTTGTTCAGATGCAACCTTTGAAAACAGTTTACGGACGCTTCCCAACAACGGATGCTGTTCTATTGCTTATTCAACTTCAAGATTTCTGAAAGCAGTTCACGGGTTCTCCAAGTAACGGATGTTAACCTATCGCTTGTTCAGATTCTTCTCAAGCTAACTCCACTCAGAGTCAAGCTTCATTATCCCCAGCGAAGCTAAAACTTCAAATTATCAATCCCTAGCGGAGCCAGACTAATGAACCTTCTCCCCACAGGGTTTTGGGAGGGCAAATCTTGAGTTCCCCAGTGAAGTCGCCGGAGTTACTTCCCGCCAAACTGAAAATCCTCAGTCTTACCTCCCCAGCATGAGTCTACTAGTTTGGAACTCCCCAGTAGAGGTCATCAGGAATTCTCTTCCCCAGCAACAGCCAAGGAATTATTTTCCCGGCAGCGGTCAAGATTCTTTTATCTTCAGCCGTCCAAGATTCATTTATCCTCAGCAAGATAGCTCATCAGCTTACATGCACATTCATCACATTCATGTCATAAACACTAATGTCACATACATTGCATCATGCATCATAGCATTGCATACAACTAACTCTTTGCCTTTTCAGGTAAGATCAGTCGACAGACACAGATCATCTTACGAGATTCATCCAGAAATAGTTCAGATGTGACCCGGACACGGCGACATTCTGATACTTATTCCAGATTCATCCAGATGCAGTTTTACACGAGCTCATCCTCAGGAAACCCTACACCGGTTCCTCTTCAACTTCAAGACTTCTGAAAATAGTTCACGGGTTCTCCAGTAACGGATGCTAACCTATCACTTGTTCAGATTCTTCTCAAGACTTCTGAAAACGGTTTACGGATTCTTCCCAACAATGGATGTTAATCTACCAACTTGTTCAGACTCTTCTCAACTTTTGAAAACAGTTTACGGACGCTTCCCAACAACGGATGCTGCTCTATTGCTTATTCAATCTCAACTCCTGAAAATAGTTTACGGGTTCTCCAGACATGGATGTCAATCTATTGCTTATTCGGACCCCCAATTCAGAGATGTTCCAAAACATAGATGCCTTTCTGATACTCGTCCAGTCACCACTTGACATACAGTTCAACACTTCCAAATGGCATCTTTAAGCCCATGTCCAGATGGCATCTATAAGCCCATCCTCCTACCAGCAGTCGCCAAATGGCATCTTTAAGCCCATTATCAGATGGCATCTCTAAGCCCATCCCCCGACAAGATTCTATCGCACCAGATGGCATCTTTAAGCCCATCACCAAATGGCATCTGTAAGCCCATTCACCTCTACCATCACATCGCCGAGTGCAAATTTTCTAGGCACTTTAGTGTCCAATCTTCTTTTACCTTCAAGTCGCGAAAGGCAAACTTGCCAATCTAACTCTTCAGGTTCAAGAAGATTGAACAGGGGCAACTGTTGTACCCCAAAATTTGCCCTCGCATTTTTTTCAAGAAATAACAACTTCAGGCCTTCCATGATCTTTCAAACTGGCTCAAGAATCGGACAAACGGACTTTTCTCGTCAGTCAAACAAAAATTAGGGTTTTATTGATTTTTCATGGCTCTGGATTGTTTCACACAGTTGGCTTAGGGTTTTGGTTAATTTTGGCTCAATTTTGATCAGGCGAATGCTCTTTGGCATTTAACCAGGAATTAGGGTTTGTGCGCGCGTTCTCAGAAGGATTTAAATTCTACAGTGTTTTACAAGACGTTCCGAGATTTGGGTTGCATTCGCATTATTTGATTTAACCAGTAAAAGAATGCAGTTGGTTTGAATTCACGTTTGTTTGATTGAAACAGTCAAAAGATATATGCAGTTCAGATTTACAGTGTTTGGTAAAAAATCAGTGAAAAGAGGGAATGCGTCTGATCAATTGTTGTGATTAACTATTATTTTGCTTTGAACATTGGAAGCGTCAAGTTTATTAATGGATCAATACTGAAATATTGTTTATTTAATTATTTATTGTTCTAAAGATTAAATAAGTTGGAATTTATTTTCAATTTATTTTAATTTAAAGAACTATAAATAATAAATAAACAATTGAAGAAGAGAAGAATTAATTAAATAAAAGGGCTTTTTATTTATCTTTAAGTCATTTGTAATTGTTTTTGTTTACAAAATGTTGACAAAAATAATGTTACATTTATTTAAAGCTAAATAAAAACTATCCTAATTATTTTTCTAATCTTCAAATCTTCATCCGCTATCCCTCGCTCCAGTGCTCCATTTTTCATCTGCAAAAGAAAAGAGAAAAGTCAAATAACAGTTAAATTGAATTGAAAAGACAGATAAAATTACAGTCATCATTAAGGGCCACTGATTGGGATCAGTTAACCCTCTCTGCAAATCACGGGATTTCTCCCGGTTCACAAAGAGGGAAGAATGTTATTTGCTAAATCATGAATGCAAAGTTGAAAAAATGCAAAGTGTCAAACTGCATAAATTCAAAATCACAAACTGCACAGTTCAAACCCAACTAAAAATCAAATTGCAACTTTCTGTCAAAAAATGCCAAAAGGTACAAGTTACTGCACCAAGGTATCCAGGCTGTCAATAAGAAGATATGGCAAGATATCAAGCAAGCACAAAAGCTGTCAAAAGAAAAGAGACAAGAATGCAGAGCAAAACCATTATGCAAGCATACATTTTCTTTTCATCATTTCCCAACAAGTAGCCCTTTCAGAAAGGTACAGCAAAAAAACATAGTTTAATATTTAACTGTACTAAAAGAGAGAGAAAAAGAGAGGAAAGTAAGCAGGTTTTTAGGCTTTTAGGCAGGAAGAGAGAAATATACAAAAGGACTGAACACAGGAAGATAGAAAGGAGTTCAAAAAAACTCTAACACAAAAAATATACAAACGGCTAAACCAGCAATAACCATTAAACCTCAAGCAATAACCTGTAATAGCCTGAAAACCATACAACCTGCATTAGCCATACCAGCTAAAG
Source organism: Vicia faba (assembly GCA_948472305.1). Classification (NCBI taxonomy): domain Eukaryota; kingdom Viridiplantae; phylum Streptophyta; class Magnoliopsida; order Fabales; family Fabaceae; genus Vicia; species Vicia faba. The sequence continues at coordinate 988,539,967 of OX451735.1, read as the reverse complement.
CATCAAGCCATCAAACCTGCTAAAACCATTAACCTGCTAGCCTCACGAACCTGTCAAAAACCTGGTACCCATCAACAAGCCAATAACCATAAAAAACCTCATAACCATAAACACCTCCAAACACATAACTTGCATAAAGCCTACTGAAACGATAAAACCTCTATCCCATAGCAAACCTGCCCAAAACTGTCAAATGGCCTGAACAAGGCCAAAAACCAGTACAACCTGCATATGCCAACCCTGCCTGAAGCCTAACAAAAAACACTTACCATTCAATCCAAACATAACAAATAGCCATTAATCCTGTCAAACATTAAACCTGCCTGAAGCAAGCCATCAAGACCCATTACCATAACCAAAACACCTTGGCCTAAACTTCATTAACCATTGAACTAGCCTCAGACTACATCATCACTGGCTATTAGAGAAGCAAGCAGTAGCAAGGCGAGACGAAGAAGAAAAAAGAAGCTAGTCAAAATAACATTTCAACGGTAGCATTCAGAAGCAACACAAGCATTCAATTCATAGCCAACAGAAGTATTTCAACAGGAAAATCAAAAAGGCAACTCAGAGAAGGGACGAAAAGCAACAAAGTCCAGGCAACAGAAAAAGAGCATATACGTAAACCTCAGAAATTTCCATCACAGGCAAACACCCAAAGGCACATAAACAAATACGTTCAAAGGCAACCAAAGAAACACGTTCAAAGCAACAAGCGTACAGAGGCAAGCCAAGAAAGAGAAGAAGAAAAGAAGACGTGTATCAAGCTTTCAGATTGACATCATAAAGCCTAAAAAAGGTAGTACAGAAATACCAGAAGGCAAAGCGCGCATCACGTTTCCTCCGCTCGTCAAGCCTCCTAAGCACCTCCATCTTCTTCCTCCCCTCTGTCAAGGTAGTTCTCGTTTTCCCCTTTTCTTTCATACCTCACACAAGACAAACCAAAACGCATTAATCAATAAAACATAGAATCGGATTCGACAAATCAAAGAATCTTAACATGCAAATCTAAAATGTTTAACGAGTTTGAGACATTCCGTTACCTTGTTTCACCGATGCCTGAACGAACGCGAGGGGGAGGACGAGGTAGTGCTGGTGGCTAGACGGAGGAGTTGGATTCAGAAGAGTGAACGGAGAAGACGAACAAGTGAACGAATGGCGCTTCTGCTCGCTGCGAACCCTAACATGTTCCCAAATGAAAACACAACAGAACCCTAGAACTTCTTGTGTCAACATGGGCCTTGCCCGTTTCTGAAGGCCTAAGGCCCATTAAAATGTTTACTTTTTTTTATATAAAACAAACCTTACTCTTGTTAACTTAACCACTTTTTTATGTATATATAGAACAAATTATTTTGTTAATAAACTAACACCAAACCTTTTTATATTTTTTTTCTCTAACTTAAAATACCTAATTTGTACATACATAAAAATATATTTTCTAATTAATTTAAAACATTCAATTTAAATACTCTTTGTACATTTTTAAACGCAAGGATATAAGGATGCGAATTTATATACACAATTTTAAATGATGATTTTTAAACTTAGAAATATTTTCTTTTCTTAAAACATACTTTTGTACATAAATAACAAAAATACATTTTTTTTACATCATATAATTAAAATTGAAAACACTTTTTCTTTTAATTCAAATATTCTTACTAATAATACAAAGATACCCTTTTTATATATCAAATGTAAAATAATAACTTTCAAACTTAGAATATTTTCCTTTTCATTAAAACATTCTTTTCATACATATCTAAATACAAGACTACAAGACTAATTAATTAAATGAACATTTGATTCTTTCTTTAGGTCAAAACAAATACTTAATACACATTAATTTCACATTGTCGCACCTGTAAATAATTACATACGCACAATACATCTCATACTTACACAATACAAATACATTTACATTGCTCCTATACACATTTGTTTATCTTATGCATTGATTTACATTATTTACATTTGATCGCAAATTCGATTTGGTTGTAACTTATTGGATTCCCAAAGTCTCATCCCCATTTGTGAATATTGTACCCCCACTCCCGGATACTTATTTTGTAATAGCGTAGATTTTACATTTCCGCAATTTACAGCTTTCCAATTATACCATGTTTAGACCTAGGGTTTGTATGTACATAAAATCAAATGCTAGATAACCTAATACAAGAAAAATACATAAAATCAATCCACAATCACACTTGCACCCCCTAGGGTAATCCCACATGTTGCCTTCCAAAATGGGCCATGCTTGCACGTCGAGTATCTTTGGCAAAACGAATTCAAAATGATCATAAGTCCATCGATGACGCTTTAGAAAGTTACCTAAATGGAATGATCACAGTCCCTTCAAAGCAAATTGCCAAAGACACTTGGCACCATTGCATTCATGGTCCATACGATGACCCGCGCCTGTCCCGAACAAACTTCCTAAACGCAAGATTGTCCACCAAATTCAATGGTGGAACAAAATTGTTAAAAAGGGTTGAAAACATAGAGAAAAACCTTTGAGTACATTAGGGTAGACAAAACTCTTAGTTACTTAAGATCAACTTGCAAAAAACACTTGCCTTCTTTTCAAAAACCACAATCCACAACACTTTCAAACAAACTCTCAAAAACATTTGAAACATCTTTTCGAAAAGATAAACACTTTTGTAAAACACTCAAACATGAGTCAAATACACTGGTTGCCTAAGACAAGGCATCTTCTTCAAAAACATTTTCAAAACACACACACACACCACAATTTCAAAGCAATCGAAAATCAAGACAAGTGATCTAAAAAACCAAGTAACTAAGAGCCCATGGATAACCATGGATGAAAAGGGTGCTAATACCTTCCCTTTTCATAATCTACCCCCCGAACCCACGAAATATCTCAAAAGGTTTTTGCTGTGCTTTTTCAACCTTTCCTTTAGGATAAAATAAAAAGTCGGTGGCGACTCTTGCTCAACCGAACAAGTGCGAATACAAACGCAAAACACCTAGTCAGTTCTCCCACCGTATCACACATGCCTACAGACTTCGAGGAATTGCAAAGATCGTGGATTCAATTAAGGGGGAACGAGATACCTTTGAAGCAAAATTCTACACAAGTGAGAAGAAGGTTTTGGAGCTCACGAGGCAACTTCATGAAGAGCGAAGTTTGAATGCCTACATTGCATCGAAGATGATGCGTTCATGGGAAGCTTGAGCCCTTTCTATATTAGGAGTTTATTTTGTATCATTTGTGTTTCTTCCATTGTAAGCCCAAGTGGTGTTTGTAATTCATGAACTTATTAATGCAATTAATGTTTATTGTCTTCTCATTGTTTAGCAAATTTAAATTTCTTAAAATCCTTGAACATTGCATTCGCAAAACATGCATCATATCATAAGCAGGTTTTTTGACACAACTTTCCTCATCCTTTTACTGTTTATTTCAGTATAAGATGGATCTCGAGAAAACTGTCAAGGACTTGCAGACTCAAAACTCCCAGTTTCAAGAAACTCTGCTCAACTTAGCAAAGGGGCAGCAAGAAATGATGGCTTTTCTTGTTACGAAGAAAAAGACAAAGAAGAAAGCTGTAACAACATGGGGGAAGAGATTTAAAGGGCCCACCAGACAAGTCCAAGTTGAAGAAAACTCCTCCTCTGAGGATGAGAATCAAGATGAAGATGCTAGGAGCACCCGTGTTGGGGGTGGAAATAATAAAATCTATGAAGACGAAGATTATTTTGATGAGCAATATCCACCGGTCGACGAAAAGTATAAGCAACTAGAAGACAGATTGAAGGCTATAGAAATCCAAGCTATGCTTGGCTTGGACTTTGGAGACATAGGTTTTGTGCCTAGGGTAGTCATTCCCCACAAATTCAAAATCCCAGCTTTTGCCAAATACGATGGTGTCTCATGTCTGAAGCTTCATCTAAGATCTTATGTCCGCAAAATTCAGCTGCATACCGCTGATAAGAAACTTGGGTGCACTTTTTTCAAGAAAGCCTATCTGGGACGCAGTTGGAGTGGTTTTACCAATTGGAAGGGACTAACATCCATACTTGGGAGGATTTGGCCACTTATTTTTACCGCCAATATCAATATAACGCTGATCTTGCACCAATTAGGGTGCAATTACAAGGAATGGCCATGGGTTCCAACGAGGATTTCAAAGAATACACTCAAAAGTGGAGAGACTTGGCTGGCAGGGTGTAGCCACCTTTAACTCATAGGGAATTGGTAGACATGTTTATGGGAACATTGACTGGACCATTTTTCAACTTGCTAATTGGAAGTTCATCATCCGGATTCACTGAATTGATCTTGATTGGTGAAAGGGTTGAAATCGGGAAGATACCCATGGCCTCCACCTCAAATATTATGAAAAACCCATTTATTGGTAAAAAAGAGACTAATGCTGTGTATGGGTCAAGAAACCATACTAAGAATGACCATCATCATTCAGTAGGGGCTGTACTGATTTCCAATCCAACTCTAACTCAACGACTGTGTCAACAAAATAGTCAACAAAGACCGGATGTCCAAAGAAGATAGTTTACTAAAATAAATATGCAACTATATCAAGCTCTACAACACCTATTGAAATCTGATTTGGTGACCTTGCAAGAACCCCCTTCCAACCCTAATACCGCTTCTCCAAAATACAACCCCAGTGCCAAATGCGCTTACCACTCAAACAGTCCCAGACATGATACCAATGATTGTTGGTCTCTAAAGAATAAAATCTAAGACCTAATTGATAACAAGACAATTGAATTCGACCCTCTGACAACTCCTAGCGTAATCACCGCACCCCTGCAAAATCATGGTAAGGGTGTCAATGCTATTGAAGATGCCTCTTTTGTCGCCTCTATCAATGACTTGACCACTCCTTTGAAGACTGTTAAAGAGAATTTGTTGAAATCCGGTGTATTCCCTAGTTGTCTTGAAGACTGTTGCTAATGTGATGTACAAATTAATGGTTGTGAATGGCTGAAAAAAGGTGTCCAACACCTGATGGATAGCCATGAGATTCTATTTGAAATAACTTTGTCTATGAAAAGTTTAACCGAAGTCGTATCTCAAGAATTTGAAGATGTTCCCATCATTACTATCTCAAATAAACCTATTAGGATCACCTTAAAAGGTCCTATTAGGATTCCTATTAAACCAAGAATAACTTCACTAATTATCACAACACCGGGGCCATTCCCCTACTTTTCTGATAAGGCTGTGCCCTGGAATTATGGGGGCGGAAGTGTACTACCATGGTATCAAACTAGATTCATGGATTGATGAAGATGAAACTGTTGACATTACAAACATTACTGAATCAAGTAAAGTTACTAGGACAGGGAGGATCTTCTCTCCAAAATTTCACCTCCGACAAACACTACTACACCCACTCATAATACTGCTGTTAAACCTGTTGCTGATGCTCGAGGAAAGGAAAAAATGTCCGAGCCTTACCTGACAGAAGCGCCAACAAAAGATATTACCATTGAAAATCCATCTACCCAAGAGATGAAGGAATTCTAAAAATTATCAGAAAAAGTGATTACAAGATAGTGGAACAGTTGAGGCAAACACCCTCGAAGATTTCTATGTTGTCTTTGTTGCTATGTTCCGAGGTGCACACCCAAGCACTGATAAAGTTCCTGAAAAATGCACATGTCCCACAAGAAACTACGACCGACCAATTTGAAAAATGTGTAGCAAGCTTGACTGCCAACAATGGTTTATGGTTCTCTAATGCAGATCTAACCCCAATGGAGAAGAATCAAAACAAAGTTCTCTACGTCTCCATAGAATGCAAGGGAACCACCATGGCACATGTATTAGTGGATACTGGATATTCTTTCAATTTATTACCTAAAGGAGCTTTGGATAGACTAAACTGTGATGGGCTTGTGTTAAAACCTAGCGACATTGTAGTAAGGGCTTTCGATGGTTATAAGAGGATGGTCCATGGAGAGGTTGATCTCCCTATCAAGGTTGGGTCTCAAGTCTTCAACTCAACATTCTATGTGATGGATATCCGTCCTACTTATTCTTGCCTGCTTGGACGCCCATGGATACATGGGGCAGGTGCGGTAACTTCCACACTACATCAAAAGTTGAAATATTCGGTCAAGGGGAAAATTGTTACCGTTTGTGGTGAAGAAGAGTTTATGATTAGTCATCTAAATTCATTCAAATATGTTGAAATGGATGGAGAGTTCATTGAAACTCCTTGTCAAGCCTTTGAAGTGGTATCTCCCATGGTTGCTGTTGCTAAGGCTATTCCTGACACTCACGAAGTTGCTAAAGATACACCGAGGATGGCTTCTCTCAAAGATGCTCGTGCTGTTGTTGAAGAAGGAGGTTGCACCATTTGGGGACAACTTCCTGATTTCCCTTTCAAGTCAGACAAATTTGGATTGGGCTTCAATTCCAAAGCTCAAAAAGAGGTTCGACATGCTCGTGCAGGGAAACCTCATCTTCGCATTAGTAACCATGAGATTAATGCCCTTGAAGACTCTAATGCTGATTGTGACTTTGATGATTAAATTTATCTGACTGTTGACAGAGAGCTCAACAACTGGCGTACCAAGGACTTCATTCTGATCTCCTTTAGCCAGGAGTAATTACTATTTACTATTTTATTAATTTGAAGAACTTTGTCTGTAATTTTTATTGAAATAATGACTTTAAGCCATGTGCCATGCCCGAGGCACCATGGTCCATTTGTTAAGGGTTTGTTCATTTTCATATGCCATATGATCATTCTAATGAAAAAGATTGGACTCTTTTTTGCATTCAAATTTTGCACTCATTGTCTTTCTTTCACGTTATTACATTTTCAAAATAGCCATGTGATCTTACATGCACACACACATTTGCAGATCGACATCCACTCCGGATCTCATTGACAACGAATATGCTATTGCCATCTGTGATACGGTGGGAGAACTGACTTGAGGGTTTTGCGTTTTATCGCAAATGTTGCGGTTAGCAAGAGTCACCAACGACTTTTATTTTATCTAAAAGGAAAGGTGAAAAAGCACAGGAAAGACCTTTGAGATGTTTTCTTGAGTTCGGGGGGTAGATTATGAAAAGGGAAGGTATTAGCACCCTTTTCATCCATGGTTTTCCATGGGCTCTTAGTTACTTTCTTAGATCACTTGCTTTTGTTGTTTGAAAATGTGTTTGGTGTGGTTTTGAAAGTATTTTGCAAAAGAGGCCATTCGTTTAGGCAATCTTTGTAATGATTCTCGTTCGTAAGAATGTATACAAAGATGTTTGTCTTTTTGAAAATGTTTTCAATATTTGTAAGATGATTTTGAAATGTGTGTTTGTTTTGAAAATAGTAAGGATAGTTGTTTGAAATGGAGCAAGTAACTAGAAGTAATCTACCTACTCAAATGTCTTTCTTGTGCATTTTCTATTCCTTTGCCATTGTTGTCTTACCATTGATTTGGTAAGCAACCCTATCTTTGGATGTAGACGGGACGGGCGCGGGTCATCGTATAACCATGATTAGCAATGTTACAAAGTATCTTAGCATTTTAAGGGACCAAGATCATTTGAAAGACAACTTTTGAATAGCGTCATCGAGGGACTATGATCTTTATGTTTGTTTGTTTTGCCAAGATACTTCGCATGCATAATATGGCCATTTTTGTTTTAGGCAACCAAGTGTAGAAACCCTAAGGATTCTTGTGTGCAAGTGTATCATTTTCATGCTTTGGTTCTATCTTGTATTTAGGGTTTTCTATTTTTCTTTGTTTCGATCTTATCATACAAACACTAATTACTAATCATGGCATGTAAAACGGTAAATTGCATAATGTAAATATTACTAAGCTATTACAACCATTTTATGGGAGGGGGGAATACAAATTTGAATGGGGATTTGCAAAAATGTAAACCTAAATAAATTATTACAACCAAATCGAATTTTTACGAATTAGAATAAATAAAATACAATATTTAAAGATACAATATAATGTACATGTAAGAAAAGATTTTTGTCTTGTTTTATTTTTATGCAAAAGAAATTTTAATCTAAACCTAAAATTATAAGGAAAAGAAATTAATTTTTTAGAAGGGAGGTTTTAACCCTAATTTCTATTTTAAAAGAAAATGAAGTTCATATGTATTATTTTTATGTATTTTATATATTAAAATAATAGATAATATTGTACATAAAAATATAAAGTTTTTATATATGCAAAAATAAATATGTATAACTATGGGATAAATAAATTAAGCTAAATATATTTTAATTATATCTTACAAGTTTATTAAGAAAATATATAACATATATTAAAAATAAAATATATTTCTATGTGAAAAATAAACTAAAATAAAATAAAAATGCAATAGTATGAAATTTACATTTTTTTTGGGATTTTTATGCATCAAAGAAATATTTAATATATTAAAATGAAAATAAAATAAATAAAATAAAAATGTAAAAAAGTTGGGCAAAGGGGGTATAGCAAGCAGACTAGAGGCAGCATGTTAGCAAAAAAAACCATGGCCCAAATATGGAGGCCCATTCTGCAAAAAGATCACAAAAACTGAAAAAATGGCAAAATATGAAAACAAAAGTAGCGCCCAGGTTCGAACCCAGGACATGGGTCTCACCAGCGTGCTACTTTGCCACTGGGGTGGCTATACATCCATTGTCTTAAGTGAAGCAAAAATAATATAACATGAAACAAGTCCTTTCCCTGTACTTCGTCTTCTTCGTCAAGCTTGGCCAGATGTCCTGTAACTCTCTCATTCTTCCATAAAAATGAAAACTCATAACATGAAAGTTGTAGTACTTGATCACACGATTCTAACCATATAAGTTATGTGAACTAACAATCAAAGGTCAGAAAGAATTTTAACAACCCTAAATTTAAACCTAATATTTTCAGAAATTTCAAGTTCTAAATTCTCTCAACTCAAGTAAAATAAATGCAAGAAAAAGGTATGTACAGTTTCGTTGTAATGAGGACTATATTATTTATTCACAAATCGTGGCCAATGGTTGTCTGTACAAGGAGATAGAAGTTGAGATTTTACCTCCTTCAGTTGAAATCGTGGATGGAACTGGAGTGAGTTTGATGGAGGCCTGATGCTTGCTTGAGCTTCCTTGAACCTCCCTGAAGGTGTTCCAACCCTTGCCTTGCTTTGAAAGTGTCTGAGACTCCTTGGCCAAGTCAATCTGCAAGCTTTGAAAACAAAAATGGCAGATGATGGAAAAGGGGTTACAGTACAGGGATGAAGGTCTGGATTGGTTAGATATTAAGTAGGTAATATGTTTTATTGATCAAGACTTGAAATGCATGAGCCAAATAGGAGATTGGTATGCTTATGCCAAAACTGTAAGTTTTGACAGTTTTCTAGTGTTTTTAAGCTTGGGAGTGTTTCAGGCCTTTTCTAATCGTGTCTTGTGTTGTATTATGTTTGTATATTAGTATGGAATCAGTTTCATGTCAACCCTCCAACAGATGTGCCAGTTCCCACCTTTTTGCAACCTTTCTTGCTTTTGAAGTAAAGTGAAGGGATAAGGCTTGCCATGCTTGTACTTGCTTCCTTAGGGTTGGTATAAACTTGTACAAATTGCTTTAGGCCTGTAAGATTTGTATATGCAATGGAGACAAGTGGAATGCTCAAGAATTGGAAAGTGGCAAAAGTTGAGCTTTTTCAAAATGGCAATGGTCACTTTATGCCATTTATGGAATTACAACTTGGGTAATGGCTCTAGGGCATGGATCAAAGCTTTGTCAACTGAGTAAGCATTTAATTAAGGAGTGAGGAACAAGTTTAGGACCTGTAAAGCATGGATTAGGCAGCATAGGTACTGATTGGAACTTTGTTCTTCATGAAATGGCTTGGACAAAAAGTGAGAAAATCCCAACTTCATCTCTTCGATTCTCCCTACTCAAAAATGATCTTGAGGAGTTCTTGGATATTTTGGAAAGCTTGCAATGTGATATATAACTCATCTTTGAAATGCATTTTGAGATACCTCTTGGAACTAGGTGAAAAATTGCCATGAAGTTGGGTCCAAAACCTGCCTAAATTAGGGCAAAATTTCACTAAGTTATTTAGTTCATGACCATGTATTCATAAATTTATATCTTGAGATCCAAGCATATTTAGGGAAAAGTGTGTGAATCAAAGTTGTATATTTCATAGAGGTCTACTACTTTTATGTTGGGAACTTTCTTTGAATCATTATGCATCATGGTGAAAAAATGGCCTAAAGTTGAGAAAAAATAAGAAATTTTCTATACTTAGAAAATTTCTAAGTTAAGAAAATTTTCAAATTTAAACCCTAATCTTCAAATTTGGATTTCTTGATGAACAAGTTTCACATTTTGACATGTTTTGATGAATTATGACCCTTGGCACTTGATTTTGACCCCAAAAGTTAAAGTTTGACTTTTCAGTGTACAATTGACTTTTGATCAGTTGACTGTAAATTTCATCTGTCAATCCAATGAAATTGAAATGTTTTAAGTCATTCCATTAGGTAAAGATGATGCAATTGAATCCTTGAAATCATGCTTTAACTCAATTGGTCATTTGCTAGGTCAAAAACCAGAAATTGCCCTTCCTCAGTAAAAAAACCCTAATTTTGACCATTTTGCCCTTTTGGTGATTTGATCAAATTTCTTGAAGAGTTATGATCCAAACTTGACCAAATGACACATATAAGTTTAAAATGTGGATGTGGATAAAAAATTATGAAGTTTGACTGTAAATTGGCCATGGTTGACTTTTTTCCCCAATACAGCTAATTTTTAGGTCAATTGTCCAAGTGACTGATCAAAAATATGTTTCAAGGCTTAAAACTTGTCATGAGTGATCTTAGGGGTCCATAATGATGTTTGAAAGTCATATGAAGCATTTATAGTCCAAAAATCCTTGTGCAAACTCAAACCCTAATTTTGGGTTATCAGTGCAAGATGAGATGTCTTGAGCTGACCAAACCCTAATCCAGTCTTGAGTCAAAGAGATCTTGTGAGAAAAGTTTTGATAAATGAGAGGGAAAATTTTGGGGTACAACAACTGCCCCTGTTCAATCTTCTTAAACCCGATGAGTTAGATTGGCGAGTCTTACCATTCGTGACTCGAAGGTGAAGGATGATTGGACACTAGAGTGCCCCAAAATTTGCACCCGACGATGCGATGGTAGAAGGAATGGGCTTAAAGATGCCATTTGGAGAAGTGATAAAATCTTGTTGGAGACAGGCTTGTAGATGCCATCCAAAAATGTTTGTTGAATTGTAAGTTGTAAGTCGAAAGAATAAGTATCAGAACGGTGTCCGTGTCTGGAGCGTATCTGAACTGTATCTGATTTGGAAATCTTGAATGAGTATCAGAATGGCATCCGTGTCTAGAGCGTATCTGAACTGTATCTGAAAGCTGAATCTGAATGAGTAATATAATGGCATCTGTGTCTGGAGGGTATCTGAACTGTATCTGAAAGCTGAATCTGAATGAGTAACAGAATGGCATCCGTGTCTGGAGCGTATCTGAATTGTATCTGAAAGCTGAATCTGAATGAGTAACAGAATGGCATCCGTGTCTGGAGCATATTTGAACTGTATCATGATTGCAAATTGTTAATGGTAGCTGTTAATCTTATCCTGAAAAGGGTAAAATGTTAGCTGGAACACAAAATTATGTTGCATGAAATGTATGATGCAGTATATGTGATATGTGGATGTAATGTATGCGCATGTAAGCTGATTTGCTATATTGCTGTCAGATTTAGGAAAATAAATCCCTGACTGCTGCTGAGGATATGTTGAATTTCCAACATCTCGAGACTGAAGTACTGATGAACTCTTTGTTGAGAGGAGTAAATTATGTTGTGAGAGCAATGTCATGTACTGCTTGCAAGATCTGCTTGGAGAATCCAGAGAATTTTGACGAATTCTACTGGGGATTAATAATTTGAAGTTTTAGTTCCGCTGGGGATCTAAATGACGTACTGTGAGGATTGCTTATGGAATAGCCTAGAGACATTTTCCGGCTCTTTCAATTTATCAGTAATTGTCTTTCTCATTTTGTTTATTTGTAAACAGTAATTATGTTCAAATGCAAATGTTCATTAATGAGTCATTGGACGTTTTTGCAAATAAAACACAAGTGTAAAGAAAAAGACAAATAGTTTTCTGTACTTTCAAAGATATATCTTTGTATTGAATCTGAATAAGTATTTTGTATAAAGGAGACAATCATTCTAGTAAGAGAATGCTGCCATAAAAAACAAGGAAAACTTTATACAAAGAAAGATAGCTATGTGTGATAATCCAATGGGGTTTCCATTCTGCTATAGCCTTCGTATCTCCGGATATCTTGTCTATTTGTTGCTTCGTTCGAAGATGATTGAATTGATCAGAAACTCCAAGTTTGTCAGTGGACGTCAAGAGGTTGTCCATAAAGTGTTCCGACGGGACATAGTCATACGCTTTAATTCCCTAACTTTTGCCTGGACCGCCCTTTCGGGTTTTCAGTCCACCGGGAAACCCTTTTTTGCCCAAGTCGCCCTTTCGAGTTTTCAACTTGCTGGGTGTACATATTTTTTTTAATTTTATCCCTAATTTTTGCCCGAACCTTTTTGGATCGCTGGGATCCCCCTTTTTTTGCCTAGGTGTGTAAACCTAGAGGGTCTCTTATGCATAGTATCTTTTGACTATGTCCGCGTTCGCAGGGTGTGGCAGGTCGTCACCGTCCATGGTGGTTAAGATCATTTCCCCACCGGAGAATATGCTCTTGATTACAAATGGTCCTTCATAGGTAGGAGTCCATTTGCCCCTGGGATCACTTTGTGGTAAGATAATGCGTTTGATCACTAGATCTCCAACTTGATATACTTGGCGTCTGATTTTCTTGTTGAAAGCCTTGATCATCCGTTTTTGGTACATCTGACCATGGCAAACAACAGTAAGTCTCTTTTCATCAATTAAGTTTAGTTGATCAAGTCGAGTCTGGATCCAATCGTCCTCATTCAAACCTGCATCCTTCATAATTCTCAAAGAGGGGATCTGAACCTCAATAGGCAAGACAACCTCCATGCCATAAACCAAAGAATAAGGTGTTGCCCCAGTTGATGTGTGATCCGTGGTACGGTACCCGTGGAGAGAAAATGGAAGCATCTCATGCCAGTCCTTGTAGGTGAATGTCATTTTCTGTATGATCTTTTTAATGTTTTTATTTGCAGCTTTGACGGAACCATTCATCTTTTGCCGATAGGGGATGAATTGTGATGCTGAATCTTGAACTTCTCGCACAAGGCGGTGATCATAGTACTGTTAAGGTTTGTACCATTATCAATGATGATCCTTTCTGGGATACCGTACCGGCAAATGAGATTCTTCCTGATGAAGCGGGCAATAAAATTCTTAGTAACAGATGCGAAGGAAGCTTCTTCGACCCATTCTGTAAAATAGTCAATGGCCACTAGAATGAAGCAGTGTCCATTAGAGGCTGTAGGCTTGATCTCCCCAATCATATCGATTCCCCACATAGAAAAGGGCCAAGAAGCCGTCAAGACGTTTAGAGGAACCGGGGGTACATGCAACTTGTCTGCATAAATTTGACACTTATGACAGGTTTGAGAGTGTTGATAGCAGTCTGCTTCCATGGTAGACCAATAATAGCCTGCCCGTAGGATTTTCTTCGCCATCGTATGCCCACTGGAGTGAGTGCCAAAGGTACCTTCATGTAATTCAACCATGATCTTTTCAGCCTCAATCTTATCCACACACCGGAGCAGAATGGAGTCATGGTTGCATTTGTACAGGATTCCATTACTCAGGAAGAACTTAGCAGAGAATCTCCTTAAGAACTTTTTGTCATTGATTGAAGCTCCTTCTGGATATTCTTGAGCCTCGAGATACCTCTTGACTTCATGAAACCAAGGCTGGTCCACTACTTCTTCAGTATTAATCTCGTGACAGTGTGCTGGTTCATCCATTCGTTCGATGGTGATCTGGGGAGCCTCATTATCCCAATTAAGTTTAAACATAGATGACATTATGGCTAGAGCATCTGCTAGCTGATTTTCTTCTCGCGGGAAATGTTCGAAGGTGATCTGCTCAAAATGTGGTAGCAGTGTCTGTTGGCTGAAGATTTTGATAATATTATTAGAAGCAAAGTAAATTGAACGTTTCGATCGAAATGAAACAAAACGTCATGTTTCGAAATAGTAGAAGCAATGCTTTGAATAAGCATATCAGAGCTTGGAGCTTCGAGTGACAGTTATGAGAATATATCCAAAGAAGTCTCGAAATGACAACAAGGATGTGTCTAAGAAGTGCGTTCGAAGCGAAGAAGTGCCAAAACATTTGAAATTCAAATGCAAGCGGGATGTTCGAAATTTGAAATATATGCGCTGGAGCATTCAAAGACGCGTGGAAGCAAAAGAGAGGCATTGCTATGCATGTTCTGAACGTGGCAGAATTTTATAGCAAGACCGTTATGGTCGAAGTAGTATAAATAGAAGTCTTAGCATTAGGATTTCGGTGTGTCATATCTATTATACAAGAAAACTCAGTAAACATTCAAATTACCACATGGCTAGGGAGACGAATGCAAGAGCAATGTACGTATGATAGCACCACATATTTATGATTTAATGAAAACCTTTTATCATTTCCAGTACTTTCCTTTATCCTCATGTCAATACCATTTACAAGTTTTTGCATTTAAAGTACTTTCATTCGAAATCTTTTACTAATGCCTTACATCTAAACATTTTCTTTCCGTTTTAAACACTTTACATTTCAGAAACTGTTATACATTTTATACCTTTGTCTTCAAGTTTTTATCCTTCGAGCACCTTTTTCACTTAAAGCAATTTTACAGTTTTCTTGCATTAAACGCTTTCTTCATAATTCGAATCTTTTACATTCCAGAGCATCTTTTACATTAACTGTGTTTTTTACATTTCGAAGTCATTTACTTGTCTTTTATGCAGTTTTTACATGTCTTTACAATTGACCTTTATTCATGCAATTTAGTTTCGCGCAAATATATTTTGATTACACCTTTAGATCTTTAAGAGAGAAATCGAAATAAGTCAAACACCTACACAACATTCTAAATACCAACCATGAATACCTGTTCGATCATGAGAGTTACCCTAATGACCAACACGTCCTAGGATCAATCTAGTCGATCCTGCGAGTTACCAGAGAAATTGAATAACAGTCAGTAAGTTTATTCGATAGTTTGGAGGACTAGCGATTGTTTACCAGAAATCACTGTAAACAAATTGGCACACCCGGTGGGACCAATCGTTGGACGTTATAGAGTTTAGAACAAAAATAAAGATTGTTGATACATAACCATTATAAAAAGACCCTCTGAGTGATAAGTTTGTTGTTTTATGAACCTAAGAAGTGGTAAAATAACCAACAGCAATCAACCCTTATCCAGAAGAAAACGTTTGAACAAGATGTCTAATTCTGACAATCAACAAGGGAACAAAATGCCCCACATACAACAGGCACTAATGTATCTGCTTCGATGAGAACATCTAATGTGATCCCTTCGAATGCACAGTCTGTTGCGTCTTTTACCAGTAATATAGCCACTAATGGAGTAAGTGGCATATCAACTAATAGTTCGATCTTAGGAAATACTGGAACCATTGGTTATCTTGGGGGATTTGTTCCACCATCAGGGACACAAACCCATTTCGCCACTCCACTAACTAGACCACCCGGTTTCGATAGTAATAGAACCAGAAATTCCTCTTATGGAATGCCAACATCTTTTATGGCAGGTTTACACAATTCCACATCGAATTCATCACCACAATTAGGGTCTGGGTCTGGGGCGAATCAGTTTATGACAAATAACCAAGGGTCAGTGGGTTATAGCACAATGCCTATTCTAACCACAGAAAACCAGTTGGCTTTTAGGCAATTGATGGATGACAGTAACCATAATATGATAGGGGTATTAGCACAAACTATGCAGGAAATATTTGCCTCAATAGTACAAAATGTGACTGTGACAAACAGAGAAAATGCTGATAACATGAGTCGAATAGCAGATTTCTTTGCTCCCCCAGAGAGGCGTAGGCAGAATCAGGCGGGAGTTCGAGCAAACATCCCTGTTATGGAACAAGTTGCTAACGACCCAACTTATAGACCACCTAGAGAAGAAGTTAACTTGGGGGCAAGGGCACAAAGGCTAGAAGCCCCAATAATCCCAGGCCCACAGAGAGAAATTATGGAACCAGGGGCAAGGGTCGAAAGGTTGGAAGTCCCAGAGTTTCGAGAAGAACAACCTAGGGGGGTTGTCATGGTGGGTCGAAATCAAGATGCTGATGCTGTCGTTCATAGAATTCGAAACGATAACATCTTGGCAGAAAACAATTTAACCACCATGATAGAGAGAGTCATGGCCCAGAATGGCCTCAACACAGGAATGAGAAGGCCAAATTATGCTTCTCCTATATTAGATTGCATAATGCATACTGATTTACCAAGGGGATATAAAGTCCCTAAATTTACAAAGTTCGCTGGGGATACCAATGAGTCAACGGTCGAACATATAGCCAGATATCTAACCGAAGCGGGAGATATAGCCAATAATGAAGACCTCAGGATTAAATACTTCCCAAGTTCCCTGACTAAAAATGCCTTCACATGGTTCACCACTTTGCCTCCTGGGTCCATTGACACTTGGGCTTTTTTGGAGAGATTATTCCATGAGCAGTTTTACATGGGACAGTCAAAAATAAGCTTGAAGGAACTAGCCAGTGTCAAGAGAAAGTTCACTGAACCCATAGATGATTATCTGAATAGATTCAGGCTTTTGAAAGCCAGATGTTACACAGTGGTGCCTGAACATGAGTAAGTCGAAATGGCCGCTGGTGGCTTGGATTACTCTATTCGAAAGAAACTAGACACTCAATATTTGAGGGACATGGCTCAGTTAGCTGACAGGGTTCGACAGGTCGAAAGGCTAAAAGCCGAAAAGGCCAGAGTCTTTAAAAATAATAAGAAGGAAAGGATCTCCTATGTTGGAACTGAGGAAGCAGAAGATTATCCTGAATTCGAAGAGGTCGAAATCGACCTCGCTGAATTAAAACAGGCACCACCCTACTCCTGCAAATTATTAGTTCCCACAAAAGGGAAAGAGATTGTTGAAAATGAGAAAAGTGACAAATTCCCAAAGAAGGTTTATACCTTCGATGTCACTAAATGTGACGAGATTTTTGATTTACTTGTCAAAGATGGCCAACTCATTGTGCCATCAAATGTCAAAATACCTCCTTTAGATCAAAGAAAGAAGAGAGGATTTTGCAAATATCATAGTTTTCTAGGCCACAAAACCTCACAGTGTTTTCTTTTCAGGGACCTAATTCAGAATGCAATCAAAGATGGCAGACTGAAGTTTGCTGATAAAGCAAATATGAAAGTGGACGAAGATCCCTTGGACGTCGTAGACACCAACTACTCCGAGCCTGCATGCATTGGAGACATTAACATGGTGGAAGCTGACCAAATTGATGCCCCAATAGGAGAGAAAGGTACTGAAAACGAAAGTTGGGTGATAGTCGAAGTCGATAAGGAGGTCACTGAAGACGTCCATAAGCTACCAGAGACTTCGATTGAAGCAGCACCTTTAGCTGTTGCAAAAGAAATCTAGGCTACTGAAGGCCAGGAAAATCAAAACCAAGAATTGACACAGGTCACTGAAGGCCTGAGGCTGGAATTGGAGAAAGTCCAAATCACGAAGCCAACTTCCCCTCAGAAAGAAATATGGGACACTTTAGGGGAACCCAGTGGAAAATTTGACTATTTGGTCAAATATTCCGCCCCAGAGAGTTCAAAAGTCCACATTGAAGATATAAAACCCATAGGATGGGGAGACGATGAAGCTAAGGGGGAAGATGTTGAGGTAAACATGGTGGATATGGAGAGGCCTCGCTCTGAGATGGAGGAGGTAGAAAGATACTTAGAAAAAGAGAAGTATAAAATGGAGGATAATCATGCTGGAGAGGCTAGTCTCAAGGATTACCTCATGACATGCCACAAGGGAGATACAGGCATGATACTGTGCCCTAGGTGCAGCATCCTCTACAATCAGAGAATCGCTGCGAACTTCGAGAGGATACAGAGGGCTCGAACTGGAAACAATTGGCGCCAGGATAACCAGCTATTCAGGTGTTATCCTAAGGCTGGAGAAAGTTTGCTGGAATTTGTGTTTCGTTGCTACAAAGGGGCAACCAAGTGCTTGATATGCCCAAGGTGTTCTGCTGTGTATGATCAAAGCATGGCCAGAGCCTTCGAAACAATTCCCTTCGCCCCTTGCTGGAACCATCAAGAAAATGTTCAGATGGGCCCACGTTTCGATATCAGACACAAACAACGAAGGCCTGATAGTCCTCATCCCAAGGCTGCTCGAAGAGTGACTTTCAAACTACCTGCTGAAGTGCCAACCGACAGATGGCTGCAAGTCAAAAACGACAAAGGCAAAGACAGATGGAGAAACACCGAACGAAATGCACGCCATGCTATGACGTACAGAAGGAAATTCAACATAGCAAAGAGGGAAGAGGTAAGATTGGAAAACTACAAGGGAAGGAACCCCATGTCGAGATCCAAGTGGCGCAGGCAACAGAGGATTCGAAAGGCTGAGAGGGAAGCTGTGGCAAATAAAGGGGTCACTTCAACAAAGAACCAAGGTGAATCTAGCACCAACAAACCCTCACCAAAAAATCAAACTGAAGACAAACCTCCAGTTAATAGGAGGTTTTTCTCTGAAGTACAACTAGATGAACCAAAGGAATACACTCCAGCCCCAGAAGAAGACGAAGATATGATAACTGATAACTTCGAATCGGAGGGGGAGTCTTCATTCAACCTAAACTGCAACGTGGTATCTGTGCTTCCCTATGAATTTGGACAGGAAACTGAAATTGATGAATATGAGGAAGAAGATACCATAGATTTGATGAAGCATAGGCCTGTGTGCTACTATGTGATGGACAATGGGGCTGTCGAGGAGCAAAATGCGTTCTTCGAACATCCAGAACCAGCTATGAAGAATCATCTTAAGCCACTATTTATTCGGGCAAAAGTTGGTGCCCATGGCGTGAATAAGGTTCTAGTGGATGAGGGTGCTGCAGTCAATTTGATACCCCACTTCATGCTGAAAAGATTAGAGATCCGCGAAGGAGACATTAAGCCCCACAATATGGTTCTATCCAATTATGAAGGGAAAGTGGGCAAAACACTGGGAGTGGTTCAGTTGGACTTGACAATAGGCTCAAGCTGTAGGCCCACCATGTTTATGGTGATCGAAGCCAAGGCCAACTACAACTTATTGCTGGGAAGGGAGTGGATCCATGGCGTAGGGGCAGTTCCTTCGTCAATGCACCAACGATTAGTTCTATGGAGAGAAGATGGCATCGTGGAAAACATTGAAGCAGACCAGAGTTACTTCATGTCAACAGTCAATTTAGTTGACAAGAGGAATTATGACAAACATCTGGCAAAGATTGCTTCGTGTGTTCCAAATGATGAGATCAACGAAACCAGAAACGCCCACTACTACATGACCCTTCGCCATGATGGCCTATACTGGGGTAGAAGAATAATCAGTGAAGAAGAGGGAGTCGAAAGTACTATACAAAGACGGCCAGCAGGCTGGGACTTCAACAACCTTATCCATGACTGAGTCCACCTTTTTTGAAAGGATTTCGGCCTATATGGCTGAGAACGAATCAAAGGCGGCCTTAGAGGCTGAAATAAATAAATTAGATATAAAGATGAATGAAGTAAGTGGGGATGGCTCGAAATGCTCACCCTTCAAAGAACTTGAGATGGATCAAAGGTTGGATGCCATCTACGATAAAGAACCCTTAGGCTTCGAAAGGGACCCCATAGACTCAGGTGCCAAAATGTTGGCGCAGGATCCACTCGAAGAAGTCAACTTAGGGGATGAAAACACGAAAAGAATAACCTACATAAGTGTAAAACTTATCCCAGGCCTCAAACAGGAAATAATCGAAGTCCTCAAGAAAAACAAAGATTGCTTCGCATGGGATTATAACGAAATGCCTGGTTTAAAGAGGGAGTTAGTCGAACACAGACTGCCAATCAAAGATGGCAAGAAGCCCATCAAACAAACTCCCAGAAGATTCGCACCAGCGGTTCTCACAAAGATTAAAGCTGAGATCGAAAGGTTGCTGCATTGCAAATTCATCAGAACCACAAGGTACGTCGAATGGTTAGCAAATATAGTACCTGTTATTAAGAAAAATGGTTCTTTAAGAATTTGCATAGATTTTAGGGATTTAAACACTGCAACCCCTAAGGATGAGTACTCCATGCCTGTGGCAGAAATGCTAGTAGACTCTGCTGCAGGGTTCGAATACTTGAGTATGTTAGATGGATACTCTGGGTATAATCAGATTTTTATTGCTGAAGAAGATGTTGCCAAGACAACATTTCGTTGCCCAGGAGCCTTAGGCACCTACAAATGGGTGGTGATGCCTTTTGGTTTAAAGAACGCTGGGGCAACTTATCAAAGGGCAATGAATTCGATTTTTCATGATTTCATTGAAACCTTTATGCAGGTGTACATTGATGATATAGTCATCAAATCCATATCTACAGAAACACATTTGCATCATCTGAGCCAATCATTCGAACGAATGAGAAAATATGGCTTAAAGATGAATCCCCTTAAATGTGCATTTTTTGTGCAGGCTGGAGATTTCCTTGGTTTTGTGGTTCACAAGAAAGGGATTGAGATCAACCAGAACAAAACCAAAGCCATAATGGAGACGAAAGCACCTACGTCGAAAAGGGAGCTGCAATCTCTACTAGGGAAGATTAACTTCCTCAGAAGGTTCATTTCGAATCTGAGTGGAAGAACCCAAGCTTTCTCTCCGTTGCTTCGTCTAAAGCAAGGCCAAGCCTTCGAATGGAACGAAGCCCATCAGGAGGCATTTGACAGGATAAAAAGATACCTCTCTCAGCCTCCTATCTTGTCTCCACCTTCATGGGGGAAGCCCATGAGATTGTACATATCTACCTCTGAAGTTAGTATAGGTAGTATGTTAGCACAAGAAGATAGCAATGGTGTCGAAAGAGCCATATACTATTTAAGTAGAGTATTGAATGATGCAGAGACCAGATATAGCAATTTAGAAAAGCTATGTCTCTGTTTGTATTTCTCTTGTATGAAACTCAAGTATTATATAAAGCCTGTTGATGTTTATGTTTCGTCTCATTTCGATGTCATTAAACACATGCTTTCAAAACCAATAATGCATAGCAGAGTTGGTAAATGGGCTTTAGCCTTAACAGAATATTCTTTGACTTTCATGCCTTTAAAAGCGGTGAAAGGCCAAGTGATTTCTGATTTCATTGTGGACCATTCATTGGTTGAGCAGACTGTCATGAGTTACGTCGAAATGCAACCATGGAAATTATACTTTGATGGTTCAACCCACAGGAATGGAAGTGGTGTTGGAGTCCTTCTAATTTCTCCTGAAGGAATTCCAACAAAATTCAAGTATAAATTGGATGGTCCTCGTTGCTCGAACAACGAAGCTGAGTATGAAGCGCTCATTGTTGGACTTAAAGCTTTGTTGGAATTGGGGGCAACTAAAGTCGAAATTAAAGGAGACTCAGAATTAGTGGTCAAGCAAATAACAAAGGAGTATAAATGCATAAAGGAAAACTTGATGATATACTTCGTCATAGTCAACAGGCTACTTAGGAAATTTGAATACATGGATATTCAACACATACCAAGAATAGAGAACCAAGAAGCAAATGACTTAGTGCAGTTGGCTTCAGGTTATAAAGTTTCTACCAGGAACTTTGAGGATTTAATAGAATTAAGGGGTAGAGTTATGGCTACTAGATTCACACCATCAGATCTAGAAAGTATGAAATTGGGATATGCTGAGAAACAGGGATTTGAAATATTATCCATAAACACTCTATCAGATGCAGATTGGCGAAGTCCATTGGTGAGTTATTTAACAAACCCAACTCTGAATGTTGATAGGAAGATAAAATACAGAGCATTATCATATCTCCTCATGGGGAACGAATTGTTCAAAAAGACCCAAGAGGGTGTGTTATTGAAATGCCTAGGAGAAAGTGAGGCATACTTAGCATTGTCAGAAGTTCACAATGGGGCATGTGGGGCACATCAAGCAGGTCATAAAATTAAATGGCTGTTATTTCGATATGGCATGTATTGGCCTAGCATGATCAAAGATTGTATAGACTTTGCTAAAGGATGTGAGGAATGTCAGAAACATGCAGGAATTCAACATGCTCCTGCAAGTGAGTTGCATTCAATCATCAAACCATGGCCATTTAGAGGATGGGCATTGGATTTAATAGGAGAAATAAATCCTGCTTCGTCTAAAGGACAGAAATATATCTTGGTAGGAAGAGATTATTTTACCAAGTGGATCGAAGCTATACCATTAATAGTTGCTGATCAAGAGGCTATTATTGAGTTTATACAGAAGCACATTATCTATAGGTTCGGATTGCCAGAGAGCATAACCACAGACCAAGGCTCTGTGTTTACTGGTAGAAAGATGCAAGAATTTGCCCAAGAAATGGGGTTTAGATTACTAACATCAACGCCATATTATGCTCAAGCAAATGGTCAAGTCGAAGCAGCCAATAAAGTGATAATAGGGTTAATCAAGAAACATATTGGTAAAAAGCCAAGAAACTGGCACAAAACTTTGGACCAAATACTATGGGCCTGTAGAACATCTCCTAAGGAAGCTACTAACACTACGCCTTTCCAACTCACATTTGGTCATGATGCAGTACTGCCAGTAGAAATTCATCTACAATCAGTTCGAATTCAAAGACAAAACGAAATCCCAGCTGCATTATATTGGGAGATGATGATGAACGAATTAGTTGAGTTGGACGAAGTTAGATTACATGCATTGGAAATCTTGATGAGACAAAAAGAAAGAGTGGCCAGGACATATAACAAAAGGGTGAAGAGAAAAGCATTTATTATTAATGACTTAGTCTGGAAAGTCATATTGCCCATGGACAAGAAAAATAAAACATTAGGTAAATGGTCACCTCATTGGGAAGGACCTTTTCGAATACTAAAGGTATTCTCAAACAATGCATATGAAATCGAAGAATTGACGGATGATAAACGTATCCTAAAGGTTAATGGGAAATATTTAAAGAAATATAAGCCACGCCTGCAGGAGATTCGAATAGTAACAACGTAACCAAAATATTATAAAAATGCCAAAATGGCAATATGGGATGCCAAAATGGCGTTGTTCGAATATTACATATCAAAAACCAAATTGTAATCAAATGAACACAAAAATTTAGAAATAAGAATTATTCTTCAATCTGTTGAAGGTACTTCGAAAAGATTCCAGTCTCTGTTGAGCAAAACGTCTGGCTCCCTCCAAGGTTGCTACTTCTCCCTTGAGTTGTTCTGCAGTTTCCATTTCTGCAAGCCCCTGGTTGAGAAGCTCTTCGAATTGGTTACCAGCAGTATTGGTTTCGTAGGCTATTTGTTGTTCTTTAGCCTCTTTAACCTTCTGTTGAAGTTCCTGAATTTGCCTTTCCCAGAGAAGGATGGACTCAGCTCGAGCCTCATAATCAGTTTTTGCTTGCTTTAGATGCATAGCTTGATCCTCAGCTTCTTGAGAGAGTTTCGAAGCTTGTTCATAAGCAGCATCCATTGCAGTGCGTTTCTCTTGAACCTTTCTGGCAGCAAATTCGTCTTGGAGAAGGTACCCAGTCACGTTGTCCAGCAAAGTTTGAAGATCGAACAAGATAGTACTAACTGGCAAGGAACAGGTACCAAGGTTGACTTTTGTAAGCAGCTCCTTCATAGTGTAGCAAGCCGTGCTATCTTGTTTGAGCACTTCGAATATATCCACATTTAGAATTGTTTTCCTAATCCTGTTAAGAAGTACAATTCTTTCATCTGTGGGAAGAGGATAGCTAGTCGAACTTGTGCCAGCCCTAGCAAGTGGAATGTCCCTTTTAGCCAGCTTCGCCTTCATGTACCCAATAGGGTCATTTCGTCTCAGGAGTGCAAGCTCCTCTTCAGTCATTCGAGACAAAGACGGTTGAGGGAGTTCCACACACAGGGGAGTCACGTCCATTTCGACGTCCATGGGTTTATTGGTTGTGTCACCATCCCCTTCATTCGTTTCATGCTCATTATCTTCTTCATCGTCACCCAAATCCACCACTTCGATGTCTTCTTTTTCGCTGCTATTTGCATTGGACTCTGTCCCAGCAGTCGAACCATCGTTGGCATCCTCCTCCTCAGACTCTTCTTCTGTAGATTCTTCGTTTCTTTGGCCAGAATCAGCTTTCTCTCCTTCAGCATGAGTATCCTTTGGGTCCTCTTGAAGGGTTTCAAGAGGGGACTTTTGAAGAGAAGTTCTTTGCAAAGCCTCTGCAGATTCATGAATTGGTGTTTCATTTGTCTCTTTTAGAGGAGGGGAAGTACTCTGATCATCCTGCTGCTCAAAAGCCCCAGCCAGAACCGCCATATTGGAGGAACCTTTGTTCTGTACAAGGTTGCTGGAGTCTCCTTGAGGAGAAGAGTTGAGCGGAGCAGCAACTTTTGATGGTGAGGTCGAAGTGGTAGAAGCTGGATTCAAGATATTCTGCAAGGAACGAAAGAATATTAAAAGCATGCACCAAGGTAATGAATAATTATTTTGTCAAAGGTTTAAAGTTCAATTTACCTGTGGACTCTCGGAAGAGAGGTTACTAGCTATGCGTTCCAACATTACGTTGGAGGTCGAAGATGGAATTTTGGATTTGGGTGAGGGAGCAGCATCCCTGGAATCGAGTCCAGAGACACTAGTTGGAACAACACTTTTTGAAATATCCTTCTTCTGCTTCTTCTTCGAAGCAACATGTAAGTTTCCTCCAGCCTTGGGGTCTTCCCCAGTGGTGTTTGATTTTCGCTTCTTTGGAGTGGTAGGCGGAAGTTTGTTGGTCTGAAAAGATTTAAACAAAGAGTCAGATGCAAATCATGAAACATTAGTAAATTCGAAACATCAAGGCTAAGTGATTACCTGTGGAGGTGGAACACTGGTTATTATTGGTGTTGTTGTTATTGTTGTTGTGGTTGCAGCAATGGTTGTTGTTTCGGATGGAGTCACATTGTCAGTGGTTTCGATAGAGGCTTGAGAGGCGCTCCCTTCTTTCGACTTTGAAGCAGCAGTCTTTATCCTGATGGCTGAAAATTGAAACAATTAAGGCAAAAGTTAAAGATATAGAAAATGAAAACGTTTGGGATTTTCCCAAGCATTCCCACCTGTGCCTTGATCAGATGTAATCGACATGGCAGAAAGGTCATAGCGAAGATGTCCTGGGAAATCGTGGAGCCAGTGTCGAGCCCATGTCACAGTCTCAGATGGCTTTGGTTTCTTGTGAAGATACTTGAACATTTCTTTGCAAGTGAACCACCAAGGGTATGGAGGAAACCAAGCCAGAGCCAGTTCTGAGGTAGGTAATCTAGGAAATTTAGGTGGATGCATTTCGAATGCCAACCTATACCTATCCTCAGGTGACAACCCTGAAGGAAGTTTTAACTTAGAAACTCTTTCTGTGAATTTTTCCCTCAGGGTCTTAGCCGCTTGATGCATAGTGGATTCCAAGTGTGTGGGATCATAAGTAGTTTCAAAATAGTTTTGAAAAGCTTTAATCTCTTTGGCATGAGTAAACATACCTTTCTTGGATGGTACCTGCACATCGAAGGCATCAGTTAGATTCTGCTGAATTGTAAGAGTATCGAACATATAAGTCTGATAAAACTTTGTCCACCATTCCAGAAACCCCTTTGCTGTAAGGTGGGTAGGTTCGAAAGTTATTAGCTCAAACTGGGCAAAGCCTTGGTATTATTCTTGCTGTAATTTGGCTTCCCGTGCCTTGAAGGTTCGCCCAGAGGTAATGGCACTCTCAGTTTGAAATAAGGGTTCAGGAATTAGTTGGCATAAGCCAAACTGTCTCGAAACAAAATTTGGCTGGTAAGCGAAAAGGAAAATCTGATTCTTGGCAGGAGTTATTCTTGAAGAGATTAGTCTGGGTAGCAAAAAGGCTCTCCATACATCTTGAATCTCTTTGCTCTTAACAGCTTCTGAGAGAGCCATGGTGAACCATGAAGGTCCATGAGCCCTTGAAGCAAAAGGCGCCATGGTCTCTTCGAACTTATGCCTCTTGGAGAATATCATGATGTACTTTGAGAATAGGACTTTGAAGTCATCCTTATCATCATTTGGAGTTAGTCTTCGCAGCCTAGTGCCTTCGATTATTCTATCCGTTATTTCAGGGTCTTGTTCAGCAATGGTGTTGGCAGTTGACAAGGAAGGTTCGAACATGGCATTTAGCCATAGCTGAAGTAACCAAAGAGGGCCAGCTAATAGGATATTCTTAGAGGTGTGAGATTTTAGGCTCGAAACAGTTGACTTTAGGCTCTCATAAAGATCAACTAGTAGCAATTCGCTCAAGCACACTCTCCGATTCTCGTGCAAATCCCTAGCTAGAGGAATAAACCTACTGGCTACCTGTAGGGATCTGCTGCAAAAGACATATCTTGACAGCCATAAGGTAAGGAAAGCAATGTGTTCTACATCAGACACACTGTCTCCTTCAGCATGGTAGTGGATGATAAACTTTGAAAAACTTGCTAGTTTGACTTCGAAGTCGATTATACTCGAATGTTCTTCGTTGTCAGGGATATATGTTTCTCCTACTGGTGATAGCCCAGTGATGGCCTCTATGTCAAAGAAGGTAGGGGTGATCATTCCACCAGGGAGATGGAAAGCATTATAAGTACTGTCCCAGAAATATAGGGACGCGAATAACAATGGGTGGCTGTAAGTAAAACCTGGCTTCGACAACTTAATCAGGTTGTAGATACCTAATTCTTCCCATTGCTGGGATTTCTTAGCTTCTACCTTATTGAACCAGTTTTGATAAGCAGTGTCGGAGGTGGGGCAAGATCGAAACGGTTTGAAGTTACTCTTTACATAGTCTAATACAAAAGGGTCCTTAGGAGGAACAATTGGGTTTTCCACGGTGTTTGAGCCAGAAGATTCTATTGCCTTAGGGGCGTCCATTTTATTAAACAGGGGTTTGAAATTATAGCAAACTGGGAAAATTTTTTTGGTGTCTTTTAAAATTTCAAAAACTGTAAGAGGGCCCATTAAAGCTAACCTCTTACCAGCAGCGATGGTAGGAATAAGTACCTGGGATGCATAAAGCATTTCTTTCTCCTTTGAGATCATCTGGGGAACAAGAACAGATTGACCTTGGTGAGTGACAACCTTGCTTTCCATTGTGTTGCCTGCGGTATTTCCTTTCTTTTTTGAAACCTTTTTTAGTTGAGATGAGGTTGAAGAAGACATTGTTGGAGGAATGTTGAAAGCTTAGGGTTTTCAGTGAGAAAAGAAGGAGAAAAGATTCAGAATGTGGGAAAAAAAGAAAAGACTAAGTTGATGGGTTTTTATAATGTGGAATTTTAAGCATCCACTAAGTAAGGTTGTGATACGTGGTAATCATGGGTTGGTTTGATAAAGAGGTGGCGTAAAAATTAACATTGGTAATAGGCGTGATTAAAGATAATCATTATTTTGTAACTGCACCATACTGTGAAATGGTTCAAGGCGGTTAAGGAACCTAAAAGTGTTATGATTGACGTGACTGGAAGTCATATGCAATAAATGTTACGATGATTCGAAGGTCGCATCAAAATCTTATGTATATGTTTAAAATAAGTATTTCTCAAAGGAATCGAAATACATATTTTAAAGGGGCATTTTGTTGGCTGAAGATTTTGATAATATTATTAGAAGCAAAGTAAATTGAACGTTTCGATCGAAATGAAACAAAACGTCATGTTTCAAAATAGTAGAAGCAATGCTTCGAATAAGCATATCAGAGCTTGGAGCTTCGAGTGACAGTTATGAGAATATATCCAAAGAAGTCTCGAAATGACAACAAGGCTGTGTCTAAGAAGTGCGTTCGAAGCGAAGAAGTGCCAAAACATTTGAAATTCAAATGCAAGCGGGATGTTTGAAATTTGAAATATATGCGCTGGAGCATTCAAAGACGCGTGGAAGCAAAAGAGAGGCATTGCTCTGCATGTTCTGAACGTGGCAGAATTTTATAGCAAGACCGTTATGGTCTAAGTAGTATAAATAGAAGTCTTAGCATTAGGATTTCGGTGTGTCATATCTATTGTACAAGAAAACTCAGTAAACATTCAAATTACCACATGGCTAGGGAGACGAATGCAAGAGCAATGTACGTATGATAGCACCACATATTTATGATTTAATGAAAACCTTTTATCATTTCCAGTACTTTCCTTTATCCTCATGTCAATACCATTTACAAGTTTTTGCATTTAAAGTACTTTCATTCGAAATCTTTTACTAATGCCTTACATCTAAACATTTTCTTTCCGTTTTAAACACTTTACATTTCAGAAACTGTTATACATTTTATACCTTTGTCTTCAAGTTTTTATCCTTCGAGCACCTTTTTCACTTAAAGCAATTTTACAGTTTTCTTGCATTAAACGCTTTCTTCATAATTCGAATCTTTTACATTCCAGAGCATCTTTTACATTAACTGTGTTTTTTACATTTCGAAGTCATTTACTTGTCTTTTATGCAGTTTTTACATGTCTTTACAATTGACCTTTATTCATGCAATTTAGTTTCGCGCAAATATATTTTGATTACACCTTTAGATCTTTAAGAGAGAAATCGAAATAAGTCAAACACCTACACAACATTCTAAATACCAACCATGAATACCTGTTCGATCATGAGAGTTACCCTAATGACCAACACGTCCTAGGATCAATCTAGTCGATCCTGCGAGTTACCAGAGAAATTGAATAACAGTCAGTAAGTTTATTCGATAGTTTGGAGGACTAGCGGTTGTTTACCAGAAATCACTGTAAACAGTGTCAAAACATGTTCTTTGCAAGGGATAAGGTTTGGGTGCTTAGTGTCCCACTCTCCTTTGATCTGACTGATGACCAAAGCTGAATCTCCAAACACATCTAAAGATTTGATTCCCAAGTCTATGGCAGCCTTGAGACCAAAGATGCACGCTTTGTATTCCGCCATGTTGTTCGTATAGTTGAAGCAAAGTCTGGCAGTAAAGGGAGTGTGACACCCTTCCGGAGATATGAGTACAACGCCGATACCATTACCAAGTGCATTGGATGCCCCATCAAAGAACAGGGTCCATCGGGATCCTTGTTCAGGTCCGTCATATGGTCTGATTTTTTCACAGTTGTCTAATGTCATGATGTCTTCATTCGGGAATTCAAATTTCATGGACTGATAATCTTCTACAGCTTAATGAGCAAGATGATCAGCTAGCACACTGCCCTTTATAGCTTTCTGGGTAGTGTACTGTATGTTATATTCTGTTAAGATCATCTGCCATCTAGCTATCCTCCCAGACAGAGCGGGTTTTTCGAAGATGTATTTTATCGGATCCATCTTAGATATCAACAAAGTAGTATGAGTCAACATATACTGTCTTAGCCGGCGAGCAGCCCATGCCAGAGTGAATCAAGTTTTCTCGAGCAATGAATATCTGGTTTCACAGTCGGTAAACTTTTTGCTCAGGTAGTAAATAGCGTGCTCTTTTCGGCCAGAGTCGTCATGCTGCCCCAATACACACCCCATTGAGTTCTCTAAAACGGTCAGATAAATGATCAGTGGTCTTCCCTCTACTGGTGGCATCAAAACAGGAGGCTCTTGTAAGTACTCTTTGATTTTGTCAAAAGCAATTTGACATTCATCATTCCATCTGACTACTTGATCTTTCTTCAATAGTTTGAAGATTGGTTCACAAGTAGCTGTTAGGTGAGAAATGAATCTGGCAATATAGTTCAGGCGTCCCAAGAATCCTCTGACTTCCTTCTCAGTATAAGGAGAAGGCATTTCTTGTATCACTTTAACCTTGGCAGGATCAACCTCGATGCCTTTGTTGCTGACAACAAAACCTAAGAGTTTACCGGACCGGACTCCGAATGTACACTTGTTTGGATTCAATCTTAGTTTGTACTCCTTCAATCTCTCAAACAACTTTTGCAAATGACCAAGGTGCTCCTCTTCAGTTTGTGATCGGGATATCATGTCATCTACATAGACCTCTATCTCATGATGTATCATATCATGAAATAAAGCTACCATGGCGCGTTGATAGGTTTCCCCAGCATTCTTCAGTCTGAATGGCATCACTTTGTAGCAGAATGTGCCCCTTTGTGTGACAAATGTAGTTTTCTCCATGTCCTCAGGTGCCATTTTGATTTGGTTATAACCTGAGAACCCGTCCATGAAGGAAAATACTTTGTGCTGGGCCGTATTGTCAACCAGGATATCGATGTGGGGAAGTGGAAAATCATCTTTAGGGCTGGACCTGTTTAAACCTCTATAATCCACACACATTCGTACTTTGCCATCCTTTTTAAGCACGGGAACAATGTTGGAAACCCATTGAGGATAGGAAGTGATGACAAAGAATCCAACATTGAATTGTTTCATGACTTCCGCTATGATCTTCTCTGACATGTCAGGTCTCATGCGGCGGACTTTTTGTTTCACTGGTGGATAGTCTTCTCTTATGGGCAGACAATGTACCACGATGTCTGTATCAAGTCCTGGCATGTCTTCATATGACCAGACAAAGATCTCAACATAATCATGCAATAGCTGAATTAGACGCTCCTTGACACTCAGCTCTAGATTGGCACCCACCTTGATTTCCTTTTTATCTTCCTCGGTACCCAAGTTGATTGTATCCAACGGTTCCTCGTGAGGTTGAATAGCTCTTTCCTTTTGTTGTAGTAGTCTGGCCAATTCCCCTGGTACTTCACAATCTTCCTCACCTTCGTCTTCGGCTTGGTAGATTAGATCTTCAGAGTCACTAAAGGCCATAGCAGTATCGTTACCCATGGGATCCGGAATGGGGGGGGGGGGGGGGGTACCTGCATTTGTGAGTGTGGGTGTGTGTAAGGGTATAGCCATCTTTAAACAATAAAATGTAAAAGAAAGACAATGAGCCCAAAAGGTTTGTATGTGAACAAATGTCCATGATTCATTGAATGTCATATGAAGATGAAATAAAAAGCCTTACAAATGGACCATTGTGCCTCGGGTAAGACACAAGGTTTTTAATGTGAGAATTGTTTGTGAATATTACAAGTCCAACAGAAATGTAAAAGATATATTACTGAGAGATGAAAGTTATTGGGACAAAGTCTCTGGCTTCCCAATTGCGAAGTCCTCCGTTGACAGTAGGAAATATCCAATCCTCCAAGCTACCATCTTCTTCACTATTTTCCACTGCGTTGACCTCTTGGTTGCTAATCTTCAGAGGTGGCCCCCCAGCACGGGCACGATGCACAACCTTCTGAGCATTTAAAGTAAACCCTAAACCAAACTTGTCAGATTTATACGGAATGTCTGGAAGCTGTCCCCAGATGGTGCATCCACCCTCCTCTACTATTTCCTTGGTGTCCTTTAGAGATGACATCCGAAGCAGAGGTCTTGTGATCTTGGGGTTTTGGGATACCGCCTTGGTTACTACTACCTCTTGAGAGACTTCTTCGAAATGTTGAAAAGGAGTTTCAATGAACTCGCCATCCAACTCCACATACCTGAAGGAATTTAAGTGGCTAATCATGTACTCTTCCTCTCCGTGGACAGTGATAATCTTTCCATGGACCTGGTATTTCAGCATTTGGTGTAGTGTAGAGGTGATAGCACCAGCATTATGGATCCAGGGACATCCTAACAGACAGGAGTAAGAGGGACGGATGTCCATTACATAGAAGGTTGAGTTGAAAGTCTAAGTTCCCACCTTTATGGGGATGTTCACCTCCCCGTGGACCATCCTCTTTGAGCCATCAAATGCTCTCACAACTATGTTACTGGGTTTCAATGTCAGTCCTTCGCAATTCAATCTGTCAAGAGCTTTCTTTGGTAAAACGTTCAGAGATGAGCCAGTGCCCACCAAGACATGGGCCAGAGTCGTTCCTCTACACTCCACAGAGACATGTAATGCCTCGTTGTGCTTTCTCCCTCTTAGTGTCAAATCAGCATCGGTGAATCCTAGGCTGTTATCAGCTGTCAAACTGGCCACACAATCTTGGAATTGGTCAGCAGACGTCTCTTGTGGCACATGGGCTGTCTTCAGAAACTTCACCAGAGCTTTCGCATGTGCCTCAGAACACAGCAGCAATGCTAGCATGGATATCTTGGATGGAGTTTTCCCCAACTGTTCAACCACGTCAAAGTCACTTCTCTTTATTATCCTCAAGATCTCCTCCATTTCCTTCTTGGAGGTTTCGGGGATAGTCAGTGGTTAAGCCTTCATCCGGACAGACTCTTCTTGAATACTTTTCCCTCGAATTTCAGCAGCAAGAGTATCGGTAGGGATAACAGCGGGGGTTGTGTCGTTTTTGCCAGTAGGAGAACTTGCAGATATGATTATTGGTATGGAGGTAACCTTTGGAATAGCCACGGGTCCAAAAACTGCCTTTGGAGGGGCAATTTCTGGAGAGAAGATTCTACCGCTACGGGTAATCTTATTGGTTCTGGAAATATTGCTAATGTCGGAGTCTTCTTCTTCGGAGCTCACTTCTTCGGCGGCCAACCCATCTTGTTTGATACCATGGTAGTAGATATCTCCACCATAATTCCATGGCACAGTTTTGTCTGATTCATACGGGACTGGCCCAAGCATTGTAATTATAAGAGGAGTAGTCTTTAGAACCGATGTAATCCTAACGGGTCTTTTGGGGGCCTTGGAAGGATTGGCGGAGATGGTTATGATTGAGACGTCTTCAATAGGAACAGGTGAAACAGGAGCATTTTCAAATAGAATCTCTTGGTTGTCTATCAAGCATTGAATGCCTGTCTTCAATAGAGGGTAAACAGTTGTTGAGGATAAGCACAGATGGCAGTCTTCATTACAACCTGGGAATATACCAGATTTCAACAAGTCTATCTTAATGATTAGGAGTGGAGTCAAGAGTTCATCCACTGCGGTAATAAATAAATCTTCTTCGATAGCATTGGCGTTGTGACTATGCCTAGGCATAAGAGCGGAAATGACGTTTGGTTTCTCGGGCGCATCAAACTCAATTTCTTTTGCATCTATATGGTCTTGGATTTTGTTTTTTAAGGCCCAACAGTTGTTAGTTTCGTGACCTGGACTTTCAGAATGATATGCGCATCTGGCATTTGGGTGATAATGAGGGGACGCCGTGTTGGGATTTTTTGGAGCTTCCTTAAAAGTTTCCAAATTAGATTTCAGAAGATATGGTAAGACATGGGCTAGAGTCATATTAATTCTGGTGAATTTCCGGACTGACCTTTCCACCCTTGGTTGGTTACTCCTTGGTTGATCAGATGTAGGCTTTGGGATCATAACGGCCCCTACCATTGGTCGACACTCAACTCTTCCTTGGTTCCTTTATGGATAAACAGCAGATACCTCCTTTTTCCGGTGAAAGGCTTTCTCACAGCTATAGAGGCAGACGAATCCTTCTGAATCTTTCCACTTTTTATGCCAGCTTCCACCCTCTCTCCGATTAATATTAACTCAGTAAACCCAGCAGATGAGCTCCCAATCAGATGATTGAAGAAAGGGCCCGATAGAGTGCCTAAGAACATATCCACCAATGCCCTTTCAGACAGAGGGGGTTGTACTCTCCCAGCTAGATCTCTCCACTTCCGCGCGTAATCTTTGAAAGCCTTATTTGAAGCCATAGCCATACTCTGAAGTTGAGTACGGGTAGGCGCCAAATCTGCATTATACTGGTATTGTTTATAGAAAGTTGCGACAAGGTCTTCCCAGTTGTAGACGTCGTCCCTTTCCAATTGGTAAAACCAATCGAGTTGTGTTCCGGATAAACTATCTTGGAAAAAATGCACCCACAGGTATTTATCGGCAGAGTGCAGCTGAATGTTTCTTACATATGATCAGAGGTGCATTTTAGGACATGACACACCATCATATTTTGCAAACAACAGAACTTTGAACTTTGGTGGGATCACAATTCCCGACACTAGCCCCAATTCTTCAAAGTCTAGACCTGGTACCCTTTGTATTTCCATAGCACTTAAACGCTCTTCAAGATGTCTGTACTTATCATCAACCAGAGGGTACTGTTCCTCAAAGTAGTCTTCCTCTTCTTCCTCCTCTTCAGATTCTGACAGAACTGCTGTTTCTTTCCCTTTTCCTTCTCCTTCCCTGGAAGTGGTTTCAAAATTCAAGGTTCTTCTAGTTTGTCCCTGAAACCTTCTCCCCATGTTCAAAACCCCAGTGGCTTTCTTTGTTTTCTTCTTTCTTTCTTCAGCTAACAGAGTCTTCAACTCATCTTGCCCCTTGGCTAGGGTCATGAGTAACTGTTGAAACTGCATGTTTTGAGCTTGAAGATCTTTGACCGTCTGTTCGAGATCCATCTTACTGAAATAAACAGTAGAGAGATGAGGAAACTCGTTGCAAAAGACCTGTTTATGTTATGATGAATGATATGTATACATGCAATGCTTTCAAGGATTTAAAAATTCAAATTTGTTTTAAACAAAAAGAAACACACGTTATATTAATAAAAAAGAGTTTGAGTACATCAATTCCCCTTGGGCAAAATAATACAACACTCTAAGATAAAAAAGTAGTGTGCATCCTCTTTGGTGCAATGTAGGCATTTAGAGTCTGCTCCTCATGAAGTAGCCTAGTGAGTTCCAAAACCTTCTTCTCGCTTGCGTAGAATTGGGCTTCGAAAGTATCTCGCTCTCCTTTGAGCTGCATCCAATCCCTTTGTAGGTCTTCAAGAGACGTGGGTATGTTAGGATGTAGGATAGTGTATGGAACTTCTCCTTCCTTAACAGGCTCAATAATCACTGGGAGAATGGAAGGATAAGGCATCATAAGACTTTGAGCGCGGGTTCGTACCCATTTAAGGTAAGGCTCAAGAGGGATGGAATTCTTGGGTCCCAAAGTCTTACTATCCACCTTGTTTAGCATCCTCCAAGCTCGGATGAATCTCTGGCGAAGACCTTGATCGTCGTTGTTGTAGTCGAATACCAAGCCTTGAATCAGCATCTCATGAGGGCCATCCCTTCGGGCATACCCAAACTGTCTTAGAGCTAAGCATGGGTTGTAGGTGATGCCTCCCCTAATGCCAAGTAAAGGGACATTAGGGAATTCCCCACAACACTCAACAATGATAACATTCTCTTTGGATCGAGAGCACCAATGAATATCTGAATGTTTGAGTGTCATTAACCTTTGTGACCACCTTAATCCTTGCTCATTCTTTAAGACTGATTGGGGAAGATGAGAAAGAAACCATCTTTCTAGGAGGGGAGTGCAACACATAAGGACACCTCTTTTCCTTATTGTACGAGTGTGAAAAGAGTGTAGGATATCCCCTAGCAATGTAGGCACCGGATTACGTGACATGAAAATTTTGACGGCACTCACATATATGAGTTGGTCAAGATTGGGGAACAAGACCATCCCATAGATAAGAAGAGCCACAATTTCCTCAAATGTTTGCAAGTCTAAGGAATTCCAACAGCTTTGGGCCTTCTCAAATAGAAACTTTGCTAAGAAGCCTTTGACACCATTCCTAGTTTCCCAATGGGTTGTGACATCAGATGAGTGTAAGTGCAGAGCTTGAGAAATCTCTTCTGGCTTTGGATCTCTTTCCGTACCGTTGAAAGGTAGTTGATTGAGAATAGGAATCCTCAAGAGTTGAGAGAATTATTTCAAAGTGGGCACAAGGTGATAGTCGGGAAATGTGAAGCAATGATGCAAAGGATCAAAGAACTGGAAGAGCAACTTCATCATATCCTCCTTTGTGTTGGAGGTGACCAAGTTGAGTAGACGACCATGCCTCTCGGTGAATGTAGAATTCTCAGGAATCCTTGAAGCTAGCTCCTTGAGTTGTGGAGGAATTCTTACAAGGTTAATTTGGATAGTTTTCCTGCGGAGTGAATCCATATCCTACAAAATAGGAACAAAGATGAATCTCAAAAATCCTTGAAATGGTTAGTGAATGCATATGATGTTCATGATGTCCATGATGTTATGTACAAGTATGCATATACAAGCAAATCAAACAAGTTCTTAGTTTAGGCTTGCATGGGGTTTTATAGGTAAGTACCCTCTTGAAGTTTAGTTGGCTTAACCTGTCCTAATAATAGTAACGGGGTTCTAAGGAGCTCAATATCATGGACTGTTTCCTTGGTCATTGTTTTAGCTCAAGCCTCTTTAATGGCGACCGAAATATCCCAAGAAACCAACCCTCAATGAGTGTAGTATCGAGTATCTACCAACTTCAGACTGCACCAAAGCCGGTCCTCTCACTACATCCTAAAGGCTAAGTTGGTCAAGTAATGGGTTCTAGAAGTTCATTAGTGCTTCATGACATCACTCAGCGGCCCCGTATTCTCTTTGATTAACTCAAAGGCTACCGATACCCACAAATATGTCACACTAACATAGCTATTGCTTAGACCATGTCGGTATACCCCGCATAGTTTCCACAACGTATTGCTATTTACCTATAATGTTTCCCAAATCCGGGTGGAGGATTCAAACCCAAACAAAGAACCATAATGTAAAACAAACAAGTCAAACAATGTAAGCAAATAAATGTGATCTAGCCCTAAGGTAACCCCACTTTTATATAATATTCCCCAGCAGAGTTGCCAGTTCTATGATACGGTGGGAGAACTGACTTGAGGGTTTTGCGTTTTATCGCAAATGTTGCGGTTAGCAAGAGTCGCCACTGACTTTTCTTTTATCCAAAAGGAAAGGTGAAAAAGCACAGGAAATACCTTTGAGATGTTTTCTTGAGTTCGGGGGGTAGATTATGAAAAGGGAAGGTATTAGCACCCTTTTCATCCATGGTTTTCCATGGGCTCTTAGTTACTTGCTTAGATCACTTGCTTTTGTTGTTTGAAAATGTGTTTGGTGTGGTTTTGAAAGTATTTTGCAAAAGCGGCCATTCGTTTAGGAAATCTTTGTAATGATTCTCGTTCGTAAGAATGTATACAAAGATGTTTGTCTTTTTGAAAATGTTTTCAATATTTGTAAGATGCTTTTGAAATGTGTGTTTGTTTTGAAAATAACAAGGATAGTTGTTTGAAATGGAGCAAGTAACTAGAAGTAATCTACCTACTCAAATGTCTTTCTTGTGTATTATCTATTCCTTTGACATTGTTGTCTTACCAATGATTTGGTAAGAAACCCTATCTTTGGATGTAGACGGGACGGACGCGGATCATCGTATAACCATGATTAGCAATGTTGCAAAGTATCTTAGCATTTTAAGGGACCAAGATCATTTGTAAGACAACTTTTAAATAGCGTCATCGAGGGACTATGATATTTATGTTTGTTTGTTTTTCCAAGATACTTCGCATGCATAATATGGCCATTTTTGTTTTAGGCAACCAAGTGGAGAAACCCTAAGGATGCTTGTGTGCAAGTGTATCATTTTCAGGCTTTGGTTCTATCTTGTATTTAGGGTTTTCTATTTTGCTTTGTTTCGATCTTATCATACAAACCCTAATTACTAATCATGACATGTAAAACGGTAAATTGCGTAATGTAAATATTACTAAGCTATTACAACCATTTTATGGGAGGGGGAATACAAATTTGAATGGGGATTTGCAAAAATTTAACCCAAGATCAGCCAGAAAATAATCACAAAATAATATTACATTTAATGTATGCATTAAAAGGGTTTTAAAAAGTTTTAAAATAGAAATAAGAGAGAAAAATATCAACTATATTCAAATTGATTCATAAAAAAGAAATAAGGTCAAAGAAAAATAAAAAATAGACTCAAATATTTTTATAAAATTTTTTGTAATTTTTCAAAGTCAGAAACTATTTTTAAAAATTAAAACAAATGAGTAAAATAAACCAAAAATGATGAAAAATAACAAAGTCAGAAATAAAAAATAAACGAGGTCACCAATATTTGTCACAATATCATTGGATCATTCCATATTTTTTTTAGAATTTTAAAATGCATACAAGTATTTTTAAACATTTAAAACAATTAAAATAAAGTGAAAATTTATAAAAAATATCAAAACACAAAATAAAATTGTAAAAAAAATAAAAATCAGAAAGAGTAAAACAAAAATATTTTTCATAATTTTTTCAGATTTTTTGGACTTAAAATGAATTTTCTATGATTTTTTGAAGTTTAAAACAATTAAATATAAAAATCAGAAAATAAAATAAAAACAAAAAGATGTGGACCAATGGATGAGAGTCAAAATGTGTTAGTAATCAAATCCAAGGGATCTGGCGCGCTGTGCATATCATGGTCATTACTGAGTAAAGCACTGAATCACATATAAAATCAGATTTTCAAAAAATACAAATGGTACGCCATCATTGGTTGGAAGATGACACGTTGGTCATCTTCAACCTCCAGCCAATTTGAAACACAAGTCCCTCAAACTGTAAAATCAGAAGCTCAGACCTATGCCATTCGCTTCGTCTCATCAAGACGAAGACAACCATACCTTCGCAAAAATTTATATAAACTGTATCTCAAGCAATTTGGAAGGAAAGTTTTGATAAGTAATTTGAAAATTCATGGCCAAAACGTGTTTCAAGTTAAAAGAAAGTGTTGTGACTAGAACCAGGGTAATGTGAGCTTCACAATGATATCAGAGTTTGGAAGAATTGATGGAGAAATCTACCTATTGAAGTCCAGTTGCAGAGCTCTGTAAATGGACTTGGTCAGATCAATTCAGAAGGTTTCAAGGCTAAATTCTTCTTCTGTTAGCTTCATGGAAGATCAAGGAAAGTGAATTAATAGAAAAAATGGATTGAAAAAGGCTTGAACATTGATTTCGAAGTTACAGAAAAATGAGTTATGGAGCGAGTTTGGCAGGGTGACTTTGGCTGTTCAAGCTTGAGAAAACGAATAGGATAGCTCATGTATTTATAGGAGAAGAAAATGAGATCAAAAGGAAGGGTGAATGATGCAATTTGGAGGGAATTCATGTGGGTCTGCATCATGAAGAAAGTCTGACTTCTTTTTTGTCAAAACTCATTTGAAACGCGCATTTTGCTATGCTAATGACTTCTGGAAGTTCACTAAACATGTTTAGAAGCAAAAACGTGCAAATTTTTTGTGTTTAGAAGCCAAATTAAGGATTTTAGATTATGACTTTTGGAGAAATCTCAACTCCAAGTTACCACTTTTGAAACAATGGCATTCTTAGCTCAAGGGGTCTTAAGGTATGGTTCTTGATGCTTTAGAAAGACAAGATTACAAGATTTGCAATGGGAAAAGAATGGAATCAAATGGATGTTTGAGCTGAAAGTCGCAATGAGTCAAAGTTGGGAAAAAGAAGTTGACTTTCCATACTTAGAAATATTTCAAGTTTTTCTTCAAAAGTGACCTATAATATTTTGCATCCAAACATGGCCTTCCTCTTGGAATTTGCTCTTGACCAAAAAAGATGGCATGAAATAGACATCTTGAATGACATTTTGAAACTTGAAACATTCAAAATATCCAAAAATTGAGAGACTTATGAATTGTTTAAGTTTGCAAAAAATCATGAAATGACCTATAATCTTTTGTATCCTTAAGGCATCTTCCATCCATTTTCTCACTTTGCATATAAAAGAAGGAATAAAGTTCACATCCTTAAGATCATTGTGGAAATAAGAATGGGCTCAAGGGGATAAAAATTGATCAAGTTATGATCATTTGAAGTCACACATGGGAAATTGGGGGTTCATCTGGAGGACTTGTAATCTTTCTTCATCATCAAGTTTCTTCCACATGAAAACTCCTTGAAACTTTTGAAGTGATTTGTTAATAACCATTTGAAGAGAAGGATGTTTTTGGAATCACTCAAAAATACCAAAATATGAGCAAGATATACTTATTTGAAGTTCAAAACCCTAGCTCCTAGATCAAGAAAATGCTTTGAGGAACTTTGACAATTTTAAACAACCTTCTTATACCAAAACTTTTGCTTTGTAGATAGAAGTTGTTGAGGATGATAATAAGAATTCATAGCAACCACAACAACTTCCATATCTTGATAATTAAGAGAAATATGCACTTGTGACCAATGGTAACAAGGCCTTATCCAACCATGACAACTTCTTCAATCAACCCCTTGTACTTTTGAATCAATCTTGATAACTTTGAAATATGGTGAACCAAAATAAACCTTGCCATGCCTTTTCTTCCAAAACAACTTCAATGGTGAGGTTTGAATTTCTCAAGCTTTATTGACCAGGGCAAGGAAATAAACTCATGAAACCATGGATAAACTTTCTAAGCCACATTGCCTTTACCTACATCATTAACAAGTAAGACAAACCAACATTGAATTTTATTAATTAAAAGGAAAGTCAAAACAAAACATGCATGATCACAAAATAAAAACATGTCAAGGTGCTTGGTGATTCTTCAAAGAGAAAAGCTAAAGATAGGGAGGAGAACCAAAATCCCTAATGTGATCTTGTTGTGATTGAATCAATATGGTACGATGAAGGGATCTTAGGGGCAAAAATTAGGGTACAACAGTTGACCTTATTTAAGTTTCTTCTATGCAGAGATAGAAGGTTAAAAATCTTCATGTTAACGTGATCGAAGATACTTAAATATAAAACGAATCCTATTTTTGGCCCTAAGATGCCATGCAATTCTTATGAGTATGAATGCACATGAACAACTTCAAAGGGACGCAAAACACCACTGGGAATGTAGCAAAGGAAATAAGGATCAAAAGAGAAACCCAACTAGGAAAAAAAATACTGGTGAATCAAAAAGGCCCGACTCTATTGGTGTAACACCCAAAGAAGAGATAAGGTAGCATCAACTCAGCTAAAGAGGAGATAATACAGGATAAAAGTGATTGACAACCAACTATGAACTACCAAACTCAATAGTCGGAGGTAGAAAATCAAAAGGATACACCAACTTATAGAGGATGGTAAAAGATCAAAGGATACACCAAGTTTTACTGAAGGTGAAACTACCAACGTTCATTGAAGGTAGAAAGAGAAAAGAATAACAACACCTACGTTCACTTACGGTGAGCTACCAACATTCATTGAAGGTAGAGAGACAAACATCGAAGTTCATGATGATGAACTACCAACTTTCACTGAAGGTAGAGAGAAAAGAAATATCATAGAACCGACGTTCACTGGCGGTGAACTACCAACGTTCACTGAAGGTAGCAAAACGTTAACAATCACCAACATTCACTGATGGTGAACTACCAACTTTCAGTGAAGGTAGAGAGAAAAGAAATATCATAGCACCGACGTTCACTGACGGTGAACTACCAACATTCACTGAGGGTAGCAAAAAGATAACAATCACCAATGTTCACTGATGGTGAACTACCAACTTTCACTGAAGGTAGAGAGAAAAGAAATATCATAGCACCGACATTCACTGACGGTGAACTACCAGCGTTCACTGAAGGTAGCAAAAAGATAAAAATCACCAACATTCACTGAAGGTGAACTTCTAACATTTACTGAAGGTAGAAGGAAAAGAAATATCATAGCACCGACATTCACTGACGCTGAACTACCAACGTTCACTGAAGGTAGCAAAAAGATAACAATCACCAACGTTCACTGATGGTGAACTACAAACTTTAACTGAAGGTAGAGAGAAAATAAATATCATAGCACCGACGTTCACTGACGGTGAACTACCAACGTTCACTGAGGGTAGAAAAAATATAACAATCACCAACATTCACTGATGGTGAACTACCAACTCTCACTGAAGGTAGAGAGAAAAGAAATATCATAGCACCGACATTCACTGACGGTGAACTACCAACATTCACTGAGGGTAGCAAAAAGATAACAATCACCAACATTCACTGATGGTGAACTACCAACTTTCACTGAAGGTAGAGAGAAAATAAATATCATAGCACCGACGTTCACTGACAGTGAACTACCAACGTTCACTGAAGGTAGCAAAAAGATAACAATCACCAACGTTCACTGATGGTGAACTACCAACTTTCACTGAAGGTAGAGAAAAAAGAAATATCATAGAATCGACGTTCACTGACGGTGAACTACCAACATTCACTGAGGGTAGCAAAAAGATAATAATCATCAACGTTTGCTGATGGTGAACTACCAACGTTTACTGAAGGTAGAAGGAAAATAAATATCATAGCACCGACATTCACTGACGGTGAACTACCAACGTTCACTAAAGGTAACAAAAAGATAACAATCACCAATGTTCACTGATGGTGAACTACCAACTTTCACTGAAGGTAGAGATAAAAGAAATATCATAGCACCTACGTTCACTAACGATAAACTACCAACGTTCACTGAAGGCAGCAAAAAGATAACAAGTTTCCCCAAAATTCCAGCATTTCACCTAGAACGGGTCTCAACTTCTTCTTTAACCGGGGCACTCTGCCTGAAAAGGGTAATATATAATTTGTCTCAAATAAAGAGACTACCACTTGCAAAGATTTCATAATGAACTGTCTCTGCGATATTGAAAGACTTGCTGTGATCGGCGGATCTGGAACTGACTGTTTAAAGCTGGTTCGCAAAATGTCGCGGAAGCAAGAGTCGCCACCGTCTTTTATTTTCTCCAAAAGGAAAGGACAAAAGCACAGAAAAATTCCTTATGAGATAGTTTCTCGGTTCGGGAGGTAGGTTATAGAAAGGGAAGGTGTTAGCACCCTTTCTATCCATGGTTATCCATGGGCTCTTAGATACTTGCTCATTTGTGTTTTCAAAATTGGTTTGTTTGCTTTTCAACTGTGGGTTTAAAAAGTTTCGTTTAAAATTTCAGTTCGACTCTTGTATCAGTCCTCAAGAGTGTTTGAAAAGTTGTTTTTGAAAGCTTTTTGAAAATTGTCGGTGTGAAAAGAAGTTTTTGATTTGTTTTGAATTAGAGCAAGTATCTACGAGTCATCTACCTACCCTAAGGAATTATGCTGTGTTAATGTCCTTAAGGTAGTTCCATCCCACCATTGAGAGGTAAGTAGCACCACCGTTGGAGGTGTTCGGGTCAATTCGAGGTTCGGGACATGGTGATCACCAGAGCAATAGGAAGACACCTTAGAAGCTACCCTCATGCCAGGTTCCCGGATCATGAGGACTTACTAAGACGTCCTCTACTCGACGATCACCTTTCGAGGCAAGGCAACAGTGAGGCGTACCCTAGGGGTGGTGTGTGCGAATTGTGTGTCGTTTTCATTTGTATTTGTCTTGTCATGTGATTGGTGTTCTACGCTTGATTTTATTTAAGGCCATTCATTCTTGCATGCTTTGTTTAACAGTTAGAATATTGCGAGGAAAAATAAATCTAAAGCTATTACAAACGGCGCGGGTCCACATCGCCAAAATTAAACCGGACCCGATTTGACAGAAAAGTAAAAAAGGTAAAAGTGCGAAAAGTAATTACAAGGCTTCGGGAGAGGTACATAATAATTTAAAT
Source organism: Vicia faba (assembly GCA_948472305.1). Classification (NCBI taxonomy): domain Eukaryota; kingdom Viridiplantae; phylum Streptophyta; class Magnoliopsida; order Fabales; family Fabaceae; genus Vicia; species Vicia faba. The sequence goes on along the minus strand of OX451735.1, from coordinate 988,496,424 downwards.
GACATAAAATAAATATGCGAAATTAAACAATTAAGTCGAAAGGAGGGCGTTGGACCCTTTTGCAAAATATTAAAATTACATGGTGACATTAATTAATTAATTAAGGAAAGACTTGTTTTTGATTTTTGGTATATTTTAGGATTTAATAAAAAAAAGAAATTAATTAAGATTAAAATAAAATGCTAAACCTAATTCTAATTATTTTTTAAAGTATTAAGAAAAATATTAAAGTTCTTTAACCTAAATTAACCCTAAATTATTTTCATGCAAATTTAATTATAAAAATAAATATTTAATTATTATTATGAGAAAGAAAAAATTAAAAAAAGAGAATAAAAACATTTAACCTAATTCTATATTTTTGGATTTTTTGTTATGAAGGGAATTAAAATTAAACCTATTTAAAACTAATTCAATTATACCCAATTTATTTATGAAATTAAAAGAAAATATTTATTATATTTTTGATCTTTTCTGATTTTTTTATGCATTTTTTATATTTTGTAGAAATAATTAATTAATTTAAACAAATAAAGAAAATAAAATAACAATTAAAGATAAAACATGAAAAAAAATGGAGAAATTGCAAACCAGGGGGGGGGTTCAGTCCCAAATTAGGAGGTATGATTTTGAACAATCTGGCCCATTAAGGAGCTGGCCTTGTTGACTTTTTCTGGGAACGTACACCTGCATTGACTTGGATTCACCATGTTCTCCAATCTGCACCTTTGGATTGCTCTTGAGATGAACGTGGCAAGACCTGATTTTGAGGCGCATGGTGTACCTTGAACGTTAGCGCTGCATAGGAATGGTTATTGCAAAATAATATGACAAATTATACAGACCTGGGGCTCGAACCCAGGTCTTGGACGTTATTACAATCAACGCTTGCCAGCTGAGCCACACAATGAATTTGTTATATAATAAGCAACTAAATATTATAAAAAGAAAATGGTTAGTGGCCTGGGAAACGCGCGCGAGATTTAAACGAACCAACTGACTCCTGCCACGACATCATCTTCTTCGTGGCCCCTTTTTTATTTTTCTGAAACAAGCATATAAAGCAACGGTTTTAAACGCGTTGTGTTAGGCTGCTTTAGAGAAAATAGCGAATAGCGCTATAGGGTCAATAAATTTGGCGCGATGGATGCTTCTTCTTCGTCCACACGCGTTGAACTCAATGGTCTTGGTCTCAGCCTCTAATTTTGCCTTATTGCAAAAGCCCTATTTTAACATTCTGCAAACCCTAAATATCAAACATGGTGAAATCGCGTTGAGAGCACAAAAACACAATCAAATGGTACAGTTAGCATCAGCATATCATAATGAACATGAATCAATAAATAAAAAATGCAAAGGATGCGTGAATCATGATGCACGATTGTCAATTTTTCTCTGCACAGTTCATGTTCAATATACCAATTCTTGGAGTTTTGATGGTGGTTTCTGATTGGAATACGTTCAGGGGACCTTGAGGAAGCTGTTGGAATAGTCTTTGTGCCTTGAATCGCCTTGTAACAATGATTTCAGAATTCCTTTTTTTGACAAAAATTCCAAGTTTGTTAATGGCCCTTGAGCGCAGCTTTGTGTTCAGCATGATTAGGTTTATGATCAGGCATATGTAGTGAGTGCATTAGGTCAAAAAATTCAATCAAATCTCTTGTATTCATTGTTTTGGAAATTTGATTTTCTTAAGGATGTTTTCATATCTTTTCCATGTGTTCTTGTGTCAATTAGGATCCAATCACTCCAAATCTTTCCACATTTAGCTAAGCACGAAATATTGAGTCCAAAATATGTATAAAAAGATTGGTTAGGGTGAATTAAATATTTTTCATATATTTAAATGATTTAAATGAATTAATATAAATAAAAATTCAAATAAATAAATAAAAAATGAGAAAATACTTTCCTTTGGGCCAAGTGGTCGTGCATAGGTCATGGATGATGAATCATGGAAGAAAAATGGGCCCATTAGCAATTTTAGATCATTTGCATCAATGTTGACTTTTCAAAATATCCAAATATTTCCCAACTTCCACAAGGCAAAACTTGCTCAATTTTTAAGCTTTTCTCATGTTCTTGGACATTTTGGAAAGGTCTTTGAGTCCGCTAACCAATGTCTTTGGTCCCATGTCATTTTAATTTACCAATCTCAAGTTATGGCCTTTGACTTAAAGTCCCTTTTTGTTGACTTTTGAAAATGACCTATAATGTTGAAATTGATAACTTTTTGTGAGAGCATTTCTTGGACTTGAAGTATGAAGATTAGTTGTAGGAAATGTCTTTCTCTTCAAAATGAGCTTTGGATGGAATTTTTCTGATAATCCATGTGAAAGTTATGCCCTGGTCAATTTCAGTTGACTTTTTCACCTGTCCAAATAAGGAAACTTTTGCATCTTGATGATTTCTGAGCCAAATTTTGAGAATCATGATCAAGCATTGATCAAATGATGTTTGTGGCTTCAAAATGATATGTTGACCAAAAATTTGAACTTTTGACTGCCAAATGACCATTTTGCCCCTACAGTTGACTGTAGTGCAATCTAGGGTTTTGACTGTGCAATTTTGAGCTGAATGTCTTGAAACTTGATATGAGGATGCTTGACCATGTTTGAAGGCATATAGGACTTGATTGGACCTTTGAAAACTTCATTTTCTTGATCAGAACATAAACCCTAGTTTTGACTGTATAGGAGACCTTTGCACTGTGTAACCCTTGGGGAATTTTGCAGCTTTGATTTGGCAATTTCTTGAAGAATATGGGAGGGCAAATTTTGGGGTACAATAGTTGCCCCTGTTCAATCTTCTTAGACCTGAGGATGCAGATTGGCGGACGTGCCTTTCGTAATCCGATGGTAGAAGATGATTGAACACTAGAGTGCCCAGAAATTTGCGCTCACATAGTAGCAGTGTGGTGGAATGGGCTTATAGATGCCATTTAGAGGTTGCTGGATAGGATGATGGGCTTATAGATGCCATCTGGATGTTGATCGCGTAAGAGATTCCTTAGCGAGAACCTGTATACCTGCAAAATAGAAAAAATGAGTACCTGACACGTTGCAGGAGCTGGTTTTCAGATGCTTGGTATAGATGTGTCCTGACTGGTTACAGGAGCTGAGTCTGGAGCTTCGAACAATGACGAATGAACCAGAGATAGTTACCACCTTAGCATGAATGGTAAGAGAACCTTGGGCGACTTTAACTTCAACAACGCTCGTTGAGAAAAATCTTGGGTGTCTTCTACTGGGATAAGAATCAGGAAGATCTTAGGGTCGATCTGACTGAACCAGAGGAGGCCTTTGACTGGGTAAGCATCAGGAAAATCTTAGGGTCGATCTAACTGAACCGGGCAAGGTCTTGGAATATCTTCAACTGGGTAAGCATCAGGGAGATCTTAGGGTCGATCTGACTGAATCAGAGAAGGCCTTTGACTGGATAAGCATCAGGAAAATCTTAGGGTCGATTTAACTGAACCGGACAAGGTCTTGAAATCTTCAACTGGATAAGCATCAGGGAGATCTTAGGGTCGATCTGACTGAACCAGAGAAGGCCTTAGACTGGATAAGCATCAGGAAAATCTTAGGGTCGATTTAACTGAACCGGGCAAGGTCTTGAAATATCTTCAACTGGATAAGCATCAGGGAGATCTTAGGGTCGATCTGACTGAACCAGAGAAGGCCTTTGACTGGATAAGCATCAGGAAAATCTTAGGGTCGATTTAACTGAACCGGACAAGGTCTTGGAATATCTTCAACTGGATAAGCATCAGGGAGATCTTAGGGTCGATCTGACTGAACCAGAGAAGGCCTTTGACTGGATAAGCATCAGGAAAATCTTAGGGTCGATTTAACTGAACCGGACAAGGTCTTGGAATATCTTCAACTGGATAAGCATCAGGGAGATCTTAGGGTCGATCTGACTGAACCAGAGAAGGCCTTTGACTGGATAAGCATCAGGAAAATCTTAGGGTCGATTTAACTGAACCGGTCTAGGTCTTGAAATGTCTTCAACTGGATAACCATCAGGGAGATCTTAGGGTCGATCTGACTGAACCAGAGAAGGCCTTAGACTGGATAAGCATCAGGAAAATCTTAGGGTCGATTTAACTGAACCGGGCAAGGTCTTGAAATATCTTCAACTGGATAAGCATCAGGGAGATCTTAGGGTCGATCTGACTGAACCAGAGAAGGCCTTTGACTGGATAAGCATCAGGAAAATCTTAGGGTCGATTTAACTGAACCGGACAAGGTCTTGGAATATCTTCAACTGGATAAGCATCAGGGAGATCTTAGGGTCGATCTGACTGAACCAGAGAAGGCCTTTGACTGGATAAGCATCAGGAAAATCTTAGGGTCGATTTAACTGAACCGGACAAGGTCTTGGAATATCTTCAACTGGATAAGCATCAGGGAGATCTTAGGGTCGATCTGACTGAACCAGAGAAGGCCTTTGACTGGATAAGCATCAGGAAAATCTTAGGGTCGATTTAACTGAACCGGACAAGGTCTTGGAATATCTTCAACTGGATAAGCATCAGGGAGATCTTAGGGTCGATCTGACTGAACCAGAGAAGGCCTTTGACTGGATAAGCATCAGGAAAATCTTAGGGTCGATTTAAGTGAACCGGACAAGGTCTTGGAATATCTTCAACTGGATAAGCATCAGGGAGATCTTAGGGTCGATCTGACTGAACCAGAGAAGGCCTTTGACTGGATAAGCATCAGGAAAATCTTAGGGTCGATTTAACTGAACCGGACAAGGTCTTGGAATATCTTCAACTGGATAAGCATCAGGGAGATCTTAGGGTCGATCTGACTGAACCAGAGAAGGCCTTTGACTGGATAAGCATCAGGAAAATCTTAGGGTCGATTTAACTGAACCGGTCTAGGTCTTGAAATGTCTTCAACTGGATAAGCATCAGGGAGATCTTAGGGTCGATCTGACTGAACCAGAGAAGGCCTTAGACTGGATAAGCATCAGGAAAATCTTAGGGTCGATTTAACTGAACCGGGCAAGGTCTTGAAATATCTTCAACTGGATAAGCATCAGGGAGATCTTAGGGTCGATCTGACTGAACCAGAGAAGGCCTTTGACTGGATAAGCATCAGGAAAATCTTAGGGTCGATTTAACTGAACCGGACAAGGTCTTGGAATATCTTCAACTGGATAAGCATCAGGGAGATCTTAGGGTCGATCTGACTGAACCAGAGAAGGCCTTTGACTGGATAAGCATCAGGAAAATCTTAGGGTCGATTTAACTGAACCGGACAAGGTCTTGGAATATCTTCAACTGGATAAGCATCAGGGAGATCTTAGGGTCGATCTGACTGAACCAGAGAATGCCTTTGACTGGATAAGCATCAGGAAAATCTTAGGGTCGATTTAACTGAACCGGACAAGGTCTTGGAATATCTTCAACTGGATAAGCATCAGGGAGATCTTAGGGTCGATCTGACTGAACCAGAGAAGGCCTTTGACTGGATAAGCATCAGGAAAATCTTAGGGTCGATTTAACTGAACCGGACAAGGTCTTGGAATATCTTCAACTGGATAAGCATCAGGGAGATCTTAGGGTCGATCTGACTGAACCAGAGAAGGCCTTTGACTGGATAAGCATCAGGAAAATCTTAGGGTCGATTTAACTGAACCGGTCTAGGTCTTGAAATATCTTCAACTGGATAAGCATCAGGGAGATCTTAGGGTCGATCTGACTGAACCAGAGAAGGCCTTTGACTGGATAAGCATCAGGAAAATCTTAGGGTCGATTTAACTGAACCGGTCTAGGTCTTGAAATATAGCTTGAGAACTTAACTGGATCTTTCCTGAAAAGTAAAGGTCAGTCATATGCAATGCATGATATGGATCAAGCAATGATGTTCTCAATATAAACGAGACTTGTATGATATGATGTGTCTATGCATGTTATAACGATGTATGTGATGTTTTATGTATGTTTTTGTCTAGGAAAGTGAATCCTTGACGGGTGCCGGGAAGTCGTATCCTGGGCTGATGTTGAAGAATAAGCTTTTACTTCCGCTGGGGATGATAGTTGCAAGAATTCCGATAGGAGAAGATAACTCTATTGGGGAATAAACTTGGCGAATGGGTTACTCTGCAGGGAGACAAATACTCTAGTAATCTTGCTGGGGAGCAATACTCTGTGGGGAGAGAGACACTCTGTTGATTGTTGATAGTAACTTGCTGAGGATATCCTTGTTGTTGGAAGTGTTGATGGACTTCGCTGGGGTAAGAAGACTGTGTCGACGACGATCTTTCCGTGGCTTTTGGCTGAGGATAACCCAGTTATATCCTGTTAGGGAAATAACTCTTTGAATAAGGCCGGGAGACGCATTCGTGCTCGGCGAGGATAAGCTTCCAAAATCAACTGGGGATAAGCTTACTGCTTGGGGAGATGGATTCCAACTTTCTTGGGGAAACTGGATTGGACTCTCCTGTGGAAGTATTGAACTGTATTGGTTATGTTCTTCAACGAAACCTACCCTGATACCTTGGAGGATAGAACAATCAGATTGCTTAGACCACTCTTTATTGCCCCTGTTTCTATGGGGGAGGCACTTGTGGGGTGCTGATAGTTGTTGATGGACAAACCTTCTTCTGGTAGACAGATGGCAGGACATAGTCGTATGCTTTAATCCCTAACTTTTGCCCGGACCGCCCTTTCGGGTTTTCAGTCCACCGGGATACCCATTTTTGCCCAAGCCGCCTTTTCAGGTTTTCGACTTGCCGGGTGTACAGATTTTTCATTTCATCCCTTATTTTTGCCCGAACCCTTTTGGTTTGCCGGGAAGCCCTTATTTTTGCCTAGGTGTGTCAACCTAGCGGGTCTTTGATTTTGCGTAGTATTTTTCGACTATGTCCACGTTCTCAGAATGTAGGGAGGTGCCCCTGTTTAGAAGTGTTTTTGTCGTGCCACCAGAAGGTATTTGATCAGACCAGATTCGTTGTTGAAATGCCCCAAGTGACTCAGGAGGAGATTTGCCCCAGGCTATTTGGCCTTTTGAGAGATTCGCCGAATCTTGATTGGATTGCCCCAGATAATGGACCATGATCATGTCTGCCCCTTGATTGGAGGTACTTCTGTTCATTAGGCATTCATCGTGCGAATTTCCCTGCTGTTCAAACAAAAGGTCATATGCAAACAAAGTTATGTTAAAAATGCGAAGCTTATGTCTGTCTTGAAGATTTTGAAAATGCATCCTTTTCATAAAACAAGTGAATGTTTGTAAAACATGATGTCAACTCGTTATTTTATTGCGAGCCTTAAGGAGTCAGGATACTTTTCGTAACAGTATGCTTTCGAACTAACCTATGCTTCAGCTAGGACTTTTAAGGGTTATAACGTGGCCTGGTTTACGGTTCAAGAAACAAAGGATAAAGGCTCAAATTTTATTTGTACCCACCCGCTCTTCGTGATGTTCTCCAGACCTAAACTCAGTTGATCATACGTTAGACCTTGTTTGAGTCTTTGCCCTGATTTTCCAGTGATGGTTCGGACATTGATGATTTATTCTGACTAGGCAGTCATTTTTGTTTTCTTTGAGGGTTTGTGAGACCTCTTTCTTTTTTTGATTTTGTTTATCCCTATTTTTTTTGCCTGAACTGTTTCCTTTTTTGGAATTACAGTCAGCGGGATGCCCCAGCTTTGTAAGTCTCCTTCATGGGTATTTGACTTTTTTGGGCTTTTAATTTTGAGATAATGACTGCCTGTCCTTGTGATTTATTCAGAACCATCACTGTCTTTTGTTTTGTAAGGACTCCTTTGGTGCCATTTGTTATGCACTTGGATCAACTGAGAGAACTACCCTGCCCCAGGTTATGATAAAGGGTTTTAAATTTCGAAAAGAAAAACTCCTACTTCTTTGGCTCAGAGGGGTTGACGAGGGATTATCATCCTTATAACTCCAGTGTTTAGGAATCGAAACAATGCCTGTACCTCATCAGCGGGGTCTGTTCAAAAGCATACTGTAGATTATGGTATCGTTTTCGTCATCCTCCCTCAAGAGGCTTAGAATTTTAGATCCAGAGTTGACATCAGAAAAAATATGAAAATAATTTGCCTTTAGTGAATACGAACATATTGCTTCGAAATAGACATAAGCGATGCATTAATGTGATAACAATGTTTAACATGAATAAATGTTTGAACAAAAGAAAATTGCAACTTGAACATTCGAATGAACAAAAATTTCTAGATCCTATCCATGTTTTGGCAAGGGAGCCATGATCACACTGGGAGTCCTGGCGGGCTCGAATTCGATCTCTTTGGCATCGATCATACTCTGAATCTTGTACTTCAGTGCCCAACAGTCCTCAGTATCGTGTCCCGGGCTACCAGAATGGTAAGCGCACCTTGCTTCTGGGTTGTAACTTGGAGAGGAAGTCTTCGGATTTGCAGGAGGGTTGACTACCGCAATCAGGTTCATCCTTAACATGTGCTGCAAAGCTTGTGACCATGGCATGTTGATGTTGGTGAATTGTCCCCTAGGCTTGTCCGACCTGTTCTGATCAACCCGCTGTTCTTGGCGAGGTCGTTGTTGGACCTGAGAAGTAGTAGCGGCTCGGAGAGGTCTATTCATTGGACCCGGCCTTTGCCCTCTTGGAAGCTGTTCCATGACTTGGTCCCTGACTTGGGCTGGTTGCTTCATGTCTTGATGAAGCTGACTGATCATGGCCCTCAGCTCTCCTTGCTCCTGAGCTAAACCTTGAATGAGGGCCCTTTGCCCCAGCATCTGGATCTTCAATGTGTCTACCTCAGCTTGTAGACGTTTCAGCTGTTCGTCCTTGTCACCCTCAGCATTGTTCCTGACCGAAGTACCCGTGAGAAGTGTCCTTAACTCCTCCTGCCCCTTGGATAGATTCAGAAGGATTTCCCCGAACCGAGTCTCTTGAGCGAGAAGGTCCTGGTTATCTGGTTGGAAAGCCATGGCTGAAATAAACAACAAGGAGGGTAAGTGACCTGCAGAGAAAGGGTACCTGTTATGCAATGATATGTATGACATGTATGCAATGATTTCAAGGACCTCGCGGGGTAGACAAAAAATTTGTTAGCATTTGAAACCGGTAGCTTGATTGAAGGCACTGCATATTGTTGAGAGTCCTTCTTCAAGGGTCAAAGGCTCACCATACCAAGTGGGTCATAGCCCCTGACTTTAGTCATCATGTCTGGTTTTGATTTCCAAACAACCTTGGTTAAGGGAACCTTCTTCAAGAGTCAGAGCTCACCATATCAAGTCGGTCATAGCCCCTGACAACTTTGGCTAGGGGAAAATAAATCCTCTTTGCCCCTTGCTAGATGTTTGATTCATCATGACCTGCATCACAGACCTTTGAGATCCTTGAAACGGGTTAGGATGTATGCAATGGTATGATGTCATGATGCATGGGGTAATATGGATAAACCCTGTTATGAGCCCTTATTAAGGACTGCAAACCAAAACCTGCAAGAAGCTCAAGTAAAACCTGTCATGAGTCCCAGTTAAGGACTAAAACAAACCCTGCAAGAAACTTAGTACACCCTGTTATGGGTCCCAATTAAGGACTATAAACAAAACCTGCAAGAGACTTAGTACACTCTGTTATGAGTCCTAGTTAAGGACTATGAACAAAACCTGCAAGTAGTTCATGTGTCAGATAACAAGCATGCAAGTAGTCAAGTACGAAGGCACACAAGTCACACAAGAGAAGCCCTTAGAGTTTAGGCCAGCATGGGGTCTGGGTATTACCCTCTTTCAGTTTGTTGGTTCATACCTGTCCTATCAAAGTAACCGGGTTCTTAGAGGATCCCAATATCATTGACTACCCTCCATCGGTCATAACTCCAGCATCGCAATCTTTTCTTGCGGCCAGAACCATCACGAGAGTTTAGCCTCAATGGGCGTAGCATACTGCTACTGTTCTAATGGCCAAGTTGTGTCATTTAAGGTTCTAAGGTTGTTGGTGCTTAATGACTCCTTGGAAGACCCATATTCTCCCCGTTTCAACACGAGGGATATCGGTACAGACCAAGGCGCCACACCAACGTAGCCACTGCTTCACCCATGTCGGTATACGCCGGACAGGTCCCTCACAGCTTATGCTACCTAAACAGGGTATCCCCAGATCCGGGTTAGGATCTATGTAACTCCCATGCAACCCACAAATTTAAAGCAGGCAAGTCAATACAATTGAAAACACAGTTATGAACTAGCCCTAAGGTACACCTCACTTTAAGTTTGGTCCCCAGCAGAGTCGCCAGTTCTGTGATCGGCGGATCTGGAACTGACTGTTTAAAGCTGGTTCGCGAAATGTCGCGGAAGCAAGAGTCGCCACCGTCTTTTATTTTCTCCAAAAGGAAAGGACAAAAGCACAGAAAAATTCCTTATGAGATAGTTTCTCGGTTCGGGAGGTAGGTTATAGAAAGGGAAGGTGTTAGCACCCTTTCTATCCATGGTTATCCATGGGCTCTTAGATACTTGCTCATTTGTGTTTTCAAAATTGGTTTGTTTGCTTTTCAACTGTGGGTTTAAAAAGTTTCGTTTAAAATTTCAGTTCGACTCTTGTATCAGTCCTCAAGAGTGTTTGAAAAGTTGTTTTTGAAAGCTTTTTGAAAATTGTCGGTGTGAAAAGAAGTTTTTGATTTGTTTTGAATTAGAGCAAGTATCTACGAGTCATCTACCTACCCTAAGGAATTATGCTGTGTTAATGTCCTTAAGGTAGTGCCATCCCACCATTGAGAGGTAAGTAGCACCACCGTTGGAGGTGTTCGGGTCAATTCGAGGTTCGGGACATGGTGATCACCAGAGAAATAGGAAGACACCTTAGAAGCTACCCTCATGCCAGGTTCCGGGATCATGAGGACTTACTAAGACGTCCTCTACTCGACGATCACCTTTCGAGGCAAGGCAACAGTGAGGCGTACCCTAGGGGTGGTGTGTGCGAATTGTGTGTCGTTTTCATTTGTATTTGTCTTGTCATGTGATTGGTGTTCTACGCTTGATTTTATTTAAGGCCATTCATTCTTGCATGCTTTGTTTAACAGTTAGAATATTGCGAGGAAAAATAAATCTAAAGCTATTACAAACGGCGCGGGTCCACATCGCCAAAATTAAACCGGACCCGATTTGACAGAAAAGTAAAAAAGGTAAAAGTGCGAAAAGTAATTACAAGGCTTCGGGAGAGGTACATAATAATTTAAATGACATAAAATAAATATGCGAAATTAAACAATTAAGTCGAAAGGAGGGCGTTGGACCCTTTTGCAAATTATTAAAATTACATGGTGACATTAATTAATTAATTAAGGAAAGACTTGTTTTTGATTTTTGGTATATTTTAGGATTTAATAAAAAAAAGAAATTAATTAAGATTAAAATAAAATGCTAAACCTAATTCTAATTATTTTTTAAAGTATTAAGAAAAATATTAAAGTTCTTTAACCTAAATTAACCCTAAATTATTTTCATGCAAATTTAATTATAAAAATAAATATTTAATTATTATTATGAGAAAGAAAAAATTAAAAAAAGAGAATAAAAACATTTAACCTAATTCTATATTTTTGGATTTTTTGTTATGAAGGGAATTAAAATTAAACCTATTTAAAACTAATTCAATTATACCCAATTTATTTATGAAATTAAAAGAAAATATTTATTATATTTTTGATCTTTTCTGATTTTTTTATGCATTTTTTATATTTTGTAGAAATAATTAATTAATTTAAACAAATAAAGAAAATAAAATAACAATTAAAGATAAAACATGAAAAAAAATGGAGAAATTGCAAACCAGGGGGGGGGGGTTCAGTCCCAAATTAGGAGGTATGATTTTGAACAATCTGGCCCATTAAGGAGCTGGCCTTGTTGACTTTTTCTGGGAACGTACACCTGCACTGACTTGGATTCACCATGTTCTCCAATCTGCACCTTTGGATTGCTCTTGAGATGAACGTGGCAAGACCTGATTTTGAGGCGCATGGTGTACCTAGAACGTTAGCGCTGCATAGGAATGGTTATTGCAAAATAATATGACAAATTATACAGACCTGGGGCTCGAACCCAGGTCTTGGACGTTATTACAATCAACGCTTGCCAGCTGAGCCACACAATGAATTTGTTATATAATAAGCAACTAAATATTATAAAAAGAAAATGGTTAGTGGCCTGGGAAACGCGCGCGAGATTTAAACGGACCAACTGACTCCTGCCACGACATCATCTTCTTCGTGGCCCCTTTTTTATTTTTCTGAAACAAGCATATAAAGCAACGATTTTAAACGCGTTGTGTTAGGCTGCTTTAGAGAAAATAGCGAATAGCGCTATAGGGTCAATAAATTTGGCGCGATGGATGCTTCTTCTTCGTCCACACGCGTTGAACTCAATGGTCTTGGTCTCAGCCTCTAATTTTTCCTTATTGCAAAAGCCCTATTTTAACATTCTGCAAACCCTAAATATCAAACATGGTGAAATCGCGTTGAGAGCACAAAAACACAATCAAATGGTACAGTTAGCATCAGCATATCATAATGAACATGAATCAATAAATAAAAAATGCAAAGGATGCGTGAATCATGATGCACGATTGTCAATTTTTCTCTGCACAGTTCATGTTCAATATACCAATTCTTGGAGTTTTGATGGTGGTTTCTGATTGGAATACGTTCAGGGGACCTTGAGGAAGCTGTTGGAATAGTCTTTGTGCCTTGAATTGCCTTGTAACAATGATTTCAGAATTCCTTTTTTTTGACAAAAATTCCAAGTTTGTTAATGGCCCTTGAGCGCAGCTTTGTGTTCAGCATGATTAGGTTTATGATCAGGCATATGTAGTGAGTGCATTAGGTCAAAAAATTCAATCAAATCTCTTGTATTCATTGTTTTGGAAATTTGATTTTCTTAAGGATCTTTTCATATCTTTTCCATGTGTTCTTGTGTCAATTAGGATCCAATCACTCCAAATCTTTCCACATTTAGCTAAGCACGAAATATTGAGTCCAAAATATGTATAAAAAGATTGGTTAGGGTGAATTAAATATTTTTCATATATTTAAATGATTTAAATGAATTAATATAAATAAAAATTCAAATAAATAAATAAAAAATGAGAAAATACTTTCCTTTGGGCCAAGTGGTCGTGCATAGGTCATGGATGATGAATCATGGAAGAAAAATGGGCCCATTAGCAATTTTAGATCATTTGCATCAATGTTGACTTTTCAAAATATCCAAAAATTTCCCAACTTCCACAAGGCATAACTTGCTCAATTTTTAAGCTTTTCTCATGTTCTTGGACATTTTGGAAAGGTCTTTGAGTCCTCTAACCAATGTCTTTGGTCCCATGTCATTTTGATTTACCAATCTCAAGTTATGGCCTTTGACTTAAAGTCCCTTTTTGTTGACTTTTGAAAATGACCTATAATGTTGAAATTGATAACTTTTTGTGAGAGCATTTCTTGGACTTGAAGTATGAAGATGAGTTGTAGGAAATGTCTTTCTCTTCAAAATGAGCTTTGTATGGAATTTTTCTGATAATCCATGTGAAAGTTATGCCCTGGTCAATTTTAGTTGACTTTTTCAGCTGTCCAAATAAGGAAACTTTTGCATCTTGATGATTTCTGAGCCAAATTGTGAGAATCATGATCAAGCATTGATCAAATGATGTTTGTGGCTTCAAAATGATATGTTGACCAAAAATTTGAACTTTTGACTGCCAAATGACCATTTTGCCCCTACAGTTGACTGTAGTGCAATCTAGGGTTTTGACTGTGCAATTTTGAGCTGAATGTCTTGAAACTTGATATGAGGATGCTTGACCATGTTTGTAGGCATATAGGACTTGATTGGACCTTTGAAAACTTCATTTTCTTGATCAGAACATAAACCCTAGTTTTGACTGTATAGGAGACCTTTGCACTGTGTAACCCTTGGGGAATTTTGCAGCTTTGATTTGGCAATTTCTTGAAGAATATGGGAGGGAAAATTTTGGGGTACAACACTTGCCATCCACTGAAGTAATTTGACAATGAACTTGAAACTATCCACTCATAGAGAAGATAGCAAAAAAGTAACATCGACTTTTACGGAGAAGTACAAGTTGCTCAAATAAAGAGACCTGCTACTTGTTGTTATGGGAAGGATTGTAAAAATGACTTTCTGGGGGAAGCAATACGACTTCTTGGGGAAAGAAATATGACTTCCTGGGGAATGAATCATGACTTCCTAGGGAAATTCCAACATATTCCTGCTGAGGAGATACAAGTTTTCTCGTGCCAAAATAAATGAACATTCTCAAACCAATGCTCGAAGCTTGCAGAAATCCAAAGTAATAATATTGCTGGGAAACAATGATTCGAACCATAAATAAACTGGAGTGAAACAGTCAACCAAAATACATCCTTTGAGAAATAAACCCAAGAGGGAAACCCAATCTATCCAGACAAAGATCTGTACAGGAAGGCTAAAGCAAAAATCTTCCACGAGGGATAACTCAGTGGGGAAATTTAAAGAATATACACTTTCTGCTTAAGGCCAATACTCTATTGGAGAGAGGACAACACAACGCTGCAAAACAGGGTAATATGTCAACAAAATATTAGCAAATGTGAATGAGCAAATGATTTGCTAAATTTAACTATGCATGATGTATGTACGAATGTATGAGTGTTATCATGTATATGCTAACAAAACAGACATATAACACTGGGAGTAACCAGGCAAAACCAACTCAGGGACAATTAACACTCGGCTAAACCACATCCAAGAAGAACAATCCATAAGAAAAATAAGCACCAACTGAGGAGACATATTCCTATTTCGCGACTTAAATTCACTGGGAAAGAACATAATCCGACAGTAGTCAAATTATAGCAACAAAACAGTACAAACACCGGGATATAACATCCTTCTCCAGGCTTCAACGGGGAATAACACTCATACTTCAATGGGGAAACAAATGTTTTCACGGTCCACACTTCTATTGGGGATTGCAATATTGATTTCTAATAAGGCAGATGGAAACCATATCGGAAAAACATCAACTGAGGATTTCGAGCTGACTTCATTGGGGGAATATCATACAGACTTCACTAAGGGAGATAGCGCCTCGTCATTGAAATATCAACTGGGGACCTCGTCCTGACTTCATTTAGGAGGCCGACACCATATCGAAGAGGGGAAACCAAGATGCGCTCTTTAATATTGATAGTAAGTTTTGCACCAACTTCTCTGGAAAAAGTATGAACCCTCATGGGGATAACAACTTGGAGAGTTAAGAATTCAAACATAATAGCAAGAAATCAAAATTATGGGGATTTTAAATCAAACCCAACACCTGGTGGGAGAAAACCCAAAAAGTTGATAACCATTTCAACACTGCTTAAATAAAACATTGCCCTTGCCTGATTATCAATCAAATAAAATGCAAGTATTGCCGAAAGGGAGATGCTTCATAAATGAGTCAAATCTCAGCATGCACGGGGAGAAAATACTTCTATCAAATAGCGAAGCCTTCACTGGGGAATCTTGGATTGAGTCTTCATATCATGCAAACTTATTCCAACAAAAGATACCCTGGGATAGCCTTCCCGGGGAATCGAGAAGTCAACATTATAAAAAAAGGTCAAACTCATGGGGATTTTAAATCAAACCCAGCACTTGGCAGGTGAAAACCCAAAGGGTTGACAACTGTTTCAACACTTCTTAGAAAATATACTTTCCTGGTCTAGTTGCCCGGGAAATAAATACCAACAATAATGCCAATACTGCAGAAAGTGCGACATTTTGCAAATAGTTCCATCTCAGCACACCAAGGGAAAAAGACCTTTCGTCACATGAGGGAAGACTTCGTTGTGGAATCTGGGATAGAGGCCTCAGACCATGCAAACCCAAAATCAAAATGAACCAATACTTGACTGGGGACACTGGGATCACAAACCCAATACTGCATGTTACGCCAATTGGTATCATCTTTAATATACAAAAATCACACGCATACCAGCGAAAACAACCTGAGAAAACCTTCCTGGAGGAAACAAAACTTCCCAAAATTACTGGAGTTCGTCGATTCCTGGGATCACCACTTTTTTTCCTCTTGAATAACAAAATCTAAAGTAAAATTAAGTTGTAAATTCTTTTTGAAAAATAATTTTGTTATTTAATCTTTTTGCTTTGAAAATTATTATCAATGATAAATGGAGTCTTTGTAAGCTGAATAAAAATAAGAAAGACAAAGAATTGGGTAAGAGCTCAAATTTTATTGATAGAATGGTAGTCTGTGAATGGCGAGACTCCACGGATGATTACAAAGTTCGGAAAATGGTAATATATAATGGAAAAGATACATTGAGATACAATGATCACTATTCCCTCTAAAAACTTTGAAATTCTGAGCAGCAACTTCTGTTGAATTATGGTGAGGATCCAAGAAGATTGTTACTTTAATGACCAAGTCTTGTCTGATGTAGTTACTTGATAAGAAAGTCCCTAACTTTTTCCTAAGCTGCCCTTGCGGGTTTTCAACTTAGCGGGAAATTTTATTCTGTTTATGTCTCTAATTTTTTCCTAGACCGCCCTTTCGGGTTTTCGGCCTACCGAGACGATCCTTTTTTCCTAAGCCGCTGTTTCGGGTTTTCAACTTAGCGAGTTGTTCTTTTATTTCTTTAGGCAAAGTATTTCTTGACTGCATCAGCATTCATGGGACGTGGGATCTCCTCGCCGCCCATAGTTTCAAGAATTAATGCATCACCAGAGAAGATTTTCTTGACAACATATGGGCCTTCAAAATTGGGAGTCCACTTGCCCCTAGAATCAATGTTAAAAGACATGATCTTCCTAAGCACGAGGTCGCCTTCTCTGAATTCACGAGGTTTGACCTTCTTATCAAAAGCTTTCTTCATTCTCTTCTGATATAACTTCCCATGACACAAAGCCGTCATTCTCTTCTCTTCGATCAAATTCAATTCGTCAAACCTATTCTGGACCCATTCAGCCTCTGACAACTTGGTTTCCATTATCACACGCAAAGAGGGAATCTCAACCTCGATTGGGAGCACAACTTCCATTCCATACACAAGGGAGAACGAGGTTGCTCCTGTTGAAGTGCAGACAAATGTATGATATCCATGTAAAGCAAAAGGGAGCATTTCATGCCAATCTTTATAAGTAACAACCATCTTCTGGATGATCTTCTAGATATTCTTATTAGCAACTTCAACAACCCATTCATCTTCGGCCTGTACGGAGATGAATTATGATGGACAATATTGAATTCTTCACAAAGTTCTGTCATCATCTTGTTGTTCAGATTCGAGCTATTATCGGTGATAATTCTGCTCGGCACACCATACCGACATATGAGATTATTCTTAATGAAGCACACTACCACCTGCTTAGTAACATTAGCATATGAAGCAACTTCCACCCATTTGGTGAAGTAATCAATTTCTACCAAGATAAAACAGTGTCCATTCAAAACTTTAGGTTCGATCATTCCAATCATATCAATACCCCACATAGAGAAAGGCCACGGGGAA
The DNA here is from genome assembly GCA_948472305.1 of Vicia faba. Taxonomy (NCBI): domain Eukaryota; kingdom Viridiplantae; phylum Streptophyta; class Magnoliopsida; order Fabales; family Fabaceae; genus Vicia; species Vicia faba. Next base: position 988,478,897 of record OX451735.1, on the reverse strand, counting down.
GAAATAACATTGAGAAGTGTCAGAGGCACATGAATCTTTTCTACATAAATCTGGTATTTATGGAACTTCTTTGAAAATTTGTAACAGTCAGATTCCATTGTCAACCAATAGTAACCCGCCCTTAGCATCTTTTTAGCCATCGAATTTCCATTGCCATGAGTGCCAAATGAACCTTCATGAGTCTCATCCATCAACATGTCTGCTTTGTATCTACCCATGCATCTGAGCAAGACCATGTCATAATTTCTCTTGTACAACACATTTTCACTAAGGAAGTAGCTGCCATCCAATCTTCTCAATGTCTTTCTATATTTATTCGATGCACCAATCAGGTATTTCTTGAGTATGGAGAAAATGCTTGATATCGTAATACCAAGGTTTCTCATTTGCTATCTCTTCTGTTGTAAACACATGAGCGGGCCTATCCAGTCGCCGAATTATAATTCGAGGTATATTATTCCAAGTATTCACCTGATACATAGAAGCCAGAGTTGCCAGAGCATCCGCCATCTGATTTTCGTCTCTGGGGATGTGATGGAATTCAACTTTATTAAAGAAGGGTAACAATCTTCTAGCATAATCTTTGTAAGGGATCAAGCCAGGGTGACGAGTATCCCACTCTCCTTTAATCTAATTTATTACCAAAGCTGAATCGCCATACACATCAAGAATTTTAATTCTGAGATCAATAGCTTCCTCGAGACCCATGATGCAAGCCCCATATTCTGCCATATGATTAGTACAATCAAATGTCAACTTTGCAGTAAAAGGAATGTGTGATCCATGCGGAGTGACAATCAAAACACCAATTCCTTTACCATAAGCATTCACAGCTCCATCAAACATCATGCTCCAGCGAGATTCAGGATCAGGGCCTTCCTCAGGCAATGGTTCATCATAATCTCTCACTTTCAGAAACATCACATCCTCATCGAGGAAATCACACATCACAGACTGATAATCATCAACTGGTTGGTGATCAAGATAATCTGCCAACACACTGCTTTTAATAGCTTTTTGAGTGCGATATTTGATGTCATATTCAGATAACAGCATCTTCCAGTGGGCAATTCTCCCCGTAAGAGCAGGCTTTTCAAAAATTTACTTGATTGAATCCATTTTGGAGATCAACCAAGTAGTGTGATTCAACATATACTGCCACGAACATTTTGCCTCCCAGGCTAGAGCACAACATGTCTTTTCCAGCATAGAATACTGCAATTCACAATCAGTAAACTTTTTACTGAGATAATAAAATGGCATACTCTTTCTTCCTCGTTTCATCTTGTTGTCCCAGAATACAGCCCATGGAATTATCTAACAATGTCAGATACATAATCAACGGTCTTCCTTAAATAGGAGGGAGCAAGATAGAAGGTTCAAGCAAATATTCTTTAATATCTTCAAATTCCCTTTGGCAATCATCTGTCCATACACAACCTTGATCTTTCTTTAACAACTTAAAGATTGGTTCACACGTTGCAGTCATGTGGGAAATGAATCTGAAAATATAATTCAAACGCCCGAGGAACCCTCTGACTTGCTTTTCAGTTCTCAGCACTGGCATTTCTTGAATTTCTTTGACTTTATCAAGGTCAACTTCAATCCCTCTTTGGATAACAATGAAACCCAACAATTTCCCTGATCGAACACGGAAGGTACATTTATTTGGATTCAAGCGGAGACGATACTTCCTCAAACGCTGAAACAACTTCAACAAATCTTCTACACGCCCTTCTTCATTCTGGGATTTAGCAATCATATCATCAACATATACCTCAATTTCCTTGTGCATCAGATCATGGAATAAGGTTTTCATATCCCTCTGCTACGTTGCACCAGCGTTCTTCAACCCAAAGGGCATCACTCTGTAACAGAATGTTCCCCAGGGTGTGATAAATGTTGTTTTTTCCATGTCCTCAAGAGCCATCCTTATTTGATTATACCCGGAAAATCCGTTCATGAACGAGAAAACTTTGAATTTTGATGTGCTATCCACTAACATATCAATGTGTGGAAATGGGAAAGCATCTTTTGGACTAGCTTTACTTAGATCTCTGTAATCTACGTACATGCAAACTTTTCCGTTTTTCTTCGGTACAGGGACAATATTGGAAATCCACTTAGGGTACACTGATGTCACAAGAAAACCAACATTAATCTGCTTTAGAACTTCTTCTTTGATCTTCACTGCCATATATGGGTGATTTCTTCGCAACTTCTATTTGATTGGCGGGCACTCTAGCTTCAGTAGAAAATGGTGCTCTATAATATCTGTATCTTAACCAGGCATAGCTTGGTAAGACCAATAAAAAATATCCATATAATATTTCAACATCTCAATCAACCTGCTCTTCACATTAGGATGTAGTAATGCTCCAATCTTGACTTCCTTTGGATCTTCTTCTGAACCCAAATTGATTACTTCCAATGGCTCTTTATATGGCTGAATGGCATTCTCCTTGCGCTCAAGAAACCGTGAGACCTCTTCCAGAATCTCATCATAATCTTTTTATTTGTCCCCATACACATGACATTCAAAGTAGGGAGAGGGTGCAGGGTCATTGTATTCAACAAGTTTTTTAATTAATCTACACATATGATTTATGATTGCTTTTAGAAACTGACACATATAACGAGTGATCATGCAGATTGAATTTCAGTTATTATTTATTTTGAAAGGTTTTTTTCTGATTACCATTTTCAAAGAAAAAGCAAAAAATAAAGACACAATTTGGGAAACAAAGACAACTTTTATTATTGATTTTAACAATCAAAGCAAACCGATAAGCCCATAGAATATCAATACTTTCACCTTGGGCAGAGTGAAAGTTTTTTTTCTCTCAAAAAGATTAACAAAAAAAAACTTTGAAACATGTATGCAAGAGGGAACATCAATGGTGATCCAGTTCTGAACCCTAACTCCGTGCGTCACATAATTTGGCATTTCTGGCTCTGCTTCATCTTCCACAATGGTATTAATCTTGGAAACAGCTGGATGAAGATAACCCCCACTACAAAAGTTGTCTTGATACTTGCCTGTAGTAGACTTCGGCTTTATGCCCTTACCTTTATCATTCTTCACAGAGAACCCCAAGCCAACTCTATTCTTGTTTACAGGTGGATCAACAATCTGTCCCCATACTTCTTTATGGCTATTACGCATAACCTGCTGAGCATCCTTAAACGAATCCATAGAATTCTCATTTCCTCTTATATTGTTAATGGATAAAGCGTGGAACTGGGTTCCAACAACAACTTCATCCGCCTCCACAATGTCGAAAGAGGACAAATGAAATATCAATAATGTCTGTTCTCCATTTATAATTACCACTTTTCCTTCACGCACAAACTTCAACTTCTGGTGTAAAGTCGAAGTGACAGCCCCTGCCTCATGTATCCATGGTCGTCCCAACAAACAACTATAAGCGGGTATAATATCCATGACCTGGAAAGTAATTTGAAACAAATGTGGGCCTATATGAATAGGAAAGTCCACTTCACCAATAACAGATTTCTTTGATCCATCAATCGCTTTCACAATAATGCCACTTGGTCCCATGGGAGCTCCTTGATATTTCAACTTCATGAGCATGCTCCTCGGTATAACATTCAATATGGATCCATTATCAATCAGCACATTGGATAATGAATCATTCTTGCAGTTCATAGAGATGTGGAGGGCCAGATTATGATTCCTTCCTTCATCGAGCAGCTCGTCTTTGCAGAAACTCAAGTTATTACATGATGTAACGTTCCCTACCACACTGCTGAATTGGTCTACTGGAATATCACTTTCCACAACAGCCTGGTCCAATACCATCATCAAAGATTCTCTATGAGCAGCAGAGTTCATCAATAAAGCCAAGATAGATATTTTTGAAGGAGTCTGTAGTAGCTGATCTACAATTCTATAGTCGCTCATCTTGATTATCTTCAAAATATCATCCACATCTTTTTCTAGCGTAGCTCCACTAGATTCACCTGCAGCCTTCTTAGGTTCAACATCTTCAACAATTTTCTTTCTAGCACTAACATCTCCACAAACAACTGGTGCAAATACACGACCACTGCGGGTCACTCTACTAGTCTCTGCAATATTTCCCACATTAAGAATTGGCTGGATGGGAACTTCCACACTATCCTCTAAAATTGTAGCATTATATTTGTAGGGTACATCCTTGTCTGACTTGTAGGGGACAGGACCCGGTAAGCTAATCACCAATGGAGTAATAGCTGGATTTACATGATATTCAACTTAAAAATGGGTGGGTGCACCAAAACAAGGCACAATAACATTTACTACCTCTTTAACATATTCATTCATTACAGAGTCATCTCTGGAAAACATATCTTTATCTGAGGAGAAGAACTCATCTGCAGAGGCATACTCATCACCTGACTCTTCTTAAACCAAACAAACCTCAATCTCATTAACCTTATGGTAATCATCCCTTCGGCCTGTATCTTTGATAGTTCCATTATCCAATAACAACTGAATACATTTCCTTACAATTGAGCATCCTCGGGAGTCCCGACAACAAATTCGACAAGATCCGTACTGATGTTCTACCTGACCAGCCATGTGGCAGAAAGTAGCATGCAATTGTACAAGATCCTCATTCATGTATTTCACATCAAAGTTTCTGAACTCTCCAGGACATCCAGAAACCATGTTTACTTCATCTTCATACTCTGCCCTAGGCCTCATTATGTAGATGAGGCCCTCATCCATCATCTCCGGCAAATCAGCGTTTATCTCGTCACAACCCTGTATATCCGTACTGCAAATAGCACAACCGACATGGTCATGTGTATAATAGCTAAATTCACAGAGTCCTGCATGCATTTTTTACCAAATCCCCTCTAACCAAATTAATATCGAAAGTCCGGAAGTCGCCTGGACAACCGACCACCATGTTCACAACATTTGCTCCTCCATGCTTTGGCAAAGGATTATCTTTCACATTAGGACCAACATCTTTGAAGGACAAGATACCAGGCTTTGCCAATTTTTGTACTTCAGTTTTCAAAGGATAGCAGTTCTCAACATTGTTCCCTGGTGCTCCCTGATGAAAAGAACATGTTTGGTCTGTCTTGTAATACCAAGGCAATGGTGCTGGTATAGCAGGAGGTGGTCTGGTCTGAACCAACTTCTTCTAAATTAACGCCGGGAGTAATTCTGTATAGCTCATAGGTATAAGGTCATAACTCTCCCTTCTCTGATTATACCCTTGATTCCCCTGATTGGATGGTCTCTGATAAGCAACGGTAGTTGGAGCTACACCAACAACTGGAGTCACTAAGGCAACCTGTTGATGACGCTGATAGTTTCTTCTAGGAGGATTAACCCTCCTCTCTTGCATAACAACATTTGTATCTCCTTCCTTATTTTTAGAAAACCCATAGGATGGCTTCTTCGTACTTCTGGAACTTTCACTTTTTGTCAAACGACCCTCTCTTATAGCCTCTTCCAAACGGATACCCATGCCTACCATTTCAGTAAAGTCACTTGGTGTACTTGCTACCATCCTCTCATACTAGAAAGCACCCAGAGTCTTCAGGAAAATCTTAGTCATCTCCTTCTCCTCCATGGGAGGAATTACTTAGGCGTCTACCTCACGCCATCTCTGTGCATATTCTTTGAATGATTCCCTGTCCTTCTGGACCATGGCCCTGAGTTGACCACGGTCAGGTGCCATGTCCATGTTGTATTTGTATTGTCTGATAAATGCTTCTCCCAAGTCATTGAAAGTATGGGTATTGGCGCTGTCCAAACTCATATACCACTTCAACGCAGCACCAGTCAAACTATCTTGTAAAAAAGTGAATCAACAGACGTTGATCATCAGTGTGGGTAGACACTCTTCTTACATACATCACAAGATGAGCACGAGGACAAGTGTTGACCTTGCACTTCTCGAATTCTGGGACTTTAAACTTTGCAGGTATCTTGACATTCGGGACCAAGCATAAATCATTCACATTCATCCCGAACAATTCCTTTCCCCTGAGGGACTTCATCTCCCTCTACATCTTGTCAAACTAATATTGAAAATCACCCATTCTATCATAGAGACCCAAGCCTTCACTTGGTGGAGGAAAAGGATGGTACATATCATCATTAGCAAATGAGACCATATTCACCGAAGGAGGTGCAACAGTAGTTGCATGCACCACAGGAGGTGCAGGAGTAACCGTAGTCTGAACAACTGGAGTAACTTGAGGATCAAGATTGAAACCTTCAGGCACAAAATTCTATGGCATTCCCCATGGACAACCTTGAGGCATGCGATTCTGAACAACAGCTGGAGTAGCAGACACAGGAATAGTCAGAGCTTCAGTAGTAACCCTTGTCTATTGAGGTTGAACACTCGATGGCTGATTCTCAGCAGCCACCAAAGATTCCATCATAGCAGTGAGATTGGCCATGCCGGCCTTCAGAGCATAAAGTTCCTCGCGCATCTCGCGATTTTCTTGTTCTAAGTTGTCCATCTTCCTTCTGAAATTAGCTCGAGTATTATAGTGGTGAGATATCTTGCTAAACGAAGTAAACAAGCTTGGTAAGACACCTGGATATGCATAAAAAATGCAAGAAATATGTGCAATATGATGCATGATATGCAATGCACATGATTTATTTTTATTAATATTTCAAGGTACTTAAAGATTTATAGACACATTGCAAATATCAAAGTAATAACACATTTGAAATACTGAAATTTTTTATTATAAACACTTCAAAATGGATTACAAGTTTCAATAATCCCAAGTGCAAGATGAAAATAAAGTCTAAAACCATAAGAAGTAAAGGTAATGGAGATCACTCTATATGCTGGTGCTTCCCTGTAAGCCTGGAAATATGAGCCTTCAACCTCTGGTTTTCTTTCGCATACCAGGTGGCAACCTCCTTCCAATCACCTGAATCGGGAAGTTAGCAACTATCATCTGACCAAGGGTTAGGAGAAAAATAAATCCCCTTGCCTCTCCATTGTCCCTACAGCCCGACTCTCAAGAATCTCAATCAAGTCATCTTTTTCTTTCAAGTCTGCTCTATAGGAAATCTCTAAAGTTTGGCACTTATTCTTCCAAGCATCCTTTTCCTGCTGCACCCTGACTAAAGCAAGTTGTAACTCTTCCACATCATCCAATAGGGGAGGAGTGTTCTTCATAAACAAATCAGGCATAGGTGCTTCCCGGGAATAAGGCATCTTCAACTAAATAGCTCTCGTTTGGACCCACTGAAGATAAGGCTCCAAAGAAACAACCCCCCTAGGTCCCAAGTCTTTCCTACTCTTCCTATGAATGTGACGACAGGCCTTCGCAATCTGCTCCCTAGCTTCCTTATGGTCTTCTCCCTCCTCCAGGAAGAAACTACTCAAATGAATACTATTTGGTTTATCCCTCATCAGATAACCAAGCTGTCATCATGCAAAAACAGGGTTGTAGTTAATTCCCCCCTTTGTACGAAGAAGAGGTACATTGGGGAAACTACCACAACTGTCAACAATCTCTACATAATGGTAAGCCGGATGATACCAATCAATATCTGAGTGAGTAAGTTCCATGATCTTAGGATCCCAACGGGGTTCCTTCTTGACATCCCCAAAAGCATCAGACTGAGGCATATGAGAAATAAACCACTGGTACAATAGAAGCGTGCAACAGATAATCATCCCCCCATGATAAGAGTTCCGGAGATGAATAGATTAATAAGCATCACCCAACAATGTAGGAACTGGGTTTCCAATCATGAATATCCTGATAGCATTAATGTCAACAAACTTATCCACATTAGGAAATAAAAACAACCCGTAAGCAAGTAGAGCGAAAATGGCCTCAAAAGCGGCTGTACTCTTCATCCTAGAAAAGTAACCAGCTTTCTCCAATAAGAACTGCGCTGGTAATCCTCTAATCCCTCCTTTAGTAGTCATATGGGCTTCAACCTCAGACTTCCCCATATGGATCAAAGCAGCAATCTCGTGTGGTTTTGGCTCACCCTCCAAACCAGTAAAAGGAACACAATCGATAATAAGTAAATTGAATAGATAAGAATACTCCTCTAGTGTAGGCATCAACTGATAATCAGGGAAAGTAAAGCAATGATACATAGGATCATAGAACGGGACCAAGGTCGAGATAATACCCTCCTTCATCCTAAGCTTTATGAGAGGAAAGATGGATCCATACTTCTTCCGAAAATCTGCAGAACACTCAATCTCGGGAATTAGACTGATTAAACTCATCTATCTTGGGATCTTTGAAATTGTATTTTCCGGTATTTCTTTTTCCAGAATCCATGGTCAAAAGGTACCTAAGATATTCACAAATGGTCAACTTTCAAATCCCTTGAAATAAAATTTCTTCAAAAGATGCTTACGAGTGCATGGATGCATGGTGCAACAATCACACACAAGATCACAAACATAGGGTTCATAGGTTTAACGTCACGAGCATGAGGTCGAAGGTACTACCCATAAGGTATGGTCTAAAAGTTATCACCTTTCGAACAAGGTTCTAGAGGTTCCCAGAGTCTACATCCTTCCTTCGGATATTACCAACTTCCCAATTAACTCAGTAATTAGTAATATTCTGAAGAAAAACTCGTCCGATCGTAGTATCGCATGACAAATATTTCCGGATTACTCTGTCATAGCTTCCGCACTACACTTAAAAGGCCAATATGGGTTAGGTATTCTATGGTCCTCAGCTTCAGCAGGCTCCCAGGTCGAAAGCAGTACGTCTTCCTGATTACTCGGTAAACGAAACTACAGTCAAAGGGGCCTCCACTGAGTGGGGGATCTCATGCCTCCTTTTTTGGGATTACTCCCTCAAAGTTAGCATGACTATATCGCCCGTCCTATCTTAAAGTTTGCCCAAGTCCGGGTATAGGACTTATAAGTAATCACCAAGCACTCTGAAAACCAGGAAAATCCAGACAAACATATATACAACATGTAACACATAAACAACAATAACACATATACATATATAAACAAAGATAGGCTCAACCCACTTAGGGATGGCCCATCAAGAGGACAATCTGTCCCCAGTGATGTCGCCATTTTTTCTATAGTGGTATAAATGTTTAAGACTGAGCCATTGGATTGACTAGACTTATACAGATCAAAAATAAAAATTCCACCGTGCTTTATTGTTTCCAAAGGAATGAGAAAAGAGCGAGTAGCCCAAAAAGAGGTGGAAAGATTCTAGGTAAGGGGGTTGGTTATGAAATGGAAGGTATTAGCACCCTAAACATCTACAGTACTCCGCAGGAACCTCTTTGTAAAATCTGTATACTTTGGCTATAAAATGTTGTATGTAAAATAGATGGTGGAGGTGAGAAAAGAAATATATTTTTATGATTTTTTCACCCACCGCGATTGCGAATATTTAGTGCCTACGTACCACCATCCGTGTAATAGGGGATCAGGGTACATGTAGTTCCTCTTTAAAAATTTAAAATACAAGTGTGTTGGTTAATTTTATGAGATAAGACATCATCGTCATTGTCCGTGTGAAAAAACATACTTACTACCCACAATCATGATAAAGGAGAATTTGCATCATCTCAAAGTGGAGGATATGGATTGGATTTTAAAATCAACAATGCCTAACTCAACAACCAAGTGGAAAATATCTCACTTCACTGCATATTGTAGAAGTATAGTTGTTTGCATCACTACAAGGATTGACAAGAGTCCAATCTTTTGAGAAAAGTTTTAAAGTAAAAAGCCAAAGTGGCAAAAATGGTTTGAAATGAGATTGATTGACTTTTAGTCTTCTCACAAAAAATGTCAAGGTATTATTGAATTGATTGAAGTTTATTTATGAAAATGTTTTGAAAATGCATGGACATAAGTCCAAGTTTATTATGAAAGTAGTTCAAGTTTCAAAACAAGAAGAGTTTTCAAAAGGAGGGAGAAGATTTTTGAAATTAAAGAAGATGGGAGGAGATGAAGAGACTATCCTAAAGCATAAGCGTAAAAGCTAGGGATAAGAACCATCTAACCAACAAGAAGCCAATACTTGACATTATGAGTCAAGATAGAATTCTCATTCTTTGGATTGAAACCAAGCAAGCAAAGATACTAGACCTCTAGAGAGAACCAAACTTCAAATGTATTAATTCTTCACAAAAACTGGGCAGAGTAACGGCTGTATACGGGTGAATTCAGATTACAAACAAAGTATGTAATCACAATAACCCGCATACAAAACAAACAAAAAATCCAATGTCTTGAGGTAAACCTCAAGAACTCCAGACAAAATATCAATTAAGGTCACAAGGTCTCCAACATAGGCCAAGGTTTCTAATCCTAAGTCTAAGAAGTCCAATACTCCATAATGCCAAGGATAGTAACCAAATAGTCCAAGTATCATTAAAGTTTTTTATGGTTCATGTTGATTATTAGGTGTCCTAAAATAAAAGAAAAGCTCAAGTGAGCAAAATAAAAATGACTAGAAAGTAAATGCTCAAGTGAACAAAGATGAAAATAGCATGAAATGTAAATGCTAAAGTAAATGACGCATAAAATAAAATAGCATCAAATAAAAACACAAAATAAAGTCAATTATTAGTAATTAGTGGTTAGTTGGATGACCATCTTGAAACTTGCATCTGGAACTAATTAGAGGATTAGTAGAACCAAAGCCTCCACACAACAAGTTGCATTTGCTTTTTATCAAGTATATCATCCATTTTAGAATCCTCAAAAGTACCATTTAATGATCAACGATATTTAAGTGATCCGCGTTGACCAAAAGTGATATAGATCCATTAGAGGATTGGTAGAACCTAAGCCTCCACACAATGAATCTCAAGGTTATTGGATTAAAGAGATCAAATTAACCTAATTGGGCTTGCAAACATAGGTTTAGGCCACGAAACATCATTTATTCGAATCGAGACAAAATTTAGCGCTATGTTAAGCAATCGTAAGTAGACTTATATAGAAGTCGCACCTATTTTGAGACCGGTCAATAGAAATCTATGCACCATTTGTTTTGAGACATGATATAGAGATTATGCTCCAATAACACTTAGTGCAATAAGAAAGGGATAAGATGAAGAGGGATGGGAAAGAATATACAAACCATTTTTTGAATTATAATTTAATCAAACTATTATTAAAATCATTCATCCATTTTTATGGAGTTAGACTTAACACCATGGATCCAATGATGTTAATAAAGCTCATGATAAAAAATTCAACCCAAGATCCGCCAGAAAATAATCACAAAATAATATTATATTTAATATATAAATTAAAAGGGTTTTAAAATAGAAATAAGAGAGAAAAATATCACCTATATTCAAATTGATTCATAAAAAAGAAATAAGGTTATAGAAAAATAAGAAATAGACTCAAATATTTTTATAAAATTTTTGATAATTTTTTAAAGTAAAAAACTATTTTTAAAAATTAAAAGAAACGAGTAAAATAAACCAAAAATGATAAAAAATAACAAAGTCAGAAATAAAAAATAAATGAGGTCACCAATATTTGTCACAATATCATTGGATCATTCCATATTTTTTTTAGAGTTTTTAAAAATGCATAAAAGTATTTTTAAACATTTAAAACAGTTAAAATAAAGTTAAAATTTATAAAGAATATCAAAACACAAAATAAAATTCTAAAAAAAAAATCAGAAAGAGAACAAACAAAAATATTTTTCATAATTTTGTCAGATTTTTTGGACTTAAAATGAATTTTCTATGATTTTTTGAAGTTTAAAACAGTTAAATATAAAAATCAGAAAATAAAATAAAAACCAAAAAGATGTGGACCAATGACTGAGAGTCAAAACGCATTAGCAATCAAATCCAAGGGATCTGGCACGCTGTGCATATCATTGTCATTACTGAATAAAGCACTGAATCACATATAAAATCAGATTTTCAAAAAATACAAATGGCACGCCATCATTGGTTTGAAGATGACACGTTGGTCATCTTCAACCTCCAGCCAACGTGAAACACAGGTCCCTCAAATTGTAAAATCAAAAGCTCAGACCTATGCCATTTTCTTTGTCTCATCAAGACGAAGACAACCACACCTTCGCGAAAAATTTATATAAACTGTAGCTCAAGCAATTTGAAAGGAAAGTTTTGAAAAGGAATTTGAAAATTCATGGCCAAAACGTGTTTCCAGTTAAAATAAAGTGTTGCGACTAGAACCAGGGCAATGAGAGCTTCATAATGATATCAGAGTTTGGAAGAATTAATGAAGAAATCTACATATTGAAGTTCAGTTGCAGAGCTCTGTAAATGGACTTGGTCAGATTAATTCAGAAGGTTTCAAGGCTCAATTCTTCTTCTGTTAGCTTCAAGGAAGATCAAGGAAGGTGAATTGATAGAAAAAATGGATTGAAAAAGGCTTGAACAATGATTTTGAAGTTGCAGAAAAGTGAGTTATGGAGCGAGTTTGGCAGGGTGATTTTGGCTATTCAAGCTTGAGAAAACGAATGGGATAGCTCATGTATTTATATGAGAAGAAAATGAAATCAAAAGGAAGGGTGAATGATGTAATTTGGAGGGAATTCATGTGGGTCTGCATCATGAAGAAAGTGTAACTACTTTTTTTTGTCAAAACTCATCCAAAACGCGCGTTTAGCTATGCTAATCACTTCTGGAAGTTCACTAAACATGTTTAGAAGCAAAAACACGCAGAAATTTTGTGTTTAGAAGCCAAATTAAGGATTTCAAATTCTGACTTTTGGAGAAATCTCAAATCCAAGTTACCACTTTTGAAACAATGACATTCTCAGCTCAAGGGGTCTTAAGGAATGGTTCTTGATGCTTTAGAAATATGAGATTACAAGCTTTGCAATGGGAAAAGAATGGAATCAAATGGATGTTTGAGCTGAAAGTTGCAATGAGTCAAAGTTGGGAAAAGAGGTTGACTTTCCATACTTAGAAATATTTCAAGTTTTTCTTCAAAAGTGACCTATAATGTTTTGCATCCAAACATGGCCTTCCTTTTGAAATTTGCTCTTGACCAAAAAAGATGGCATGGAATAGACCTCTTGAATGACATTTTGAAACTTGAACCATTCAAAATATCCAAAAATTGAGAGAGTTATGAATTGTTGAAGTTGGCAAAAAATCATGAAATGACCTATAATATTTTGTATCCTTAAGACATCTTCCATCCATTTTCTCACTTTGCATATAAAAGAAGGAATAAAGTTCACATCCTTAAGATCATTATGGAAAATGAATGGGCTCAAGGTGATAAAAATTGATCAAGCTATGATCATTTGAAGTCACACATGGGAAATTGAGGGTTCATCTAGAGGACTTGTAATCTTTCTTCATCATCAAGTTTCTTCCACATGAAAACTCCTTGAAACTTTTGAGGTGATTTGTTAATAACCCTTTGAAGAGAAGGATGTTTTTGTAATCACTCAAAAATACCAAAATATGAGTAAGATATACTTCTTTGAAGTTAAAAACCCTAGCTCCTAGATCAAGAAAATGCTTTGAGGAACTTTGACAATTTTAAACAACCTTCTTGTACCATCACTTTTGCTTTGTAGATATAAGTTGTTGAGGATGATAATAAGAACTCATAGAAACCAAAACTACTTCCATATCTTGACAATTGATATAAATATGCACTTGTGACCAATGGGAACAAGGCCTTGTCCAACCATGACAACTTCTTCAATCAACCCCTTGTACTTTTGAATCAATCTTGATAACTTTGAAATATGGTGAACCAAAATAAACCTTGCCACACCTTTTATTGCAAAACAAATTCAATGGCGAGGTTTGAATTTATTAAGCTTTATTGACTAGGGCATGTAAATAAACTCATGAACCCATGGATCAACTTGCTAAGCCACATTGCCTTTACCTACATCATTAATAAGTAAGACAAACCAAAATTGCATTTTATTAATTAAAAGGAAAGTAAAAACAAAACATGCATGATCACAAAAGAAAAACAAGTCAAGGTGCTTGGCGATTCCTCAAAGAGCAAAGCTAATGATAGGGACGAGAACCAAAAGCCCTAATGTGATCTTGTTGTGATTGAATCAATATGGTATGATGAAGGGATCTTAGGGGAAAAAATTGGGGTACAACAGAGAGACTGCAAAGTCTATCTTTAATTATCTTCAGATGACGCATGAAGGCAATTAACAAGTAAAGGAAACAAAGGCTATGCACTTAATTCAAAAATATGAAGCCTTCAAGTTGGAAGACGACGAATCTGTGGAAATGATGTTTTCAAGATTTCAGACTCTTGTGGAAGGACTTAAGGTTCTAAATAAAGGTTACTCTATAGCAGATCATGTTAAGAAGGTTATCAGAAGTACGCCTTCCAAATGGAGACCCACGGTAACTGCTTTGAAAATTTCAAAGGATCTGAACAACACCTCTCATGAGGAGCTGATTAGCTCTTTAAGAAGTCATGAAATAGAGCTTGATCAAGATGAACCTCAGAAGAGGGTAAAATCAGTTGCTGTAAAGTCTACTTTCAGAAAGACCAAGGCTTATTAATATAAGGAAGAATCAGAAGAATCAGAAGAAGATTCAAATGATGAGGAACTTTCGTTGATATTCAGAAGAATCAGTCAAATCTGGAAGCATAAACAAAGCAAATTCAGAAGTCAACAAAGGACAGATGGAAGAAATGAATCCACTTCTAGTAATAAGAAATCTTTTGAAAAGGAAGTCGCATGCTTTGAATGCAAGGAGCCTGGACATTACAAAAATGAATGCCCTAAGTTCAAAAGGGATAAGAAACCTAAGATGGCATACAAAGCTAAGAAAGGTCTCATGGCAACATGGGATGATTCAGAATCAGAAGATGAAGATTCTGATGAAGAGCATGCCAACGTAGAATTCCTGAAGTAGCATCAGAAGACAAAATGACACTTGATGATTAGTCAGACTCTGATGACGACTAAGAGGTGCTTTCTTCCTTATCTCGTTCTTAACTTGAAATTGGTTTATCAGAACTAACGAAAAAGTATCAATCTCATGTAAGTAAACACAAAATCATGAAAAAGAGTTTTGTAGCTACTTATGAGAACACTAATATAGATGAGCAAAATATTTCTGACTTAAATGAAAAACTATTTGTTTTATAAAAATCAAACATTGCTCTGAAAAGTAAAGTGTCTAGATTAGAAGAAGATATTTTCTCTAACACATCTGTTACTGACTAAGTAATCAGATATGATAGATATTTTCAACATTTCCTAGCTAAGAGGATAGATAGAAGCAAAATGACTTTAATGATCTATGGTGTTAGTAAAAATGGAAGTTGAGGCTTGGGATATTCAGGACCATCAAAGAAAATTGACTAGACTCTAAATGTAAAACCAAAACCTCTTTCTGAACATTTCGTGCTTGCTGGAACATATTTGAAATGTCCATAACAAGAAGGTTTTGATACTACAATAGCACAAACAAAGACACGTAAGGAAACTGAAGAATTGAAAAACACAAGAAGGGGGGGGGGGGGGTTGAATTGAAATCTCAAAATACAATGGAAAGAACACTTTGATTTTTATCCTGGTTCGCTTGAACTCAAACTACTCTAGTCCACCCGCCAAGGTGATTTCTCCTCTCTCCAACGAGGTCTTAATCCACTAATCAATATTGATTACAAAACTACTTTGATAAATGTCAAAGTCTTCTTGAGTCCAAAACCACAACCCGGTTTTCTCAAAGAAATGTCTAAACAGTAATTGTAAAAATGTGTACAATAATGTTTCTAATAAAACAATATCACTGATAGTGATGTTTTACACAATTTTAAATATGAATGTTTAAGGATGAAAGATGATTGCTGCGTTGCTGTAGTTTCACGTGATTTCTTATTTTTGTGCGCAGTAGTTCATCACTTGAAATCTTCTTTTTGTCTGCTTTATATAGGCCATGCAATAATGACATAAGAAGATACTTTTGGTATGTCCATAACACGAGTTAATGAACTTTCTAAACCAGGAGATCCTTGTCTGTTTGTAGCCGTTACTTATGATATTGCATTGATAGAATTGTAACGCTTCAGATCTTCTCACATCAGAGGATGAGTGTTACCGTTGAGAGTCCTTTACAACTTGTATCAGAACTTTACAAATCAGAATATCAGAGATCCTGTTTCACAACGCTGGTGCATTCAGAAGTTGTAATAGAACTTCTTCATATAAGTGTGTCACACAGATTTGATGCGTCTGAATCTATCATGGTACTCTCAACTTCTATGCTCGCATAATCAGAACTTCTAGTGATGTTTTTGCAGAACTTCCAGTTACATCAGAACATCTTTTTCTCATCAGAACTTCCTGTATGTAAAGATACTTTTATTAGCGAGCATATTTGTTCTTTATATCATGTGTTTTTTTATCATCAAAACTCTTACTGGGATGTAGAACCAAATTATGTTCTAACAGAAACCTCTAAACCAAAGTATCATGCACAAATTTCACATGATTATCCTGTTGCACAAAATTCCAAAGGTGTCAGAACCTCTGGAATTGCTAACAAGAAAGGACCCAGAAAATGGGTACCCAAAGATCAGATAATCCATGTTGCAGATGTTCTTGATGGTGCAACTGAAATACCAATTATGGCACCAGGAAAATGGATGCTTACAACATATGATGGGCGAAAGGCATATGTTCCAAGATTTGGAACTTAAGCCTGAAGGCCTTGATAGTTTCAGAAGGAAATCAGAAAAGGAAGATCATTGGCTCTGGAACTATTAATGTGAAGATAACGTTCGATGAACCAAAGGACAAAACTTAAGAAGATAAAGAATCAGAATCCCATACTTTTGATATTATTGTTATTACTTATGATCAATCTCAACAAAAGAAAAGCAGAATCTCATCATCTCTTTATGAAGATCTAACTCTAGAAAACAAAGATGCTCTAGTCAGAATAAGATCAGCGTTCAAACCTTCTGAAGAATACTAGACTCGGAGTTTAACAAAGGTATTGTATTTCTTTAAAAACCTTAGTAATCAGAAGATGTTTTAGTCAAAAATGTCTTTGATTAGATGGAGACCTTTTTGGCTTTCCAGATTCTGAGGATATCAATCGTGTCACTTAGTTAGATGTATTGATTAATGTGTGTAACCCTTGGTTATGCTCAATGCAATGAGAAGTGTGCGTTTTTCTTGGAACTGATTAAAATCATAATTATTACTTTCATTTAATTCTCCTAATAATCATGTGTATATGTGTTTATTTTTTATTATTTATTTTTCTCTCATTTTTAAAACACTATAAAACACACAATTCACTTCACTTCCACATTTTAGAAATCCTAAAACCTATTTTTCTCTCAAACCATTCAACAAGTTCTCTGTGTCCATCATCCTCATCAATGCATTTCATCAAAGATCATCACCCTCGTCAACAACCTTTATCATCTTCAACACTTCAACATGATGAATGCTCAACAACAAGAGGCTGTTCAGTTTGCTAAAGAAATGGAACAAGCACAAAATCCTTCTGTGCCGTCTTCATCAAATATTCCAAACAAGTTCTTCTTCTCCTATGGTAACGGGTTCATCTTCTCTACAATTATTTATGAACATCACATAACACATAAGTCTATTCAAGTTCACTGTAATCTGAAACCACATGAGTTAAATGTTCTTCGTGAATATATGGTGGATTTCAATAACCATTATGCAAATGGTGCAAACCTAATTGATGACTTGAATGCTCAAGGATGGGAGTACTTCTTCATGCGTCTTCATGGTACTATTTATGATTATTTGGTTAAGGATTTTTCTATTCAAGCAGATTGCGACAATCTTCAGTTGCTCATGTGCGGGGCCTCAAAATTTTCATTACTGAAAAGTCTATTGTTGATCTTCTGGGCATGCAACATATGGAAGGTAAACGAATTTATAAGATGCATAGTAAATCTATATACGTGAAAGAGATGATCAACAAATCCATCTTCAAGAACTATTCTCCTGAGAAAACTGAGTATAAGAGTAAAGATCTCCATGATGAACTCAAAATTTGGCACAAAATCATTCTAAATTGTATCAACCCCAGACCTCCGTCCGGTTCTTCTGACTATTTCAACATCAATAAGAAGTACATGTTGTACTATTTGATGACCCATCAGAAGATGTTTCTTTCATCTCTTCTGTTTTATTATTTGAGAGACTTTGTTATAAAGACCAGAACTACTGATGATCCCAAGAAGAAGGTTATAAACTATATTCATTTTGGACGTCTCATTACTGACACTCTGGTAGAAAGTGTCTTGGTGAAAACTCTGGTTGAAGAAGCTAAGTTTATAGAGGATCTGACTTTTAGACTTGGATATTCCTTCAATGGACAAACTCTAAAGAATATGAGGCCAATAGAGGAAGTCATTGCTAAACCTCTACTTGTTCCCCCTGAAAGCATCAGAATCTCAAGAATTCCTTTGAATAACTACCCTTTGTTTAACAAGGGGGATAACATATCTAACATTGCTATCTACGTCAGAATGATAGAAGTAGAAGGATATGATATGTCTTGTTTCAACTATTCTGATTTACCTCCTGCTCATGAGTATGATGACTCTTCTAGAGGTAAAAGGAAGAAGAGTTCAGAAGCTTCTGAACCTGGAAAGAAGAAGAAGAAGTCTGGAACTTCTAAGACTATGACTCTAGGTGCTTATCCAGAAACAACAAGTAAGTCTGCTACTGCTACTTCTGTACATGTTTCATTGTCTGCTTCTAATACTGTTAATATATTTTCATCCACAACCTCCAATGCACAAATTAATCCTCTTCCACCATCAACCTAAACTACAATTGTTTCTGACTCTGTTAACACTTCTATCTCTTTTCCATCTATTTCCTTTACACCATCATCTTTTACAATTCCTGTATATCAACCAACAATCACCATAACTTTTCCTACTCCTGATCCTGCTTCCTCAACCAATCAATTACCAACAAAATATTTTTCTCCAAATCCTATTCCATCTCTCACTACCATCATTCCATACGAACCAATCAACACTTCTACATATCCATTAACCTCATCTCAATCACTTCGAAAAACTTCTCATTTTTAAACTTTCGATACCAATCTTCATTTTGCCTTATTTAACAAAGAAATTACTCTCCATGACTCACCCATTATCCATCCAGATCCAATTTCTCCATCTGATCACGAAATGTCTGAAAGGACAATTTCTGATAATCGTGGAGCTATTGAAATTTCCACAACATAACCTTTCACTTGTTCTGAACTTTTCAATATGACTGAACAACTGTTATCACAAAATCCTCCTGATCAAACTTCTGAACCAAACCATCTTGAACCTACCCAAGCCTTGGTTGTTTATGATAAACATGTCCCAAAAACTCTAGATGAATGCATTAACATGTTTATAACTAAGGCTATGAAAAATATTTTGAAGCTACAGGAAGAGGCAAGTATCTCTACTATGCTTCATGAAATGGATGATTCTTGGAAGAAGTTTCAAAAATGGATGGCTTCTGATTTTGAACATTTTAACACTTTTTCTGAAGCATCAAAAGCTTGGGATGTTAAGGTTGCAAAATAAAGGAAAGAAGCACATGAAATAGTTAGAGTTCTTGAATTCTTTGTTGCTAAGCAAAAAGAGGCTAAAGCTAAAGCGCTTTGAGAAGTAGAAGAAGAAAAGCTTAGAAAAGAAGAAGAAGAAGCCAAACTCAAAGGTACAAAAGAAGCAAGGAAAGCAGAAGAAGCTGCTAAGGCTAAAGAAGATGCTATGGTTGCTTCATCTTCTGTTCCTACCATTGCGCGTCTGAAAAACGCAATTGGTGAGATTAGCGGAGAATGGCAGGTTTTCATGGAAAGCATCAATTAATAGAATGTTGTCAATGAGAATATTCAGAACATGCTGAAGCTGATCCTTGAAAAGATTTTTGCTCCTGCTCCTGCTCCTGAACCCTAGGCTCTAGGATTTTCTTTTTTCTTATAAACCATAGGAATATGTTTGCTTCTTACTTTTTGCTTTTCTTATGATTATTTGACATTTCTATAAGTCTTTTATTTTTTATTTTAATGAAGTAACCATTTTGAAATATCAATGAAACTTCTTATCTTCTAGTTTTTATGTTTTTCACACATAATTACCTTTTTTTTTATTATGAGAAAAAGGGGGAGTTATTAAATGAATGTAATTTTGATTTCAATAATCAAGTTCTGGAAAATGTTCTCTAAAAAGAGCTGCTTACATTCTACCCTAGTTAAAATTCTATTTCTGTTAGAATTGTTTTCTTTTTCAGGAAATGAGAACTCTGATTAAAGACAGAGATCTGAAAGCATTATGCAAGGCTTATGTCTAACCTGTTGGCTTCAGACTTGGCTCCAAGAATTTAAATCTAGAACTAGACTCCAAGAATTGAGAATCTGGAAGTTATCTTAATGACATTAAAGTTTCAAGATTTCCATTGATTTCATTTTTTTTGGCATCTAGAGTCGAGACTCTCAAGATCTGATCTATTGGAACCAGGGGATTTTTTACTCAAATGGTTCAGATTCAGGATATTCAAGCTTTATCAAGTCATTTACTTATGGGGAGTTTCATAAAAAGGATAAGAATTCCTTACCTTTTTATTTTCACTTTTCTGATTATACGAACAAAATTGTGTCATCAAAATACATAGTTTTGTCATCATCAAAAAGGGGGAGATTGTTAAAACAAGATTTGGTTCTGCAATACTATAATACGGTGGGAGAACCGACTTTACTGGTTTTGCATTTTTATCGCAAATGTTGCGGTTAGCAAGAGTCGCCACCGACTTTTCTTTTATCCAACAAAGGAAAGGGTGAAAAGAACACAAAATACCTTTTTTAAAGATTTTGAGTTCGGGGCGTAGATTATGGAAAGGGAAGGTGTTAGCACCCTTTCCGTCCATAGTTATGTACGGGCTCTTAGTTGCTAGCTCACTTTTGAAAATGCTTTGTGTTTGTGTGTTTTGAAAATATTTTTGAAAAGATTCCTTAGTGCGGAAAACTTTATAATGTTTCTCGTATCGTCGAGAACGTATACAAAGTGTTTTGTCTTTGAAAATATTTTAGAGAAAAGTTTGTGTATGTGAAAAAATTGTTTTGTTTGTCTTTGTGAGAAAGCAACTATGAGCTGTCTACCAACTCGAATGGTCTTTGTTCTTTTCCTCTTTTCCTCTTTTCCTTTAAACAATGTTATCCTACTATTAGTCAGTAGGTATCCCTATCGTTGGATGTTTTGAGGGACAAGCGAGGGTCATCGTACAGTCATGAAAGCAACTCGTAAGATACTTTAGCAATTGCCCTAAGGTTTTAAGATCATTTACCGAGACAACATCGAAAGGGTCATCGAGGGACTTATGATCTTATAACCAAAGGGTCACTACAAAAATCTCCTACGCTCGAGAGACCTGACTATTTATTCTGAAGGCAACAAGTGGAGGTACGTTAGAGGTGCGCGTGTGCGAGTGTGTTGTGTTTCGGTTATGTTTATCTTAAGTGTTAGGTTTTCTAGTGTTAGCTTTTAGTCTTTCCATACAAGCCTATTAGCATACATCTAGCAGTTAATTGTATATAAGTATGGGAAATAAAAAGTGCGAGAATTTAAGCTACGCTTTTACAATGCTTTGGGATGGGGGATTACAAACCAAAAAGGGGGAAATAAAGAAGTAAATAGTCCTAATTAAACTATTACATCCCATGTGCAATTACATTATATTTGATAATAATGCGAGTAAAATAAATAAAGCGCGCAAAGAAGGAAAGCCCTAAAAAAGTTCTAAGTGATAAAGAGAAATATTTTTGTTGTTTTTTGTTTAGGAAAAATGATAGTTAAATTAATAGAAAACCTAATTCTAATTGATTAATTAATAAAAGAAAGAAAGAAAGTGATTAAAGATGATTCATTAAAACTAATTTAATTAATAAAAATCTAAGTCTAATTATTTTTTGTGATTTTGATTTTTATGATTTTTTTAATAAAAGAAAATTAATTGAAATAAGAAAAAAACAAATAAAAAAAACAAAAAGAAATAGAAAATAAAAAAAGATGGGCTTGCTGTAAAGAAAACTGGGGGTGACAAAGAGCAATTCGCCAAGCCCGAAACCATGGCCCAAGCGCTACAACAAGCAAATAAGGGGGTGAAAATTAAAAAAATGTCCCAAGCCCAAAGAATAAGAGCCTAGGCATTTGCAAATGATCTTGTACGTTCAGTCTTGAGGGGTGCATGGTGGTAACGCATATCTGAGGCGCTAGATCTACATCTATGGATGTTTGATGATCAGGATCTGTAATGCACCGTGCACATGTTGGATCTGTGCCGCATAGGATCTGAATGAAAATGTTATAAAAATAATATGCAAGAGGCAGGGATCGAACCCCTGCTCTTGCACATGAAAGTTCCTTATGCATGTTGTCTCTACCGCTGGGCCAATCTGTTAATTTGTTACATACAATAAAATAATAACAATATAAAATAAAGTTAATCATATCTTTGAAATTAAAAATGTGCACGACATATGGATTTAGATGGACCAATGAGAATATGGCTTTTGTCCATGCCAGCCCTTGGCCAAAGTCAACTAACTCAGGGACACCTGAGTCAAACTCCGGTCGTCCCTTCTGACCATCCAAAATTCCAAATCTGCAAAAACAACAAAATCAAAATCCGAGGCTTGACCTACCCCCTGAATCACATGCTACGAGTTCAAATATGGCATTGGTTTGGTCTGAAACGGCCTGTATTCCCCAGATTAATGCTTAACAACTTTAAAACCCGAACAATGGCAACCTGTGTTCTAAGCCTTAAAGATCGTATGCATCATGTCAAACCTGTCTTATGCATTGCTATAAACACGTATGTAAACATTAAATCGGTTAACAACACATATTTAACAATATTGGATTCAAGGAAATATACCAAAACGGTGGTGACTGGTTATAGGAGTTCTGGATGGGGAGGAGCTTGACTACGAGCCTGACTCAACTCCTGGGAACCTCAGGGGAATGAATGGATCCTTTGTTTGGCTTGAGAGAGGTAGGAGGTGAGAGTTTTAAATTTTGCAACTTTGAGGGGATTTTTAAGAATTTCGTATGGCTTTTCCATGCAACCTATGTGTGTCCTTTTGGCTCGCATGGTATCGTGTATTTATAGAGGAGTGAGGAGGGAACAAACATGTTAAGAATTAACGCATTAAGGCCCTTTTCAAAATAATATCAAACATATTAATTTGTTTCCAAGCTTTCTATTTCCTTTCCATTTCTATTCTTGCATGAACCTGGACATATGCTGGTGGGCTAGCACAAAATTGTGATGGGCTTTAGGAGAGAAAACTCAAAGGCTCAAGTTTCCATACTCCATTTGCATTTTTATCCAATTTTATTCATTTTTAAATGAATAAAAATTCAAATAAAAATAATAAAAATCATGGGAAAGTGTGAATGATTTTTAGAGGTCCTATCACATCTTATGATCATGTTTGAATATCAAAAACTAGGTTCAATGGTTCAAAATTGCAATTTTGCTCAATTTATACTCCATGAATTTCTTCAAAATTCCCTAACTTGTGCAACTTATAACTTGCTCAATTTTCATATTTTGAAGTTTATCTAGGATTTTTTGGAAAGCCCAAGATATGCTCTATAACCTCTATGTTGATCATATTTGCTTTTGAATACATTATCTTAATGTAAGTTGCCTTGACAAAAAGTGTCTTTTGTTGACTTTTGAAAATGACCTATAATGTATGAGATCATATCTTCCAAATGAAGCTTTTTTTTTACTTGAGAATAAAATAAAAGTTGTAGATAATGGAATTTTCTTCAAAATGGGATTTGGTTGGGGAAAACTTGATGAAGCATGTAAAAGTTATGCCTGGTCAAAGTTCAATTGACTTCTCTTAAGGGAACCCTAATTTTACAATTCTTGACTTTTGACAATTTGAGGACTTTCCTTGGGGAATCATGATCAAACCTTGATCAAATGATGAATATCACTTCAAAATGTTGATGCTGACCAAAAATATTGAAGTTTGACTGTATGTTGACCATAGTTGACTTTTTTGACCAATACAGTTGATTTTCAAGCATTTGAGCCATTGACTGAGCAAACTTGTGATGTAGGGCTTGGAACTTGACACGAACCTTGTTGAGGACCTATGAAGAACCATGGAAGCCACTTTAGACTGTTTCAAATCAAATTTCCTTGAGAAACTCCAAACCCTAGTTGTAAGCCTTTAGTTTAGGAGGTGTATCTTGACTAGTCAACCCTTGAGTGTATTGGCTACTTGAGGAGCCTTGAAAGAATGTTTTGAGAAGAGTGAGAGGGAAAATTTTGGGTTACAACAGCTTCCCCTGTTCAATATTCTTAAACCTGGAGAGTTAGATTGGCCTGTCCGCCATTCGTGACTTGAAGGTAGAAGATGATTGAACACCCAAGTGCCCAGAAATTTGCACTCGCTTGTGTAAGATGGTGATGTTGTTGGATGATTTCATCGGGAATGGGCTTATAGATGCTATTTGGATAAGTGATGGAGATTCGTCAGAGATGGGCTTATAGATGCCATCCAAAATAATTGTTGAATTTAACTGGAAGAAGTACCAGAATAAATCTTTGGTTGATTTAAACTGAACCAGCAGAGGTCTTTTACCCGTTTTTAATTGGAAAGGGTATTAGAATGAGTCTTCAAAGGAACTTTCCTTTTAGAGTTTAGTATCCAAAGGGGATATTTTTTAAATCTTCGAGGGAAAGGATTTTCAGAGTAAGCTTCTGAGATAAAATGTTGTTCGGAATTCGGTCTCCAAAGAAATGCTTGTCGGAATGCAGTCTCTAAATAAATGTTTGTCGAAGTTTTGTCTTTGAGGAAATGCTTTGTCAGAATTCAGTCTCCGAGGAAATGCTTTGTCAGAATTCAGTCTTCGAGGAAATGCTTTGTTAGAATTTAGTCTTCGAGGAAATGCTTTTTCGGAATTCAGTCTTTGAGGAAATGCTTTGTCAGAATTCAGTCTCTGAGAAAATGCTTTGTCGAAATTCAGTCTCTGAGGAAATGATTTGTCGAAAGCCAGTCTCCGAGGAAATGATTTGTTGGAATTTAGTCTCCGAGTAAATGCTTTGTCGGAATTCAGTCTCCGAGGAAATGCTTTATCGAAATTCAGTCTTCGAGGAAATGCTTTGTCATAATTCAGTCTCCGAGGAAATGCTTTGTCGAAATTCAGTCTCCGAGGAAATGCTGTTTGGTTATGTAGATAGTTGATGATATTTTCTGTAGACTTTACCTGAAAGGTTAAAGAATTAACCGTATGCAATGTCATGATGTATGAAATGCATTGTGTAATGATGTCCTCAAAATAAATGAGACTGTGTTGTATGCGGTCGTATGCATATGCTATGATATTTTATAACTAATGTATGAATGTGCAATGTTTTTGAGGTGCATTTGTAAATATTGGGAAGAGTCTTAGTCTGGGAAAACAAATCCCTGACTGCCGTTGGGGATGAAGAGTATGTGTAATCTTCAATCTTCTGGGAATTATTTCCGCTGGGGATGCCTACTTGATATTTGTAGAAACTCCACAGGGGAACATTGATTTCTGCTTTCTGAGGGAACTTTGTTGGAGAGTGTTAACTCCTGCTTAGGGAAGAAGAGTTTAAAACTTATGTTGTTCTTTGTTCTACTAGGGATTTATAATTTCTTGTATACCTTAACTGGGTATAGAATATGATGGATAATCTTCCAGCTTGTCTAAGGAGGATAAGGTTGACTGACATCTGATCAGATTTTAGATTCAGTAGCAACTCTTTGGGGATAGTGGCAACTTCTCCGGGGAAGGAAATTTTTGCTGGCGATTTGTGGCCCTCTAAGTAACAGACTCAAGTTGGGGAGATGATAGCCTGCTGGGGAAATAAACTATGCTGGGGAAATAAACCCTGTCGGGGAAATAAACTCGTTGAGGAAACACCCTTGTTGTGGAGAACGAACTCTATTGGAGAGAAGCAGTCTACAGAGGTTTTTAAAGCTTTGAAAACTCAGCTGGGGAGAATAATTCCGATAAAGTGTAATGATCAGGATTCTGTAGATAGGTAACATTACTAGGAAGAAGTCCACACTCCTTTATTCTGCTAGAGTGATCTGCTTGGAAAATTATGGGGAATGTATGAACTTGCGAAGATTACCATGTAGGGATAACCTCATGGAAGTTGCTCTGTGGGGATTAATGGGTGGCTTGGACGTCATCCCAACTCCTACAGTCTTGAGTAACTGCTCATTCCTATTTTTTATGCATATATTTGTTAACAATAAATTGTATTCATATGCATATGCTCGTTCAATTTTAGTTTGTTGGACATTTTGAAAACAAAACAAAAAAGTAAAAACAGAATTTGGATTTGAAATTGTCTTTGTATTGATAGTTTTGCCCATAAACAAGAGATTTTGTACAAAGAGACGGAAATCCTAATAAGAGGAAATCGTCGAATAAAAGATTACAAAGTGAAAACATATAGCTATGTGGAAATAATCTCGTCAGGTTCCAACTCTGCCATTTCCCTAATGTCTTCAAAGATCTCATCCCTTGTTGTCGGAAGAAGGAGATTAAACTGATTTGTACCGTTTGAACCTGACGTTGGTAATAAAATTCGTTGTAGTGATCCAATGAGGACATATTCATACGCTTTAATCCCCAATTTTTTCATGGACCATCCTTTCGGGTTTTCAATCCACCGTGATACCCTTTTTTAGACAAGCCGCCTTTTCAAGTTTTCGACTTGCCAGGTGTACAATCTTTTCATATATATCCCTGATTTTTTCCCGAACCCTTTTGGTTCGCCGAGATGCTCTTATTTTTTCCTAGGCCAGTATACCTAGCGGGTCATTTTTAGGCGTAGTATCTTTTGACTATGTCCGCATTCACAAGGTGTGGGAAATCCTCACCGTCCATGTTGGTCAATATCATAGCACCGCCAGAGAATATTTTCTTGATTACAAATGGCCCTTCATAAGTGGGAGTCCATTTTCCCCTGGGATCACCCTGCAGTATAATGATGCACTTTATTACCAAGTCACGAGCCTGATATACCCGATGCTTGATATTTTTGTTAAATGCCTTGACCATGCATTTCTGATACATATGACTGTGACAGATAGCCACCAGCCTCTTCTCATCAATTAGATTTAATTGATCCAACCTAGTCTGAACTCACTCGTCTTCATCCAAGTTTGCATCTTTCATGATTCTTAGAGAGAGAATCTGGACTTCGACAGGTAGGACAACTTCCATACCATAAACCAAAGAGAATGGGGTTGCCCCAGTTGATGTTCTAGCCGAGGTGCGGTAGCCATGAAGAGAAAACGGTAACATCTTGTGCCAATCTTTATATGTCACAACCATCTTCTGTATGATCTTCTTTATATTCTTATTGGCGGCTTCCACTGCACCATTCATCTTTGGTCGATACAGAGAAGAGTTATGATGCTTGATCTTGAACTGCATGCAGAGCTCAGTGATCATTGAATTGTTGAGATTGGTACCGTTATTTGTGATGATCCTTTCAGGGATGCCATACCGATAGATCAAGTTGTGTTTGATGAACCAGGAAACCACATTTTTGGTGACATAGGCGAACGAGGCTGCTTCAACCCACTTCTTAAAGTAATCAATGGCAACGAGGATAAAGCGATATCCGTTAGAGGCTGTAAGCTTGATTTCTCCAATCATATCAATTCTCCACATTGAAAATGGCCAAGGAGTAGTCATGATGTTCAAAGGTACTGGAGGTACATGAAATTTATCGGCATAGATTTGACACTTATAACAAGTTCTTGAGTGGTGGTGACCGTCAGTCTCTATGGTCGACCAATAGTAACCAGTCGTTAAGATCTTTTTAGCCATAGTGTTCCCACTAGAGTGAGTACCAAAGACACCTTCATGCATATCTTGCATAATTTCTCCTGCTTCCTTCTTGTCCATACAAGAAGCAGGGTTGAATCATGATTGCACTTGTATAGAATTCCATTGCTCAAGAAGAATTTGGCTGAAAATCTTCGCAAAAATTTCTTGTTATTGATGGATTCCCCCTCAGGGTATTCTTGAGCCTCAAGGTACCTTTTCACCTCATGAAACCAGGGTTTTTCATCTACTTCATCAGTATTGATTCCATAGCAGTGCGCAGGTTCGTCGAATCTTTCAATGGTAATTATGGATGTATCATTGTCCCATTTGACCTTGAACATGGATACCATGGTAGCCAGAGCATCTGCCAACTGATTCTCTTCTCTTGGTATGTGCTCGAAGGTAATCTCCTCGAAATATGGGATCAGGGTTAGTACGTGCTCTTTATAAGGAATGATATTCGGGTCCTTCGTATCCCAATCTCCCTTAGCCTGACAGATTACCATAGAAGAATCCCCGTGCACACTTAAGAATTTGATTCTTAGGTCAATAGCATCCCTAAAACCCATTATACAAGCTTCATATTCGGCCATGTTGTTGGTACAGTCAAAGCACACTCTGGCAGTAAAAGGTGTACGGCAACCTTCGAGGGAAATGATCACAACACCAATTCCATTTCCAAGAGCGTTGGAAGCTCCATCAAAAACCATAGTCCATCGGGATCCTTATTCAGTTCCTTCATGCGGTCCAGGTTCTTCATAATCTGTTACTAGCATAATGTTCTCGTCTGGAAACTCGAAGTTCATAGACTGATAGTCATCCAAAACCTGATGCGCCAAATGGTCAACCAACACACTTCCTTTGATTGCCTTTTAAGTGGTGTAATGGATATCATATTCTGTTAAGACCATCTCCCATCGGGAAATTCTTCCGGAGAGAGTTGGCTTCTCGAATATGTACTTGATGGGATCCATCTTAGAGATCAACAAAGTAGTATGAGTCAACATATACTTTCTTAGTCGGCGAGCAACCCATGCTAAATCACATCAAGTTTTCTTAAGAAGTGAATGTCTTATTTCACAATCAGTAAACTTTTTTCTAAGGTAGTGTATCGCATTCTCTTTTCGAACAGACTCGTCGTGCTGCCCCAGTACACACCCCATTGAGTTCTCTAGCACTGTTAAGTACATGATTAGCGGTCTTCCTTCGACTAGTGGCATCAAAATGTGAGGTTCATGTAGGTATTCCTTAATTTTATCAAAGGCTATTTGACAATCGTCGTTCCATTTTACTACTTGATCTTTCTTCAGCAGCTTGAATATTGGCTCACAAGTAGCAATCCAATGAGAAATGAAACGGGCAATGTAATTCAGCCGTCCTAAGAAACGTCCAACTTCTTTCTTGGTACGAGGAGCTGGAATCTCTTGAATGGCTTTAAATTTTGCAGGATCAACCTCAATACCCTTACCACTGACGAAGAAGCCCAAGAGCTTACCAGATCTCACCCCAAAGGTGCACTTGTTTGAGTTTAGCCTTAGCTTGTACTTCCTCAGTCGAACAGTTTATGTAGGTGATCAAGATGTTCTTCTTCAATTTGCGACGTGGCTATCATGTCGTCAATGTAGACCTCTATCTCGTGGTGAATCATATCATGAAATAAGACTACCATGGTGCACTGATAGGTTTCCCCGGTGTTCTTCAACCCAAAAGGCATAACCTTATAACAAAAAATGCCCCACTGTGTGACAAAGGTAGTTTTCTCCATGTCTTCAGGCGCCATTTTGATCTGATTGTAACCTGAGAAGTCATCCATGAAGGAGAATACCTTATATTGAGCGGTGTTTTCAACTAAAACATTGATATGTGGTAGTGGGAAGTCATCTTTGGGGCTTGCCCTATTTAGATCCCTATAATTTACACACATACGTACCTTGCCGTCTTTCTTTGGTACTAAAATAATAATAGCCACCCATTGAGGATATGACGTCACTGCCAAGAACCCTGCATTGAATTGTTTTATAACCTTAGCCTTGATCTTTTCTGACATTTCAGGATGCATGCGATGAACCTTCTGTTTTATTGAAGCACAACCCTCTTTCATTGGCAGACGGCGAACCACAATATTAGTGTCGAGCCCTGGCATGTCCTCGTATGACCAGGCGAAGATTTCAACATATTCATGTAGCATCTGGATTAATCTTCTCTTGACACTGTTGTCTAAGTCAACGCCTATCTTAACCTCTTTCTTATATGTCTCAGTACCCAGGTTCACCACCTCAACTGGCTCTTCTTATGGTTGGGTAGTCTTCTCTTCCTGTATCAAAAGTCTGGCAAGTTCTCCAGGTATTTCTCAATCTTTCTCACCTTCTTCTTCGGCTTGGTAGATCAGATTTTCGAAGTCATATGAAGCAATAGTAGAATTGTTATCAACGAGATCCAGAGTGGATGAGGATCTACAATGTAGTGTGTGGGTGTGTGTAAGAACACATAGCTTTTTGAAAAATGCAATAAGATAAAAAGAAAGACAGGGATCACAAAATTTGTATGCAAAACGTCCAATGTTTTTATTGAATGAGCAAATGTTTATGAATTAATCAACCCTTAACAAATGAACGATTGTGCCCTGGGTAAGACACAAGGTTTTAAAGTCATTGTTCAAATTTTACATAACCAAAACTTTCAAAGTAATAAAAACAGGAATATAGCCATTACTCATGGCTGAAAGAGATAGGGAACACATCTTCTGCCTTCCAGCTATCTAGTCCATCACCAATAGTAGGGAAAATCCAGTTGTTAAAGTCACCATCACTGTCTGCATCCTCTATAACATTAACCCCGTTGATGCTGATGTGGAACATAGGTCTTCCTACACGAGCGCGTCGAACAACCCTCTGACCTTCTATAGTAAATCCGATGCCAAACTTGTTAGATTTATTGGGGATATCAGGAAGCTGATCCTTTGTACTATCACCTTCTTCAATAATAACCTTAGTATCTTTTAAGGAGGCCATCTTGTGCAGAGCTTTGGTGATTTTAGAGATGACTGAAACATCTTCAACAACAGCAGGGGAGAGCACTTCAGAGGTTTGACAGGGTCTTTCAATGAATTCTTAGTACATTTCAATGTATCGAACGAGTTGAGGTGGCTAACCATTTATTCCTCCTCTCCACAAACAGTAACAACTTTCCCTTTCACCGGGTATTTCAGATTCTGGTGCAAGGTGGAAGTGACAACACCTTCCCTGTGGATCCAATGGCATCCCAATAAACAAGAGTAAGTAGGCCGGATATCCATGACATAGAAAGTGGACTCAAAAATCAGTGAATCCACCTTGATAGGGAGGTCTAACTCTCCATGTACCATTCGCTTCGATCCGTCGAAAGCTTGAACTATGATATTGCTGGGCTTTAGCACCAACCCTTCATGATCTAACCGGTCGAGAGCGCCTTTCGACAG
Organism: Vicia faba; assembly: GCA_948472305.1. Classification (NCBI taxonomy): domain Eukaryota; kingdom Viridiplantae; phylum Streptophyta; class Magnoliopsida; order Fabales; family Fabaceae; genus Vicia; species Vicia faba. The sequence continues at coordinate 988,447,574 of OX451735.1, read as the reverse complement.
AACATTCAGAGATGATCCCGTGCCAATCAATACATGGGCCAATGTAGTGCCCTTGCACTCTATGGAGACGTACAAGGCCCTATTGTGATTCCTCCCCTATGCAGTTAAGTCAGCATTGGAGAACCCCAAACCTTTTTCAGTTGTCAGACTGGCCAAATAACTTCCAAATTGATCTACCGAAATTTCTTGCGGCACATGAGTAGTCTTTAGGAATTTCACTAAAGCCTTCGTATGGACCTCAGAACACAGTAGTAGTGATAACATAGATATTTTGGATGGGGTCTTCCCCAACTGTTCGACAATTTTATAATCACTTCGGTGAATAATCTTCAAAACCTCTTCTAAATCTTCCCCATAAGTATCTTTAACAGAAGCTTCTTTTGGTGCCTCCGTCTGGGCAGGCTCTATCACTGACTCTTTACCTCGAGCCCCAACAGTCGTTTTAGAAACTGTAATCTGAGCAGGTGGAGAGATTTCCAGAGAGAAAATCCTTCCACTTCTTATAATCTTATTGGTCCCCGCAATATTGACAATACTGGGATCAACTTCTTATTTTTCTTCATCGGATAACTCCTAGTTGACGCCATGATAATAGATGTTAGATCCGTAGTGCCAAGGAATTGCTTTATCTGAGGAATACGGGATTGGCCCAAGCATTGTAATAACTAGTAGAGAAGCATTCGGATTGGCGGTAATCCTTATAGGACCATTGGAAGGGATCCTAAAAGGAATATTAGAGATAACAGACAGATCTTGGCAGAAATTTTTGGTAGGCAAAACTTTTTCAATCAAAATAATGTGTTCATTCATCAAGCTTTAAACACCCTTTTTTAGTAACTCGCGACCATTGGGTTCTATAGCAGTAGAAATGTTCAAGACTAAGCCATTGTATTGACTAGACTTTATACAAATCAAAATCAAAATCGCCACTGCGCTTTATTGTTTCCAAAGGAATGGGAAAAGATCGAATAACCCAAAAAAGGGGGAAAGATTCAAGGTAAGGGGGTTGGTTATGCAAAGGGAAGGTATTAGCACCCTAAACATCTACGGTACTCGGCAGGAACCTCTTGGAAAAATCTGTATATTTTGGCTATAAAAATGTGTTATATATAAAATGGATGGTGGAGGTGAGAAAAGAAATATTTTTATGATTTTTGCACCCGCCGCGGTTGCTAACCTTTAGTGCCTACGTACCACCTTTCGTACAATAGGGGATCAGGGTACACGTAGTTCCTCTTTTAAAAATTTGAAACACAAGTGTGTTGGTTAATTTTATGAGATAAGACATCATCATCATTGTCCGTGTGGAAAACATACTTACTACCCACAATCATGAGAAAGGAGAATTTGCATCATCTCGAAGTGGAGGATATGGCTTGGATTTTAAAATCAACAATGCCTCACTCAACACCCAAGTGGAAAATATCTCTCTTTACTACATATTGTAGAATTATAGTTGTTTGCATCAATACAAGGATTGACAAGAGTCTAATATTTTAAGAAAAGTTTTAAAATAAAAAGCCAAAGTGGCAAAAATGGTTTGAAATGAGATTGATTGACTTTTAGTCTTCTCACAAAAATGTCAAGGTATTATTAAATTGATTGAAATTTATTTATGAAAATGTTTTGAAAATGCATGGACCTAAGTCCAAGTTTATTATGAAAGTGTTTCAAGTTTAGAAATAAGAAGAGTTTTTAAAAGGAGGGAGAAGATTTTTGAAATTAAAGAAGATGGGAGGAGATGAAGAGACTATCCTAAAGCATAAGGTAAAAGCTAGGGATAAGAACCATCTAACTAACAAGAAGCCAATACTTTACATTATGAGTCAATATAGAATTCTCATTCTTCGGATTGAAACCAAGCAAGCAAAAATACGAGACCTCTTGAGAGAACCAAACTTCAAGTGTATTAAGTCTTCGCAAAAATTGGGCAGAGTAACGGCTGTATACGGGCGAATTCCAGATTACAAACAAAATATGTAATCACAATAACCTGCACAAAAAACAAACAAACAACCCAATATCTTGAGGTAAACCTCAAGAACTTCAGACAAAATATAAAATAAAGATCACAAGGTCTCCAAGATAGGCCAAGGTTTCTAATCCTAAGTCCAAGAAGTCCAATACTCCATAATGCCAAGGATAGTAACCAAATAGTCCAAGTATAATTAAAGATTTATATGGTTCATATTGATTATTAGGTATCTTAAAAAGGAAAAAGAAAAGCTTAAGTGAGCAAAATAAAAATGACATAAAAGTAAATGCTCAAGTGAGCAAAATAAAAAATTGGCATGAAATGTAAATACTTAAATTAAATGGTACATAAAGCATAAAAAATAAAAGCATAAAGTAAAGTCAATTGTTAGAAATTAGTGGTTTGTTGGATGACCAACTTGAAACTTGCATTTGGAACTCATTAGATGATTGGTAGAACCAAAGCCTCCACACAACAAGTTGCATTTGCTTTTTGTCAAGTATATCATCCATTTTGGAATCCTCAAAAGTAACATTTAATGATCAACGATGTTTAAGTGATCCGCGTTGACCAAAGGTGTTGTAGATCCATTAGAGGATTGGTAGAACCAAAGCCTCCACACAATGAATCTCAAGGTTATTGGATCAAAGAGATCAAATTAACATACTTTGGCTTGCAATCATAAGTTTGGGCCACGAATGATCATTTATTCGAATCGAGACAAAATTTAGCGCTATGTTAAGAAATCGTAAGTGGACTTATGTAGAAGTCTCACCTATTTTGAGGCCGGTCAATAGCAATCTATGTACTTCATGTTTGGATAAATGATATAGAGATCACCATCCCTTAACATGTAGCACAATTAAAAAAGAAAGGGATAAGATGAAGAGGGAGGGGAACGATAAGCTAATTTGGATCACCATCTCAAAATTCTTTCATCTTTAAATTCAACCACTCCTCTAGATGGATTAAAGCACTAAACATATCATTAATCCAAAGCACCAAAAATGAATTAAATAATTCACTCTTAGGTAGATTTGAATTGATGAAATTTATCCAACTTCATCTACATCACAAAGTCCATTGAGTTTAAAGACAACTTAGACATTTAAAATTTGTAATCCAAATTATCCATCAAAGAGAGTGAGCAGAAAAAATATTTGAGTCGAAACAGCCCCAAAATAAGGCAGAAAAAGTATTTTCGACACTGTTGCAATCAATTTTGCTTCGATAGCTACCAATTGCATCAGTGCAGTTTTTTTCCAAATCAATTTTCTGTGACAAACAATTGCAATGTTACAACAATTGATTGCAACCTGTTAAAATCAGTCGAAAACAGCATCTCAAGGATCAAATTCTTGTTCCAACTTTTTATCAAACACCTTATGATCATGGATCCAATTGAGAATGAAAATTCCATCAAATTTTGAGAAAATAGCACTAATGGAATCATAAAACAGTGCTCAATGAATCAAAACCAAAAATCCACAAGAGATCACATTGTGAAAGACGATGATCCAACTTACCAAAGGTAGAATTAGAGAATTATCAAACAACTTCCAGAATTTGCTTCAATTCAACAACAAGAATCAATTACCAAAGCTTGGATGTAGAGAATTGATGAAGAAAAAGTGTTTGGATGAAGGTTTAGCTCAAAGATTAGTAAGCTTCAATGCAAAGCTTACTAACTTTTTGAAATTGGAGCTTTGAGTGAATTTGGTAGATGGAGAGAATTGAGATATTTTTTAGCAAAGTGATTTTGGCTATCAAAAGCTTGTCATTTGAATGAGATGAGGGCTCTATTTATAGAGTTTAGGATTGGGATTAGTGGTAATTTGGTAATTTATTCTTGGAGCCAAAAATTGAATTAATGATATAATTTTCAGATTATGCAGAAAAATTGGAGCCAAAAAGATGACAGCTTTGAAATTGCTGATTTTTTCCCCAAAAATCACGTGTATTTTGCTGCTATGAGTCGACACAAGGGTCATATGCATCGACACATCCTATTTTCATAACACAACATGATTCGACGCAAGCTTCTATGTATCGACACATTCTGCTATTTCAACATATTATAGAATCAAACAATCTGCATGAGTCGACACATAACACGTATGTGTCGACACATGCTAGTTATACAAACAGGATGAGTTGATACATAACATGCATGTGTCGACACATGCTAGTTATACACAACAGGATGAGTCGATACATACCTTTATGGGTCGATGCATGCTGTCTTTCGCCACAATACAAAATCAATCAACTTGCATGAGTTCGACACAAGCCTCTATGGATTGATACAAGCTGCCTTTCGACATAATACAGAATCAATCAATTTGCATGAGTTCGACACAAGCCTTCATGGATCAATACAAACTGCCTTTCGACACAATACATAATTGATTTCTTTGCATGAGTTCGACACAAGGCTCTATGGATCAATACAAGCTACCTTTCGACACAATACAAAATCAATCAATTTGCATGAGTTCGACACAAGCCTCTGTGGATTGATACAAGCTGCCTTTCGACACAATACAAAATTAATCAACTTGCATGAGTTAGACACAAGCCTCTGTGGATTGATACAAGCTACCTTTCGACACAATACATAATCAATCAATTTGCATGAGTTCGACACAAGCCTCTATGGATCAATACAAGCTGCCTTTCGACACAATACATAATTGATTTCTTTGCATGAGTTCGACGCACAACATGCATGTGTCGATACATATGGAAAACCTTATTTTCCAGACGCTTCGACTTGGTACCTACAAAACAAAAATATACAAAGACAAAGACAAATATTTTTTGTATTTTGATTAGAAGTTAGTCAACAACATATATACAAAATACACAACCAAGGTGCTTGGAAATTCCTCAAGAGCAAACTTAAAAATAGGAGATAGAAAAAGAGGAAGAACCAACCCTAATGTGATTTTGTTATGATCAAGTTGACATGATATGATAGGGGAATTTTAGGGGCAAAAATTGGGGTACAACAGCTGCCCTTATTTAAGTGTCTTATATCCGGAGATACGAAGGTTAAAAATCTTCGTGTCGACGCGATTGAAGATACTTAAATATAAAACAAGACCTATTTTTGTCTCTAAGATGCCATGCAATGTTTATGATTATGAATGCATATGAACAGAACAAAAGAAACGCAAAGTATCACTGGGGATGCAACAAAAATGGAGAAACAAAGGAGCAACCCCACCAGGAAAATAAATCACTGGTGAACAAAAGTCCTGACTCTATTGGTGTAAAACCCAAAGAAGAGATAAGGTAGCATCAACTCAAATATTGAGGAAAAAGTAAAGAATGATAACGATCGACAGATAACTGTGAACTACCAACTCAATAGTTAAAGGTAGAAGAAAAAGATATACCGACTCACAGATGACGGTGAAATACCAGCTCAATAGTTGAAGGTAGAAGATAAATATATACCGACTCACAGATGACGGTAAACTACAAGCTCAATAGTTGAAGGGAGAAGATAAAATATAGATACTGACTCACAGATGACGGTAAACTACCAACTCAATAGTTGAAGGTAGAAGAGAAAATATAGATACTGACTCACAGATGACGGTAAACTACCAACTCAATAGTTGAAGGTAGAAGATCAAAAAGATATACCGACTCACAGATGACGGTAAACTACCTACTCAATAGTTGAAGGTAGAAGATCAAAAAGATATACCGACTCACAGATGACGGTAAACTACCAACTCAATAGTTGAAGGTAGAGAGAAAATATCATACCACCACCGTTCACTGACAGTGAACTATCAACGTTCACTGATGATAGAAAAAAGATAAGAAACACCAACGTTCACTGCCGATGTACTACCAACATTCACTGAAGGTAGGAAGAGAGAATATCATATCACCGCCGTTCACTGACGATGAACTATCAACGTTCACTGATGATAGCAAAAAGATAAGAAACACTGACGTTCACTGCCGATGTACTACCAATGTTCACTGAAGGTAGATTTGAATATCATACCACCGTCGTTCACTGACAATGAACTATCAACATTCACTGATGATAGCAAAAAGATAAGAAACACCAACGTTCACTGCCGATGTACTACCAACGTTCACTGAAGGTAGATTTGAATATCATACCACCGCCGTTCACTAACGATGAACTATCAACGTTCATTGATGATAGAAAAAAGATAAGAAACACCGATGTTCACTACCGATGTACTACCAACGTTCACTGAAGGTAGAAAGAGAATATATCATACCATCGCCGTTCACTGACGATGAACTATCAACGTTCACTGATGATAGCAAAAAGATAAGAAACACCGACATTCACTGCCAATGTACTACCAATGTTCACTGAAGGTGGATTTGAATATCATACCACCGCCATTCATTGAAGATGAACTATCAACGTTCACTGATGATAGAAAAAAGATAAGAAACACTGACATTTACTGCCGATGTACTACCAACGTTCACTGAAGGTAGATTTGAATATCATACCACCGCCGTTCACTAACGATGAACTATCAACGTTCACTGAAGATAGAAAAAAGATAAGAAACACCGACGTTCACTGCCGATGTACTACCAACATTCACTAAAGGTAGATTTGAATATTATACCACCGCCGTTCACTGACGATGAACTATCAATGTTCACTGAAGATAGCAAAAGGATAAGAAACACCAACGTTCACTGCCGATGTACTACCAACGTTCACTGAAGGTAGATTTGAATATCTCAAGTTTTCCCCAAAATTCTAGTGTTTCACCTAGAACGGGTCTCAACTTCTTCTTTAACCAAGGCACTCTGCCTGGAAATGGTAATATGTAATCTGTCTCAAATAAAGAGACTTCCACTTATTATCAAGGGGAATTTCAAAGAGAAATGACTTTCTGGGGATAGAAATATGGCTTCCTGGGGAAAGAGATATGACTTCCTGGGGAAGGAGATATGGCTTCCTGGGGATAGAAATATGGCTTCCTGGGGAAAGAGATATGACTTCCTGGGGAAAGAGATATGACTTCCTGGGGAAAGAGATATGACTTCCTGGGGAAAGAGATATGACTTCCTGGGGAAAGAGATATGACTTCCTGGGGAAAGAGATATGGCTTCCTGGGGTAAGAGATATGACTTCATGGGGAAAGAGATATGACTTCCTGGGGTAATAAATATGACTTCCTGGGGAAATGCCACATTATTCCTGCTGAGGAGATAAAGTCTTCTCGTGCAAAATAAATGCACAAACCAAAACTCAAAGTTCTTAGAAATCCAAAGTAAATAATATCGTCATGCAACCACGAATCCAATTAGAAACAAACTGGAGCAAGACGGCCAACGAAGATACATCCTTTGAGAAATAAACTCAAGAGGGAAAACCAAATCCACCTAAGCAAGGAGCGTTTCAGGAAGGTTAGTGAAAGAACAAGATTAGTTCTGACCTATCTCAAGAGTTTTGATGATTACTAAATTATATTTAAGATAATTTATGCTCTGATGAATGTGTTTTGAATGTCTTAGTTAATGTTCTGACAGAAAACATTCTAAAGTACTAAGCAAAGATTAAGAAGAAGTTATTTGATAAAAGAACCTTTTATGCAAACGCATCTGCTGACTCTGGTAAAACACTTTATTTGTTATATATATCTTCTACCTTCTAGCAGGCTCCTTGTTCAGAAGATAACTTGAAAGCAAGCGTTGTTCAAAGTTCTTAGCAAGCAACGCACTACCTAGAAGATGAGTGAAGCATGTTCTGACTTAAAGACATTAGAGAAAACTCTGAAGTAACGTTTAGATCAACTTGTCTTGTCAAAGCAAAGGAAAACACGTTCTTACATTCTGACGTTTGCTCATTAATGCAAAGACGGCTGAAAGCACTCAAGTGCCTACAACTAGTTTCTTGGAAAATGGAATATTGCAATGATACACGCAAAGCATTTAATGCTCTCCATCTTTTCTGAAGGAAGCAACGGTCTTATTGTTCCTACTATAAATAGAAGGACATTTATTGCAATCCAACAAGAACTTTCAAAGAAAAAAGAAAACCATTCAAATTTTCAAAAGAAGCAAGAAACTATGTGAAAGATCCAAAAGCTCACAAACTCATTGTTCATACAATTTGTGCATTATATTCTAAGTGAAAAATCACAGTTGTGACATAGCTTGATTAGAAGCAAACTCTATTTCATTATCTGTAAAGATTAAACTCCTGTATTTGTTCCTTGAGAGACCAAGTTTGGTCAGATTTCTCAAGCAGACTAGGACTAGATTTAAGTCTTAGTGGTGTTAGTCACTTGTAAGTTTACTTGTGCATTGTTAGTTACAACAGTTGTTGTATGATTGTAATCAGTTGATTATAATGGATTAAGTCCTTGTTGAGAAAGGAGAAATCACCTTGTCGGGTGGACTGGAGTAGTTTGAGTTCAAACGAACCAGGATAAAAATAACTGTGTTCTTCCATTATTGTTTAAGCTTTGTTTTGAAAACGAAAAGAGTCACTTATTCAACCCCCCTTTTAAGTTTTTTCTTACCCCTTCAATTGGTATCAGAGCTTGACTCTGAGCACAACACTTAACCATGTCAGGAAAAGATCCAGAAGAAAACACAATGGCCGCTGAACAAAACAATAATAGTTACAACAAACCTCCAGTGTTTGCTGGAGAAGATTTTGAGTACTGGAAAGATAGACTAGAAAGTTTCTTTCTAGGTCATGATAGTGATCTTTGGGATATAGTCTTGGATGGTTACAAACATCCTACAGATTCAAAGGAAACAAAGTGGATAGAAAAAATATGGATAGACAACAAAAAGCTGATTTTAAAAACCATCATAGAGCTAGAAATATTTTTTTAAATGCTATATCTAAAGTAGAATATGAAAAAATCACTAATAGAGATACATCGCATGATATGTTTGAATCTCTCAAAATGACTCATGAAGGAAACACTCAAGTTAAAGAGTCTAAAGCTCTGGCTTTAGTTCAAAAGTATTAAGCCTTCAAAGTTGAAGAGAGTGAGTCTATAGAAGCAATGTTCTCTAGGTTTCAAACTCTGATCGCTGGTCTGAGAGTTTTGAACAAAGGATATACCAAAGCAGATCATGTGAAAAAGATTATCAGAAGCTTACCCAGAAGATGGGCACCAATGGTCACAGCCTTCAAGGTGTCAAAAGATCTGAACAATGTGTCTCTGGAGGAACTCATCAGCGCTCTCAGAAGTCATGAGATTGAACTGGATGAGCATGAGCCTCAGAAGAAAGATAAGTCTCTAGCCCTTAAATCAATTAAGAAATTTGATACTAACGCTTTTCAGGCTGAAAAACAAAACTCTGAAGAATCAACTTCAGAAGAAGACGAACTATCTTTCCTCTCCAAAAGGATCAATCATCTTTGGAAGCACAGACAAAAGAAGTTCAGGAACTTCAAGAAGTCAGAAGATAAACCAGAATCTTCTGGACACAAAAATTCAAACAGAAGAGAGATCATCTGTTATGAATGCAAAGAACCTGGTCACTTCAAAAGTGATTGTCCAAGGCTTCAAAAGAAAAAAACCAAAGAAGAGATTTGGAAAGAAGAAAGGAATGATGACAACCTTGGATGACTCATATTCTTCTGAAGATGAATTTGGTTCTGAAGATGAAAATGCCAACCTAGATCTGATGGCTATCACAGAAGATGACTCAGACTGTGAGTCAGAACAAAGAGAGGTATTTTCTGAATTTTCTAGAGAATAACTTGTTGATAGTTTATCAGAACTTCTGGAAAGCTATAGTAAGATCAAAATCAAATACAAGAAACTCAAGAAGAGTCTTGCATCTGATATTGAGAAACTTGAAACAGAAAAATCTGAAATTTTAGAAAACAATTTTAAACTTAAAAGGAAATTCAAATTGTTCAAAAGAATTTTAATTCAGAGTCTGTGTCTAGTTCAAAAGATATTCTGAAAGAATATGACTATAGCTTTCAATATTTTCTTGCTAAAGGCATAGACAAAAGCAAAATGGCTTCAATGATCTATGGATTTAGTGGGAAAACAGAAGAGGAATTGGATATGAACCTCCCAAAGGGAAGGAGACATACATTCCAAAACCTGTTGCTAAAATGACCTTCACTTACAAACCTCTGAATAAGCAATTCAAGTTTGGACTCTCACATGATATAAAATATACATCACATTCTTGAAACTCTTATGCTAACCCAAAAGGACCCAAAAAGATATGGGTACCTAAGGATAAAATATTATTTGTTGCAGATGTCCTTAACAGCTCAATTGAAACACCAGTCATGGTACCTGGACTCTGGGTGCTCACGACACATGACCTATGTTCCAAAGCCTGGAACTTAAAGCCGGAGGAGATGTGAAGTTTAGAGGTAATCAGAAAGGGAAGATTATTGGTTCTGGAACCATAGGAAATGGTAACCTTCCTTCTATCTCAAATGTTTTATTAGTAGAAGGATTAGCTCATAATCTATTGTCCATAAGTCAATTAAGTGACAATGGCTATGACATTATCTTCAATCAAAACTCCTGTAAAGCGGTAAGTCAAAAAGATGGATCAATCCTCTTTTCTGGAAAGAGAAAGAACAACATTTACAAAATTTATTTATCAGATCTAAAATCTCAAAACGTCAAATGTCTTTTGTCTGTTAGCAATGAGCAATGGGTATGGCATAGAAGATTGGGACATGTCAGTCTTAGAAAAATCTCTCAACTAAATAAATTAAATTTAGTCAGAGGACTTCCCAATCGGAAGTACAACTCATAAGCTCTGTGCGAAGCATGCCAAAAAGGAAAATTTTCAAAACCTTCCTTTAAATCTAAAATTTTTGTCTCTTCCTCTAAGCCATTAGAGTTACTTCATATTGATATGTTTGGGCCAGTTAAAACTGCATCCATCAGAGGCAAGAAGTATGGATTGGTCATCGTTGACGACTTCAACAGATGGACATGGGTAAAGTTTTTAAAACACAAGGATGAGTCACATTTTGTATTCATTGACTTATGTACTCAAGTGCAAAATGAAAAAGATTTTAAAATCACAAAAGTTAGAAGTGATCATGGTGGTGAATTTGAAAATCATTATTTTGAAAAATATTTTAAGGAAAATGGTATTGTTCATAATTTTTCTTGTCCTAGAACTCCCCAGCAAAATGGAGTTGTAGAAAGAAAGAATAGAACATTACAAGAGATGGCCAGAACCATGATCAATGAAACAAATATGGCTAAGAACTTTTGGGCAGAAGCTGTGAACACAACGTGTTACATTCAGAATAGAATCTCTATAAGACCTATTCTTGAAAAGACTCCCTATGAATTGTGGAAAAACAAAAAGCCCAACATTTCTTATTTCCGTCCTTTTGGATGTACTTGTTTTATTCTAAACACCAAAGAAACTTTGAACAAGTTTGATTCCAAAGCACAAAAGTGTTTCCTGCTTGGATACTCTGAGCGCTCAAAAGACTATAGAGTATACAACACAGAAACTCTGATTGTTGAAGAATCAATCAAAGTCAGGTTTAATGATAAGCTTGGCCAGCAACAGCCAAAGCAAATTGATTTTTCTGTAGGTACAGAAGATCATCCCTCAAACTCTGAAAGTTCAGAAGCAAAAGAAGACGTAGCAGACCATCCTCTTGACAATTCTATGAACAATCTCAGAATCTCTGACCAACCCACTCAGAAAAGGTTTCCTAGAATATCTTCAGCTCATAAAGAAGACGTAATCTTTGGAAGAAAAGAAGATCCCGTCAAAACAAGATCCTCTCTCAGAATCAATGAAGAATCTTTGTTTGGTTTGGTCTCTTTGATTGAGCCAACTACCATTGATGAAGCTCTGGAAGATAATGATTGGATCTTAGCAATGCAAGAAGAACTAAATCAATTCTCCAAGAATGATGTATGGAATCTAGTTCCAAGACCCAAAGGATTCAATGTTATAGGAACCAAATGGGTTTTCAGAAACGAATTGAACGAACAAGGAGAAGTAATTAGAAACAAAGCACGACTGGTTGCATAGGGTTATACTCAACAAGAAGGAATTGATTATAATGAAACCTTTGCCCCAATCGCCAGGTTAGAATCTATAAGATTATTAATTTCTTTTGCTGTACAAAATAACATTTCATTATATCAAATGGATGTTAAAAGTGCATTTCTAAATGGTTATATTGAAGAAGAAGTATATGTCCATCAACCTCCTGGATTTTATGATTCAAAACATCCAGAATATGTTTTTAAATTAAAAAAGTCTTTGTACGGTTTAAAACAAGCTCCCAGAGCTTGGTATGATCGTCTGACTAATTTTCTATTAGAAAAAGATTTTACCAGAGGGAAAGTGGACACAACTCTTTTCAGAAAAACATTTAAAAATGATATTTTAATTTGTCAAATTTACGTTGATGATATAATTTTTGGAACCTCTAATATCTCCCTTGGAAAAGAATTTGCTAAGACCATGCAGGAAGAATTTGAAATGAGCATGATGGGTGAATTGAAATTCTTTCTGGGAATTCAAATCAACCAGACTCCAGAAGGTACCTTCATACATCAGACGAAGTATGTTAAAGAACTTCTGAAGAAATTTCAAATGTCAGAAAGCAAAGATGCCAAGACACCAATGCATCCAACCTGCATTCTAGGTAAAGATGAGGTAAGTATGAAAGTATATCAGAAGCTCTATAGAGGTATGATTGGATCCCTTCTCTATCTGACTGCATCTAGACCTGATATATTATTTAGCGTGTGCTTGTGTGCTAGATTCCAATCAGATCCTAGAGAATCTCACTTAACAGCTGTTAAGAGAATTCTTAGGTATCTGAAAGGTACTGCTAATCTTGGTCTGTGTTACAGAAGATCAAAATATTACAAACTAGTAGGTTATTGTGATGCTGACTTTGCTGGAGATAGAATTGAAAGAAAAAGCACCTCTAGAAGTTGCCATTTTTTGGGTGACAATCTTATCTCATGGTACAGCAAGAAGCAAGCAACAATTGCACTATCAACCACAGAAGCTGAATATATATCTGCTGCTGGATGTAGCTCTTAGATGATTTGGATGAAAAGTCAACTAGAAGATTTCAACCTTTATGAATGTAAGATTCCTATCTTCCGTGACAATACTTCTGCTATTTGTCTTTCTAAAAATCCAATCCTACATTCTAAAGCCAAACATATAGAAATTAAATATCATTTCATAAGGGACTATATTCAGAAGGGAATTTTAAACTTAATTTTTGTAAAAACAGACCATCAATAGGCTGACATTTTTACCAAACCCCTTTCAGAAGATAGATTTAATTTCATTCTGAAAAATATTTGTATGGAATTATGTCCTGAATAAAATAATATTTATTTTCTGTGATTGACTTCAGAACATTCTGAAATGAATGCTCTGATCAACAACTCTTCAGAAGTTAGAAGAGAAGTTGTAACAGAAGCTATATGAAAAGTTATGGAATATTCTAACGCTTCATGTTCAAGTGTAGTTTAGAAATTCATTAGAACAGACAACTGTTACATGCATCCTTCAGGAGATGAACACTTGGTGTGTTTCTGAAAGGTCAAGTGTGCAAAAGCTACTGATTACGTTCTAGGTAACTGTTGATGATTAGCCATAATCCCACGTTTTCCCTCATTTTTAGCAAATCATTAAATGCAAGTAATGATGAGATTCGTTTTTAAAATCTGTTTTAATCTTTATTTTAATTATGTCTTAAATACTTTTAATTTTAATTCTAAACCTATTGTTTGAAATTAATTCTTATAAATACTTTTTGAAAAACCCTTTTCATTCTTTACTGTCTCTTTCAAAACTCAAGTGTTTTTTTCTCTTACTGTACTTTCTCTTAAAACCCTTTTCTTCAAATTTCTCAGTTCTAAAAGAACTTCAATGGATTCTTCTTCTTCTACCCACTCTGAGCAATACATTATACCTGAAAGGACAACTCTCATTCCGGTAGAATGTTTGGAAGTTTTGAGTGAGCTAATGGTAGACTTTGAGAATCTCAGAGAGAATGGTTTTGACTTGTTCCCTGCTGTGAAATTTCAAGGTTGGGAAAGCTACTTTGATCGTCTTATTGGTCCAGTCTTTCCACATATGGTGAAAGAATTCTGGATTCACGCTATTGCAACCCCAAGGTTATTCTCTCCTTTGTAATGGGCAAGGAAATATCCATTACAGAAAATCAAATCAGAAAGTTGTTGGGATTTAAAGGACTTGGAGTTACAGGAAGGCCCAGTGGAAGAATGGAGATGTCTAGGGTATATTCAGAGATTTTCACTAACGGTCAAGGTTCCTCCAAAGTCAGGGATTTGAAAGACAAATATAAGATTTGGGCAAGGATTATTCATGGATGTATTCACCACAGAAAAGACACCAGTTCTCCTAATTACATCAATGCTGATCAACAATATTTGCTATTTTGCCTTGGAACCAATGTCAAAATTGATTTTCCCTACTTGCTTTTTGAACATCTCTGGAACCATGTCAAAGAAACCAGAGAAGCTGAAAGGTTGAAGAACCCCAAATCAAAGAGGAATTGGATTCCTATGGGGAGGTTATTATCAGACATTCTGACTGAGAATGGTCTGATTGCTCACCTAAAAGAAGCAAATCTTCTGGGCGAGCTTGAACCTATCTGTGGTAAGACTATGACTAGAAAGAACTTGCTGAAAAGGAAAATTATTGAAAAACTGCTGGTGGAACCCACTCCATGTGTGTCAACTGTTGTGAAGAGAAGAAGGATTCCTATTGCTGACTTTCCTATGTTCAACTCAGGGGATCATCCTCGTATCATTTTTCAATATCTTGAGACCTGCAAAGAAAGAGGATCACCCATTGATCCAGCTTGGCTTCAAGGAAGAAATCAAGCTGCTCCTGATGTTATTCTCCAAGAATCTGTGAAGAGAAAAGTTGTAGAAGGACCTTATGACACTCCTCAGAAGAAGAAAAAGAAGACAGGTAATCATGCTGAAACTATACTTGTTTATGATTCTGAAAATGTATCTGCATCTGCTGAACCCTCCCAAACCTTAGGAGACTTAGATGTTGACATTGATTTGACCTTACCATCTGAATCCCTTGCTGACAACCCTTGTAAAAATCAGTGTTTAACAGATTTAAGTGATTTTGACTCTGATGAACATTCTGACAGCCAATCAGAACCCTCTCAATCAGAACCCCCTGAACCATATGTTTTTCAACCTATTCCTGCTGAACGTTTTTCAAGACCCCTCCCAGACCTCTATCACCCAGACCCACTGGATGGTATGATGCTGGCTCTTGGAGAATTCCAGGGATAAATGAACCTCTAGCAACCATAAAACCTCCTTTCAACCTACCATCTGAGAATATTTTTGCTATGAATCAACCACAGCCTCAAAATCCCATTCCCGCTCCTGCTTACACAATAATAATTTCGCCTGATGTCACTCCACCCACTTCACCACAACATACAACACCACTCTCAACTTCTCAAATTCTAGAACAACAACCTTTTGAACAAACTGAAACTGCTGAACCATCCGTACCTCATGAAATATCAGAACCTCTTATTTGTGTTAACCAAGCTAAACCTGAACCTACCAATAATCCTGAACCCAATAGATTTTTAAGAACTGTAGTGGACTTTAAATCTCTACAATTCTTGAAAAACAAAACTTACAGAACGAATGTCCTCAAACCTATTCAGCCAGATGTAAATACTTTGTTTTAGAATTTTATAACAAATGTTCAAGCATGGTTACAACTGCTGAAAGAAGATTGCTCCAGAAGCGTGAACACAGCAGCAACAGATCTTCTATGGGAAACCTTCAGAAGAACTTTGGTTGCTGAATCACGGAAGTTACAGGACTTGTGCCATTTTCAGGTGCTGGACAACTTTTCCAAACTTCTGCATGCTTTCAAGACAGAAGCTGCTGACACATGGAATAAGAAGTCTTCGCTAATGATTGCTGATACACCAGCTGATAAGATGTACATATCAGAAGATGAATCTGAAGAATCCTCTGAAGATTCAAATCCTCTGGCTATTGTTCTATTGAATCAACCTTCTGTTAAGGCTGGACCTGAACCTGTGCCAACCCTTGCAATGGATATGGGCACTTTGCTTTCCACCTTTGTGAAGTCTGACTCAACGATTGCTGCTTCTGAGCCTGTTTCTACTGAAGCTTCATCATCTTCTGCTCCTACCTCACTCATTATGGACACTCTGAAAGAGATAAAGAAGGAGAATGAAGTCTTGAATAAACGCATGGATAAGCAAGATCAAACAAATCTAGAGATCAAGAACTGGATGGCGAAACAAGACGAATCTGCCTCTGAGATCAAGAATCTTCTGATGGCTCTTGTCACTAAGAAATCCTAGTTTCTTTTTGTCTCTTATTTGGATGTTTTGTTTGTACTTCTGGATATTTTTTTTTCTTAACTTTTTTTTATGAAATCTTTCAAAATTTCTCATTTATTACACTTTTTTATTATGCCAAAAAGGGGGAGAAAATGTGCATTCTTGAACTAATCACTGTTTAACAGTTATGGGACTAAGTCTCAGACATTCTAACAAATTTGCAAGAATTCCTTCTGTGCAAAAGAATTTTTTTTGCAGGTATCACTTTAACTCTGAAAGAATATTTCAGCTAAGATTTATCTTCTGGAAGAAGTTCTGAAGAAATTCAAGAAGGCTGTGTATTACTCTGACTAAATAATCTCAGGATGTCTTATGCATAGAAATATTCATTTCAGGGGGAAATTCTTATCTCTTAATCCGTTTCTTTTCTTTATCTAAAATAATTTTTTGTCATCATCAAAAAGGGGGAGATTGAAAGAACAAGATTAGTTCTGACTTATCTCAAGAGTTTTGATGATAACTAAATTATATTTAAGATAATTTATGCTCTGATGAATGTGTTTTGAATGTCTTAGTTAATGTTCTGACAGAAAACATTCTAAAGTACTAAGAAAAGATTATGAAGAAGTTCTTTGATAAAAGAACCTTTTATTCAAACGCATCTGCTGACTCTGGTAAGACACTTTATTTGTTATATATATCTTCTAACTTCTAGCAGGCTCCTTGTTCAGAAGATAACTTGAAAGCAAGCGCTGTTCAAAGTTCTTAGCAAGCAACACACTACCTAGAAGATGAGTGAAGCATGTTCTTACTTAAAGACATTGGAGAAAACTCTGAAGTAACATTTAGATCTACTTGTCTTGTAAAAGCAAAGGAAAACATGTTCTTACATTCTGACGTTTGCTCATTAATGCAAAGACGGCTGAAAGCACTCAAGTGCCTACAGCTAGTTTCTTGGAAAATGGAATATTGCAATGATACACGCAAAGCATTTAATGCTCTCCATCTTTTCTGAAGGAAGCAACGGTCTTATTGTTCCTACTATAAATAGAAGGACATTTATTGCAATCCAACAAGAACTTTCAAAGAAAAAAGAAAACCATTCAAATTTTCAAAAGAAGCAAGAAACTATGTGAAAGATCCAAAAGCTCACAAACTCATTGTTCATACAATTTGTGCATTATATTCTAAGTGAAAAATCACAGTTGTGACATAGCTTGATTAGAAGCAAACTCTATTTCATTATCTGTAAAGATTAAACTCCTGTATTTGTTCCTTGAGAGACCAAGTTTGGTCAGATTTCTCAAGCAGACTAGGACTAGATTTAAGTCTTAGTGGTGTTAGTCACTTGTAAGTTTACTTGTGCATTGTTAGTCACAACAGTTATTGTGTGATTGTAATCAGTTGATTATAGTGGATTAAGTCCTTGTTGAGAAAGGCGAAATCACCTTGGCGGGTGGACTGGAGTAGTTTGAGTTCAAACGAACCAGGATAAAAATAACTGTGTTCTTCCATTATTGTTTAAGCTTTGTTTTGAAAACGAAAAGAGTCACTTATTCAACCCCCCCTTCTAAGTGTTTTCTTACCCCTTCAGTTAGAACACAATGTCAATGAAAAATGATTTGTAGCAATGCATGATGCATGTATGAATGTATGAGTGATATCGTGCATATGCTGGTAAAAGGATACATAATCAGTACAAACAAACAAAACCGTCTCAGGTACCAACAACATTGGGCTAAACTTCAACCAGAAAGATCAATCCAAGAAAGGTAAAAGCAACTGCGGAAACCAAACCTATTTCCTGTCCTAACTTCACTGATGAGAAACATAATCCGGATGTAGTTAAACCAAACAGATACCAGGATAGAACATCTTTCTTCCGGTTTCATCGGAGAAACCAGTTTTTCAAAAGCAACATAGCTACTGGAGATTGGAAGACCAGCCTCAAATAAAGAAGATTGTCGCCGAGACAATCAAACCTCACTGGGAAATTCAAACCCACTTTGAAGGAGGAAAAACATACATACTTCACTAAGGGAGACAATGCTTCATCATCGAGACATCTACCGGGGACTTCATGCTGACTTCATTGGGGAGGTCAAAACCACATCATTGAGGGGAAACAAAGATACGTTCTTCACTGGGGAAAGCGGAGATACGTGTTCTTCGAGAGAAATTATTGCACCGACTTCTTTGGGGAGAAAGGACTTCTATCAAATAAACTAGGCCTTCACTGGAGAATATTGGATTGAGTCTTCATATCATACAAACCTATTCCAACAAAAGATGCCCTGGTATAGTCTTCCTGGGAAATCAAGAAGTCAACACTAATTCCAATACTGCAAAAAGAGCGATATCTTAGCACACCGAGGGAATAAAACCTTTCATCATATGAGGGAAAACTTCGCTGGGGAATCTGGGACGGAGGCTTCTGACCATTCAAACCCAAAATCAAAAGCGAACCAAGACTTGGCGGGGGATAATGGGATCACAAACCTAATACCGTACTTTGCACCCACTGGTATCGTCTTTAACTATCTGAGAAAAACACAAAGATTGCGCACATACCAACAAGATGACCTGAGAAAAACTTTCATGAAGGAAGTAAATCTTCTTAAAACAACCGGAGTTTGTTCATTCCTGGGATCACCATTTTTGTTGTCATTGTTTCATCACAAATCCCAAAGTAAATTGAATTGTGAAGATCTCCCCTTTTTTTTGAAAAGTCAATTTTGCTTTAAAAATTATTATAAATAATAAATGGAGTCTTTGCAAGCTAAATAAAAATAAGAACACAAAGAATTGGGAAAAAGCTCGAATTTCATTAATAGAATGGTAGTCTGCGAATGGCGAGACTCCATGGCTGATTACAAAGTTTGGGAAATGGTAATATATAATGGAAAAGATACATTGAGATACAATGACCACCATTCCCCCTAATAACTTTTGAAATCCCGAGCAGCAACTTTTGTTGAAGTATGGTGAGGATCCAAGAAGATTGTTGCTTCAACGATCAAGTCTTGTCTGACGTAGTTACTTGCCAACAAAAATCCCTAACTTTTGCCTAAGCTGCCCTTGGTGCTGGCATTTCTTGAATTGCTTTGACTTTATCAGGGTCAACTTCAATTCCTTTCTGGCTAACGATAAAACCCAACAATTTCCCCGATCTAACTCCGAAGGTGCATTTATTTAGATTCAAGCGGAGACGATACTTCCTCAAACGCTGAAACAACTTCAACAAATCTTTTATATGCCCTTCTTCAGTTTGGGATTTTGCAATCATATCATCAACATATACTTCAATTTCCTTGTGCATCAGATCATGGAATAAGGTTGTCATAGCCCTCTGGTACGGTGCACCAGCGTTCTTCAACCCGAAGGGCATCACTCTGTAACAGAATGTTCCTCAGGGTGTGATAAATGTTATTTTTTCCATGTCCTCTGAAGCCATTCTTATTTGATTATACCCGGAAAATCCGTCCATGAACGAGAATACCTTGAATTTTGCTGTGCTGACCACTAACATGTCAATGTGAGGCAATGGAAAATCATCTTTCAAACTAGCTTTATTTAGATCTTTGTAATCTACACACATGCGGACTTTTCCGTCTTTTTTCGGTACTGGGAAAATATTGGCAATCCATTGAGGATACACTGACGTCACAAGAAAACTGGCATTAACCTCTTTTAGGACCTCCTCTTTGATCTTTACTGCCATATCTGGATGGGTTCTTCTCAACTTTTGTTTAACTGGCGGACACTCTGGCTTCAATGGCCAAGGATGCTCGACAATGTCTGTATCTAGACCAGACATATCTTGATAAGACTAAGCAAAAATATCCACATACTCTGTCAACAGCTCAATCAACCCGCTTTTCACATCAGGATGCAACGATGCTCCAATCTTAACTTCCTTCGGATCTTCTTCTGAACCCACATTAATCACTTCCAAAGGCTCCTTATATGGATGAATGGTATTTTCCTCGTGCTCAAGCAACCGTGAGACCTCTTCTGGAATCTCATCATAATCTTCTTCTTCAGCCCCAAACACAGGACATTCAAAGTTGGGATAGGGTGCATGGCCATTGTATTCAATGGGTTTTTTAGTTAATCTGCACACGTGATTTATGATTGCTTTTAGAAACTGACACATATAACAAGTGATAATGCAGATTAATTTTCAGTTATTATTTATTTTGAAAGGGTTTTTTATTTGATTACCATTTCCCAAGAAAAAGCAGAAAATAAAGACATATTTTTGGAAGCAAAGAAAACTTTTATTAATGATCTTAAAAATCAAAGCAAACAGATAAGCCCATACAATACTTTCACCTTGGGAAGAGTGAAAGCTTTTCAAAAGAAAGAAACAGATTAACAAAACAAATTACTTTGAAATATGTATGCAAGAAGGAACATCAATGGTGACCCAGTTCTGAACTCGGACTCCATGCGTCACATAATTCGGTACTTCCTGCTCTGCTTCAACTTCTTCAACAATATTAATTCCAGAACCAATTGGATGGAGGTAGCCCCCGCTGCGGAAAACATCATGATAACTGTTCACATA
The DNA here is from genome assembly GCA_948472305.1 of Vicia faba. Classification (NCBI taxonomy): domain Eukaryota; kingdom Viridiplantae; phylum Streptophyta; class Magnoliopsida; order Fabales; family Fabaceae; genus Vicia; species Vicia faba. The sequence continues at coordinate 988,426,670 of OX451735.1, read as the reverse complement.
AGACTTTGACGTCAAACTTTCGCCTTTGCCATTCTTCGAAGAGAAACCCAAACCAGTTCTGTTTTTGTTCACGGGTGGATCCACAAGTTGTCCCCAAACTGCATTATGACCATTGCGCACAACCTGCTGCGCGTCCTTCAGCGAAACCATAAAATTCTCATTCCTCTTTATGTTGTCAATAGATAGGGCTTGGAACTGGGTTCCAACAGCAGCCTCATCCGCTTCTACAATACTGAAAGAGGATAGATGGGATATCAATAACACCTGCTCCCCATTTATGATCACTACCTTCCCTTTGCGCACAAATTTTAACTTCTGATGCAGAGTTGAAGTGACAGCCCCTGCTTCGTGTATCCATGGCCTTCCTAGAAAACAACTATATGCGGAAATAATGTCCATGACCTGGAAGGTTATCAAGAACAAATGTGGTCCTATATAGATGGGCAAGTCCACTTCACCGATGACAGATTTCCTCGACCCATCAAAAGCCTTCACAATGATGCCACTCGGGCGCATAGGTGCTCCTTGATACTTTAACTTCATGAGGGTACTCCTCGGTATAACATTCAGCGCAGATCCATTATCAATTAGCACATTGGACAACAAATCATTCTTGCAGTTCATAGATATGTGGAGGGCTAAGTTGTGATTCCTCCCTTCATCTGGTAACTCATCATCGCAGAAACTCAAATTGTTACATGACGTAATGTTTCCAATTACGCTGCTGAATTGATCTAATGCCATGTCATTCTCCATAAAAGCTTGGTCTAGTACTCTCATCAGTGATTCTCTATGAGCAGAGGAATTCATTAATAAAGCTAGGATAGATATCTTGGAAGGAGTCTGCAATAGCTAATCTACAATTTTATAGTCGCTCATCTTAATTATCTTCAAAATATCATCCACTTCTTTCTCTAATGTAGCTCCACTAGTCTCTCCTGTAACCTTCTTAGGCTCATCGTTCTCAGCAATTTTCTTTCCAGCAATAACATCTCTTCGAATAACCGGCGCAAACACACGACCGCTACGGGTCACCCTGCTATTATCAGCTATATTTCCAACATCTGGCATTGGCTGAATGGGAATCTCTACCCCGTCTTCTAAGATTGTAGCGTTGTATTTGTAAGGCACAACCTTGTCTGATTCATAGGGAACAGGACCTGGCAGACTAATTACCAATGGGGTAACAGCTGGTTTGCAATGGTACTCCACCTCAAGATGAGTGGGTGCACCAAAACAAGGTACAATGACGTTTACCCCTTCCTCAACACAATCAGCCATTAAAAAGTCATTTCCGGCAAAAAATCTTCGTCTGAAGAGAAATACTCATCTGCAGAGGCATACTCTTCCTCTGACTCTTCTTCCATCAAACAAACTTCAACCATATCAATCTCGTGATAATCATCTCTCTGACCTGTGATCTTAATAGTTCCATTGTCTAACAGCAACTGAACACCCTCTCTCACAATAGAACATCCTCGGGGGTTTCGACAACAAACTATGCAAGATCCATATTGGTGTTCCACCTGACCAGCAGTACAGCAGAAGGTAGCATGCAAATGCACGAGATCCTCATTCAAATGATCCACATCAAAAATTATGAATTCACCCGGACATCCAGAAACCATATTCACCTCCTCTTCATATTCTACCCTAGGCCTGATTATATGGATTAAACCCTCATCCATCATCTCCTGTAAATCAGCCTTTATCTTCTCGCAACCCTGTATGTTTGTACTGCAAACAGCACAACTGGCGTGGTCATGCGTATAATAACTGAATTCACAGAGTTTTGCGTGCATCTTCACTAAATCCCCTCTAACCAGATTAATGTCAAAAATTCGAAAGTCACCTGGACAACCGGCCACCATATTTACAGCATTCACCTCCCCGTGCTTGGGTAGAGGATTGTCTTTCACATTAGGTCCCACGTCTTTGAAAGATAAAATTACAGAACTCCCCAACCTTTGCACTTCAGTCCTCAAAGGATAACAATTCTCAACACTATGCCCTAGTGCTCCCTGATGAAAGGCACACGTCTGGCCTGCTTTGTAATACCAAGGCAATGGTGATGGTATGGCGGGAGGTGGTCGTGTCTGGACCAACTTCTTCTGAATCAATGCTGGTCATAGCTCTGCATAGCTCATGGGAATAGGATCATAGTTCTCCCTTCTCTGATTATACCCTTGATTCCCCTGCTGGGACGGTCTCTGATAAGCAACGATAGTCGGAGCGGCATTCATAACAGGAGTAACTGAGGCGACTTGCTGATGACGCTGATAATTCTTTCTAGGAGCGTTTACCCTTCTCTCTTGCATAACAACATTTGTATCCCCCTCTTTCTTCTTTGTAAACCCATAAGCTGGCTTTTTCACCCCTCAGGATCCTTCACGCTTTGTCAAACGGCCTTCTCTTACTGCCTCTTCTAGGCGGACACCTGTTCCTACCATCTCTGTAAAATCACTTGGGGCACTTGCTACCATTCTTTCATAGTAGAAAGCGCCTAGTGTCTTCAGAAAAATCTTAGTCATTTCTTTCTCCTCCATGGGAGGAATCACTTATGCAGCCACTTTGCGCCATCTTTGTGCATACTCTTTGAACGATTCTCTGTCTTTCTGAACCATGGCCCTAAGCTGGTCACAGTCAGGCGCCATGTCCACATTGTACTTGTATTATTTAATGAATGCATCTCCCAAATCATTAAAAGTATGGATGTTGGCGCTGTCTAAACTCATGTACCATTTCAACGCTGCGCCGGTCAGACTATCCTGAAAAAAGTGAATCAGTAGACGCTGATCATCGGTGTGGGTAGACATTCTCCTCACGTACATCACCAAGTGAGCACGAGGGCAAGTGTTTCCCTTGTACTTCTCAAATTCCGGGACCTTGAACGTAGCAGGCACTTTAACATTCGGGACCAAACACAGCTCATCCACATTCTTCCCAAATAGCTCTTTTCCCCTAAGAGCCTTCATCTCTCTTTGCATTCGATCAAACTGCTCTTGGAAATCATTCATTCTGTCATAAAGACCCAAGTCTTCACTCGGTGGAGGGAAAGAACGACACATATCTTCATTAACAAACAAAACCAAATTTACCGAAGGAGGTGCAGCAGGAACAATATGCACTACAGGAGGTTCAGGAGTAACAACATTTTGAACCACTGGAGCATCTTGAGGGCCAAGATTGAAACCTTCAGGTGTAAAATTCTCTGGAATTCCCCATGGATAACCCTGAGGCATACGGTTTTGAACAACAGCCGGAGTAGCGGATACAGGAACAATCAGAACTTTAGCATTTGACCTTGTTGGTTGAGGTTGAACACTCGGTGGCTGATTCTGAGCAACCACCAGAGCTTCCATCAGAGTAGTCAAATTTGCCAAGCCAGCCTTCAATGTAGAAACTTCTTCGCGCAGCTCGCGATTCTCCTGTTCCAAGTTGTCCATCTTCTTTTAAAATTAGCCAGAGTGTTGTAGTGATGAATCAGCTTGCTGAACGAAGTAAAGAAGCTGGGCAAGACACCTGGATATGCATAACAAATGCAAGAAATATGTGCAATATGATGCATGATATGCAATGCATATGATTATTTTTACTTTATCATTTAATATTTCAAGGGATTTATGGTTTATAGACACATTGCAAACATCCAAGTAATAAAGCTTTTGAAATACCAATTTTTTTAAATTATAATAACTTCAAAATGGATTACAAATTTCAATGATCCCAAGTACAAGATGAAAATACAATCTAAAATCCTGAGAAGAGGAACTAATGGAGATCAATCTGTACGCTGGCGCTTCCCTGTGAGCCTGACAATCTGAGCCCTCAACCTCTGGTTTTCTTCCACATGTCTGATGGAAACCTCTTTCCAATCATCTGAAGCAGGAAGTGAGTAATAAACACTTGTTTAAGGCTTAGGAGAAAATAAATCCCCTTTCCTCTCCATAGACTCCACCGCTCGACTCTCAAGGATCTCGATTAAATCATCTTTCTCCTTCAGGTCTGCTCTGTAGGAACTCTCTAAAGTCTAGAACTTGTTCTTCCAAGCATCCCTTTCCTGTTGCATCCTAACCAAAGCAAACTGCAGCTCTTCTAGATCATTTAATAAGGGAGGAGTGGTCTTCGCAAACAAATCAGGCATGGGTGTCTCCCGAGTATACGACATCTTCAACTGAATGGCTCTCGATCGGACCCACTGAAGATATGGCTCCAAAGAAACAACACCTCTAGGTCCCAAATCCTTCCTACTCTTCTTATGAATGTGACGCCAGGCCTTCACAATTTGCTCCCTAGCTTCCATGTGGTCTTCTCCTTCCTTCAGAAAGAAACTACTCAAATGAATACTATTCGATTTATCCCTCATCGGGTAACCAAGCTGTCGCAGTGCAAGAACAGGGTTATAGTTAATTCCTCCCTTTGTGCCAAGAAGAGGCACATTGGGGAAACTACCACAACTGTCAATAATCTCCACATCCTGGTAAGCTCGATGATACCAATCAATATACGAGTGAGTAAGTGCCATGATTTTGGGAGCCCAACAGGGTTCCTTCTTGACATCCCAAAAAGCATCAGAATAAGGCATATGAGAGATGAGCCACTGGTACAACAAAGGCGTGCAACAAATAATCATTCCCCCATGATAGGAACTCTGAAGATGAACAGAGTAATAAGCATCACCCAACAGTGTAGGAACCGGGTTTCCAATCATGAAAATCTTGATAGCGTTAATGTCGACAAACTTGTCCACATTAGGAAATAAGAATAATCCATAGGTGAGTAAAGCAAAGATGGCCTCAAAAGCAACCGTACTCTTCATCCTGGCAAAGTAACGAGCTTTCTCCAATAAGAACTGAGTTGGTAATCCTCTAATCCCTCCTTTGGTAGTCATATGGGCTTCCACCTCATACTTCCCCAGATGAATCAAAGCAGCAATCTCATGTGGTTTTGGCTCACCCTTCAAACCAGTAAAAGGAACATGATCGGTAACAGGTAAATCCAATAGATAGGAATACTCTTCCAGTGTTGGCATCAACTGATAATCGGGAAAAGTGAAGCAGTGATACACCGGATCATAGAACTGGACCAAAGTTGAGAGAATACCCTCCTTCATCTTCAGCTTCATGAGAGGAATAATGGATCTATACTTCTTCTAAAAGTCTGCAGAACACTCTATCTCGGGAATTAGACTGATCAACTTATCTATCTTAGGATCCTTGAAACTATATTTCCCGGTATTTCTCTTTCTAGAATCCATGGTTTAAAAGTACCTGAGATATTCACAAATAGTCAACCTTTAAATCTCTTGAAATATTGTTTTCTTCAAAAGATGCTTATGAGTGCATGGATGCATGATGCAACAATCACACACAAGATCACACATATAGGGTTCATAGGTTCAACGTCACGAGCATGAGGTCGAAGGTACTACCCATAAGGTATTGGTCTAAAAAGTTATCACCTGCCGAACAAGGTTCTAAGAGGTTCCCAGAGTCTACATCCTTCCTTCGGATATTACCAACTTCCTGATTAACTCGGTAATTAGTAATACTCTCAAGAAAGACTCGTCCGAGCATAGTATCGCGTGACAACTATTTCCGGATTACTCCGTCATAGCTTCCGCACTACACCTAAAAGGCCAAGATGGGTTAGGTAATCTACGGTCCTCAGCTTCAGCAGGCTCCTAGGTCGAAAGCAGTACGTCTTCCCGATTACTCGGTAAACGAAACTACAGTCAAAGGGGCCTCCACTGAGTGGGGGATCTCATGTATCCTTTTTTTGGATTACTCCCTCAAAGTTAACATGACTATACCGCCTGTCCTATCTTAAAGTTTGCCCAAGTCCGGGTATAGGACTTATGAGTAATCACCAAGCACCCTCTAAATCAGGAAAATCCAGACAAACATATATACAAAATATAATACATAAACACAATAACACATATAAAGATATAAACAAAGATAGGCTCAACCCACTTAGGGATGGACCAGCAAGAGGTCAATCATTCCCCAGTGAAGTCGCCATTTTTCTGTAGCGGTAGAAATGTTCAAGACTAAGCCATTGGATTGACTAGACTTTATACAAATAAAAATAAAAATCTCCACCACGCTTTATTGTTTCCAAAGGAATGGGAAAAGGGTGAATAACCCAAAAAAAGGGGGAAAGATTCAAGGTAAGGGGGTTGGTTATGCAAAGGGAAGGTATTAGCACCCTAAACATCTACGGTACTCCGCAGGAACCCCTTTGAAAAATCTGTATATTTTGGCTATAAAAATGTGTTATATATAAAATGGATGGTGGAGGTGAGAAAAGAAATATTTTTATGATTTTTGCACCCACTGCGGTTGCGAACCTTTAGTGCCTACGTACCACCGTTCGTGCAATAGGGGATCAGGGTACACGTAGTTCCTCTTTTAAAAATTTGAAACACAAGTGTGTTGGTTAATTTTATGAGATAAGACATTATCGTCATTGTCCGTGTGGAAAACATACTTACTACCCACAATCATGAGAAAGGAGAATTTGCATCATCTCAAAGTGGAGGACATGGCTTGGATTTTAAAATCAACAATGCCTCACTCAACACCCAAGTAGAAAATATCTCTCTTTACTACATATTGTAGAAGTATAGTTATTTGCATCACTACAAGGATTGACAAGAGTCTAATCTTTTAAGAAAAGTTTTAAAATAAAAAGCCAAAGTGGCAAAAATGGTTTGAAATGAGATTGATTGACTTTTAGTCTTCTCACAAAAATGTCAAGGTATTATTAAATTGATTGAAATTTATTTATGAAAATGTTTTGAAAATGAATGGACCTAAGTCCCAATTTATTATGAAAGTGTTTCAAGTTTAGAAATAAGAAGAGTTTTTAAAAGGAGGGAGAAGATTTTTGAAATTAAAGAAGATGGGAGGAGATGAAGAGACTATCCTAAAGCATAAGGTAAAAGCTAGGGATAAGAACCATCTAACCAACAAGAAGCCAATACTTGACATTATGAGTCAATATAGAATTCCCATTCTTCGGATTGAAACCAAGCAAGCAAAAATACGAGACCTCGTGAGAGAACCAAACTTCAAGTGTATTAAGTCTTCGCAAAAATTGGGCAGAGTAACGGCTGTATACGGGTGAATTCCAGATTACAAACAAAGTATGTAATCACAATAACCTGCACACAAAACAAACAAACAACCCAATGTCTTGAGGTAAATCTCAAGAACTCCAGACAAAATATCAAATAAAGATCACAAGGTCTCCAAGATAGGCTAAGGTTTCTAATCCTAAGTCCAAGAAGTCCAATACTCCATAATGCCAAGGATAGTAACCAAATAGTCCAAGTATCATTAAAGGTTTTTATGGTTCATGTTGATTATTAGGTATCTTAAAAAGGAAAAATAAAAGCTCAAGTGAGCAAAATAAAAATGACATAAAAGTAAATGCTCAAGTGAGCAAAATAAAAAATTGGCATGAAATGTAAATACTTAAATTAAATGGTACATAAAGCATAAAAAATAAAAGCATAAAGTAAAGTCAATTGTTAGAAATTAGTGATTAGTTGGATGACCATCTTGAAACTTGCATTTGGAACTCATTAGAGGATTGGTAGAACCAAAGCCTCCACACAACAAGTTGCATTTGCTTTTTGTCAAGTATATCATCCATTTTGGAATCCTCAAAAGTAACATTTAATGATCAACGATGTTTAAGTGATCCGCGTTAACCAAAGGTGTTGTAGATCCATTAGAGGATTGGTAGAACCAAAGCCTCCACACAATGAATCTCAAGGTTATTGGATCAAAGAGATCAAATTAACATACTTGGGCTTGCAATCATTAGTTTGGGCCATAAATGATCATTTATTCGAATCGAGACAAAATTTAGCGCTATGTTAAGCAATCGTAAGTGGACTTATGTAGAAGTCGCACCTATTTTGAGGCCGGTCAATAGCAATCTATGTACTTCATGTTTGGATAAATGATATAGAGATCACCATCCCTTAACATGTAGCACAATTAAAAAAGAAATGGATAAGATGAAGAGGGAGGGGAATGATAAGCTAATTTGGATCACCATCTCAAAATTCTTTCATCTTTAAATTCAACCACTCCTCTAGATGGATTAAAGCACTAAACATATCATTAATCTAAAGCACCAAAAATGAATTAAATAATTCACTCTTAGGTAGATTTGAATTGATGAACATTTTTCTAACTTCATCTACATCACAAAGTCCATTGAGTTTAAAGACAAATTGGACATTTAAAATTTGTAATCCAAATTATCCATCAAAGAGAGTGAGCAGAAAAAATATTTGAGTCGAAACAACCCCAAAATAAGGCAGAAAAAGTATTTTTGACATTGTTGCAATCAATTGTGCTTCGACAGCTACCAATTGCATCAGTGCAGTTTTTTTTAAATTAATTTTTTGTGACAAACAATTGCAATGTTACAACAATTGATTGCAACCTGTTAAAATCAGTTGAAAACAGCATCTCAAGGATCAAATTCTTGTTTCATCTTTTCATCAAACACCTTATGATCATAGATCCAATTGAGCATGAAAATTCCATCAAATTATGAGAAAATAGCACTAATGGAATCATAAAACAGTGCTCAATGAATCAAAACCAGAAATCTACAAGAGATCACATTGTGAAAGACAATGATCCAACTTACCAAAGGTAGAATTATAGAATTATCAAACAACTTCCAGAATTTTCTTCAATTCAACAACAAGAATCAATTACCAAAGCTTGGATGTAGAGAATTGATGAAGAAAAAGTGTTTGGATGAAGTTTTAGCTCAAAGGTTAGTAAGCTTCAATGCAAAGCTTACTAACTTTTTGAAAATGGAGCTTTGAGTGAATTTGGTAGATGGAGAGAATTGGGAGATTTTTTAGCAAAGTGATTTTGGTTATCAAAAGCTTGTCATTTGAATGAGATGAGGGCTCTATTTATAGAGTTTAGGATTGGGATTAGTGATAATTTGGTAATTGATTCTTGGAGCCAAAAATTGAATTAATGATATAATTTTTAAATTATGCATAAAAATTGGAGCCAAAAAGATGACAGTTTTGAAATTGCTGGCTTTTTTTTAAAAATCACGTGTATTTTGCTGCTATGAGTCGACACAAGGGTCATATGCATCGACACATCCTAGTTGTATAACACAACATGAGTCGACGCAAGCTTCTATGTATCGACACATTCTGCTATTTCAACATATTATAGAATCAAACAATATGCATGAGTTGACACATAACACGTATTTGTCGACACATGCTAGTTATACAAATAGGATGAGTCGATACATAACATGCATGTGTCGACACATGCAAGTTATACACAACAGGATGAGTGGATACATACCTTTATGGGTCGATGCATGCTGTCTTTCGCCACAATACATAATCAATCAACTTGCATGAGTTCGACATAAGCCTCTGTGGATTGATACAAGCTGCCTTTTGACACAATACAGAATCAATCAATTTGCATGAGTTCGACACAAGCCTCTATGGATCAATACAAACTGCCTTTCGACACAATACATAATTGATTGCTTTGCATGAGTTCGACACAAGCCTCTATGGATCAATACAAGCTGCCTTTCGACACAATACATAATCAATGAATTTGCATGAGTTCGACACAAGCCTCTGTGGATTGATACAAGCTGCCTTTCGACACAATACATAATCAATTAACTTGCATGAGTTCCACACAAGCCTCTGTGGATTGATACAAGATGCCTTTCGACACAATACAGAATCAATCAATTTGCATGAGTTCGACACAAGCCTCTATGGATCAATACAAGCTGCCTTTCAACACAATACAGAATTGATTGCTTTGCATGAGTTCGACGCACAACATGCATGTGTCGATACATACGGAAAACCTTTTTTGTCAGACGCTTCGACTTGATACCTACAAAACAAAAATATCCAAAGACAAAGACAAATATTTTTTGTATTTTGATTAGAAGTTAGTCAACAACACATATACAAAATACACAACCAAGGTGCTTGGAAATTCCTCAAGAACAAACTTAAAGATAGGAGATAGAAAAAGAGGAAGAACCAACCCTAATGTGATTTTGTTATGATCAAGTTGACATGATATGATAGGGGAATCTTAGTGGCAAAAATTAGGGTACAACAGGTTCGAATGCACATCAATAACAATCTTTAACACAACCTGGAAATAAACCAGCTTGTAGTAAGTTCTTCTTTATTATGGAGAGCGGAGTAACAACATCATTCATATAAGTAACATATATAATATCCTCAATAACACTTACGCATGTATCATGTTATGGAATAGGTGCTGTAATTACATTTGGGGTCTTTGGAGGATCGAACTCAATCTCCTTGTTATCAATCAGATATTGAATTTTAATCTTCAAAGCTTAGCAGCTATTCGTGTCATGTTCGGGACTATTGACATGATAGGCTCATCTCGTATTAGGATTGTACCGAGGAGAAGTAGTGTTGGGATTCTTAGGAGGACCCTTCAATGTTATTAACTCTGCCTTCAAAAGGTGTTGCAGTGCCTGAGATAAAGGCATATTGATCTTAGTTAACTGCCTTCTCGGGGCGTCTGGCCTTTAACGGTTACCCTGCTGTTTTTGTTGAGTAGGTGCCAGATTGGAAATCAAAACCACTCCTTCAAACTCATGGAGATTAACTCTACTACGGCTTTTCGGGCCATATACAACACCAACTTCCTTTTTTCCTTCGAAGGACTTCTTCGCAGCATTAGAAAATGCAACCACCGGGATCTTGCCACTTTTAATTCTTTCACAAGTCAGAATCATCTCTGTAAAACCCGATGAGGAACTCCCGATCAAATAATTGAAGAACGGGCCTGTTAGAGTGCCCATGAACATGTCTACCATTTCCTGATCATTCAGAAGAGGTTGCATTCTACTAGCTAGGTCCCTCCACTTCTACGCATATTCCTTGAACCCTTCTCTTGAGCCCATGGACATGTTCTATAACTATACTCGAGTTGGTTCCAGGTCAACGTTGTATTGATATTACTTATAGAAAGCAGCAGCCAAATCTTCCCAGGTCTGGATATTGGCCCCCTCCAGCTTATAGAACCATTCCAGTTATGTGCCAGCCAAGCTTTCTTGGAAGAAATGGACCCATAACTTCTGGTCAGCGGTATGAGGCTGAATCTTTCTAACATACGACTACAGGTGTAGTTTAGGACAAGACACCCCATCATATTTGATGAAAACAGGGACCTTGAACTTAGGTGGGATGACCACCCCTGGAACCAAACCTAATTCGCCTAAATCCAATCCCTGTATCTTTTAGACCTCTATAGCCTTGAGCCTATCCTTCAACTATCTGATTTTGTCATCAGTAGGAGGGTATTGCTCTTCCAAGTAGTCCTCATCTTTAGAATCTTGGTTATTCCTGTCTTCCTGCTTGACTGTCATATCCTCTTCATCATGGTCATTGTAATACGGTGGGAGAACTGACTTGGGTGTTTTGCGTTTTATCGCAAATGTTGCAGTTAGCAAGAGTCGCCACTGACTTTTCTTTTATCCAAAAGGAAAGGATGAAAAGAACAGGAAAGACCTTTGAGATTATTTCTGAGTTCGGGGGGTAGATTATGAAAATGGAAGGTATTAGCACCCTTTTCATCCGTAGTTATCTACGGGCTCTTAGTTGCTTTCTAGATCACTTGCTTTTGTTTGAAAACGTGTTTGTGGTGTGGGTTTTGAATGTATTTTAAAAATGTGACTTTGTAATGGCTCTCGTGTCTATAAGAACGCATACAAAGTGTTGTTTTGAAAATAGTTCAAAGAGGTGTTTGTGGAATGTGTTTTTAAAAGTGATTTTGAAAAGGTGTCTTCGTAATGGCTTTCGTTTATATAAGAACGCGTATAGGGTTTTGTCTTTTGAAATTTTTTCAAATGAGTGTGTTGATGTATAAAATGTTTTTGTTGTGAGCAAGCGAGTAACTAGGAGTAACCTACCTACTCAAAAGGTCTTAAATGTTCTTTTCCTCCTCCTTTAGATGTTACTATCTTACCATTAATTTGGTAAGAAGCCCCATCGTTGGATGTGAAGGGACGAGCGTGGGACGTTTGTATTGTCATATAAGGCAACCTATGGAATGTTTTAGCAATGTCGTTTAGGAACTAGATCGTTTACCGAAGGCGACATCAAGGGTCATCGAGGGACTACGATCTTTTATCGAGGGTATTTGCTAAAACACCCATGTTCGAGGGACATGACTATTTTTCCGAGGCAACAAGTGAGATTACCCTAAGGGTGCATGTGTGCATAATATGTTTGATTGCATGCATCCTGTCTTTGATTTTTAGTGGTCTACTTGTTGGTTTTATCTTGCCATACACACCTAATTACTAGCATTTGTACAAAAGTAATAAAAATGTAGAAAATGAATCCTACACTATTACAACCATATTGAAGTTCATAAAAATGTAAAGGCAAAAATAAGATAAAAGCAAGAAAAATGAAGGTCTTTCAACTGGGGCAGGAGAATCGTTTGATTCAGCTTCTCCTGGCCTCCTTTGATTGGGGGCTGGCTTCAGCAAGGTTATGGCCTTCGATTGGGAGTTGGCGCTAGTGAGGTCATGGCCTTCAATTGGGGGCTGGCATCAATCAGGTCATGGCCTTCGATTTGGGCTTGGAAGTCAGCAGGTGTGATACGGTGGGAGAACTGACTAGAGGTTTTGCATTTCGTTCGCACTTGTGCGGTTAGCAAGAATTACCACCGAATTTTCTTTTATCCAAAAGGAAAGGTAAAAAAGCACAGGAAAGACCTTTCGAGATTACTCTCGGGTTCGGGGGGTAGATTATGAAAAGGGAAGGTGTTAGCACCCTTTTGATCCATGGTTTTCCATGGGCTCTTAGTTACTCGTTTATATCACTTGCTTTTGTTTGATTGTGTGCTTGTGGTGTGTGTTTTGAAAGTATTTTGGAAAGTTTCTTTGTAATGCTTCTCGTCTCTATAAGAACATATACAAAGTTTTGTTTCAAAAAATAATTCAAAGAGGTGTTTGTGAATCGTGTTTTGAAAAGTGTTTTGAAAAGAGGTTTTTCCATGGTTCTCGTCTCTATAAGAACGTATGCAAAACGTTTTGTCTTTTGAAAGTGTTTTGAAATGGAGGTGTAGTGGTAAGAGTTTTTGTCGTGAGCAAGCGAGTAACTAAGAGCGAATCTATCTACTCGAAAGGTCTTAAGTTGTTCTTTTCTTCTTCCTTTTAATGGTGTTATCTTACCATTGATTTGGTAAGAAGCCCCATCATTGGATGTAAAGGGACATGCGCGGGTCAATTTTACAAGCATTGAAAGCAACTTGTGAGATGCTCTAGCAATTTTGTAAGGGACAAGATCGTTTTATCAAAGGCAACATCGAGGGTCATCTAGGGACTACGATCTTTGTTTATCGAAGGGTCATTTGCTAGAGTGTCTCATATTCGGGGGACATGATTGTATTTCCGAGGCAAAAAGCGAGGTTACCCTAGAGGTGCGCGTGTGAGAAAGTGTGTTGATTTAAAGTTATTTATTCTTAGATTAGGTCATCTAGCGATTGATTTTTGAATCTTGCCATACACGCCTAGTTACTGTACAGTATATAGAAAGCAGTAAATTGCGGAAATTGAAATTCTAAACTATTACAGAATGTTCGGGAATGGGGGTACAATTGTTACAAACGGGGATGAATCAAATAAAAATAGCAATGTATAAATATCAAATAATACAACCAAATCGAATTGCTGTGCGATTTAATACAAAGCTATGACAATTTACGAAAATAAAATCAACAAAGTATGAAATGTATGTATTTACTTGAAAAAAAGAAAAATAAAACCTATTCTAAAAAAAAGAATTGATTTGAAACTTTATTAATATTTATGTATTTTATTCATTATGTAAACTATCTTTAAAGAAAGATGATAAATTAAGTTAATTCTTTTTTATGTTTTTTTTAATAAGTGTAAGAAAATTAATAAAAACTGAGTCTTTATAAAAAAAAAGGATAGAAAAATAAACACTAAAACCTTAACTTAAATTAATAAAAGTATTTTAAATCTTATTTAGCATTTTTAAAATAAAAAGACAAATTAAAGAAGAAGCAAACATGGGCTTAGGAGATTAGGCCCAAAGGTGTTTTGCTGAAACAAAAAAGAACAAAGCAAAGGGGGGGGGGGACCAGGAAACGCGTGTGTGAGCTTGAGAGTTTGCAAAGGAATTGGCCCAATGCTTCTTAATTCAGTTTATTGTTTTTTGATTAGGGGAACATGAATTAGGGTTTGTGCTTACAACGGCGCTCTTCGTCCCTTCGTCCCTCTCTTGTTCATATTTCTCACTCCGTTACCGTCTCAACAATTGTTTCTTCCTAATTTCACGAGCAAAACGAACATTTTCCCCTTTTGATTCAAACTGATTCGCGTTTTTTTGTGGAAACCCTAAGTTTCGATGAATTTCTCTAAAGGGTTTGAAACGCGTTTTGATCTGATCCTCCCTCTACTTCCGTTGCCGGAGCGCCTCTTAATCCTCACCTCCTAACCAAGTGCTAGCAGTTTCGTTCTTGAAAGGTATGGTTCGGTTTTGGTTTTGGACTTAACAGTTTCGTTGGTTTTGTATGTTTTGTTCATGTTTTACTTGTTAATCATGCTTATTACCTTATTGAGATGCATAAAAATTTGTAAGGAGGGCGAGGAAGCCATACCTGTTTAGGGCTTTTCTGGAATGGAAGGTGTGATCGGTGGATCTGGAACTGACTGTTTAAAGCTTGTTTCGCGAAATGTCACGGAAGCAAGAGTCGCCACCGTCTTTTATTTTCTCCAACATGGACAGGACAAAAGCACAGCAAAATTCCTTATGAGATAGTTTCTCGGTTCGGGAGGTAGATTTATAGAAAGGGAAGGTGTTAGCACCCTTACTTGCTCATTTGTGTTTTCAAAATGTTTGCTTTTCAAAATGTGAGTGGGTTTGAAAAAAGTTTCGTTTAAAAATTTCAGATCGACTCTTGTATCAGTCCTCAAGAGTGTTTGAAAAATTGTTTTGAAAGCTTTTTGAAAAGTGTCGGTGTGAAAAGAGTTTTGATTTGTTTTTTGAATTAGAGCAAGTATCTATGAGTCATCTACCTACCCTAAGGAATTAGGCTGTGTAAATGTCCTTAAGATAGTGCCATCCCACCATTGAGAGGTAAGTAGCACCACCGTTGGAGGTGTTCGGGTCAATTCGTTTGTTAGGGACAGTGTGGTCACCAGAGTAACAGTAGGACACCTTAGAAGCTACCCTTATGCCATTGATCCCTTTTTTATTCCGAGGCAACCGTTTCGAGGCAACTGGATCATGTCATGGACATAAGGACTTACTAAAACGTCCTATACTCGACGACCACGTTTCGAAGGTAAGGCAACAGTGAGGCGTACCCTAGAAGTGGTGTGTGAATTTGTGTGTTATTTTCATGTTATGTTTTATCTTGTACATGTATCATGGTGATCTACGCTTGTTTTTAATTTAGGCCATACATTCTTTCATGCAAAGTTTAGCAGTTTTAAAAGTGCGGAAATTTAGATGCGGAAAGATAAAAGCTACGCTATTACAAGGCGCGGGTCTATACATCGCCAAAATACAAAGACCCGTTTTTGATAAAAGATGCGGAAAGTAAAAAAAAGGACCTAATTACTATTACATCCAGAAAGCAGTTACATAATAATCAACAAGAAAAATAATGCGCGAAATAAAAATTGGAACGTCCGAGGGTTTTGACCATTTGCTTGAAATTAAATTAAATTAAAGTCTAATTATTATTTAATTAAAGAAAGGTGTTTTTTTGTGTTTTTTGTATTTAATTAATATTAAACCTAGAACTAATTATTTAAATAAAAGAAAAAAGTATTTTTGGTTTTTTAATGTCTTTAATGAAAAATAAAAATAAAATAAAATAAAGTCAAAAGTTAGTAAAACCTAATTCTAATTTATTTTATTTATTATGAAAAAGCTAAAATTAAACCTAATTAAACTAAATTAATTTGTTAGAATTTATTTACAAAAAATAATTAATAGTGAAATTACTAAATAATAATAATACTAAAAATGTTAGTTTTCTGAATTTTATTATGAAAAAAATGTTAATTGGTTAGTGATTAATAAAAAGAATAACGATTAATTAATTAAAGGAAAATAATAAAAATAGAGAGAGAGTTTAGGAGTATACGAGCCTGATTGGAGGGGTGAAACAGCTATTGGCGTCATGTGTAAACTGTTTTGTTTTGGCCATTTGTGTTTTGGCTTTTGACCATTTGTGTTCTGGCTTTTGGCCATTTGTGTTCTGGTCTCAATGTTCCTTAACCTCCTCAGGATGTCTGTCTCGCCATGTATTGGTGTCATGTGTAAAATGTTCTGTTTTGGCCATTTGGCTTTTGGCTTTTGGCCTTTTGTGTTTTGGCCTCAACGTTCCTTAATGAACCTGCATGAGATCCTGTCTAAAATTTGCAGTGTTGAATCTCATGAACACATTAAATAAAATCATAAAATGAAAATAAAGCCAATATATGAAGAAATTTAATGTTTAGGCACAATATGGCATGTATGAATGATTATACCCTTTTGATCATGGAGATCAAATCAATCTTACCCTTACTGGAAAAGTAGTGACACAAATGCTTTTATGCCCTTTTGATCATGGAGATCAAGCCAGCCTTACCCTTACTGGAGAAGTAGTGAGATGTTGGTTTGTAACTGAGATGGCTTGTTTGTAGTGAGAGGGATATTTGTAATAAGGATTTCAAGGTTTTAGGGTTCTTGAAAGAATTTGATATTCTGACAGCGTTGTGGCAAGGGTTTTCTTTTTTTCTCCTCTCTAGTTTGTGTGAAAAGAAGGTGATTATATAATGTAAATTAGGGTAAAGAAAATGGGCTTTGAATGTGCAATTGGGCCTCCAATGTTCACTTGAGTTCGTCACTTTCCAGGCTAAATCGCAGGGACTTAAGTACAATTTTTGAAGTTGAAATGTGAAAACAAAATGTAGCCGACATCAAGAACTAACTCCTGTCCGAAAATCGGCTCAATCGGATAAACAGTGAATTAGTTATGAATTTTTGAAGTTTCAGCTCAGACAAACTTATTTTGGGCTCCAGTGTCGACTCTGACGCGTTCTTCAATAAAAAACTGGTATTGATAGGAGCATAATCCGGTCTCGACTTTTGAAGCAAAGTTGTAGATCTATGAGTCAGTGACCTTGTGTAAAAATATGAGCCCAATCCGATAAAAATTGACCGAGTTATGAATTTTCGAAGTTTCGGCCCAGATGAAATAATATTCAGCATTCAGGATTTTCGGCGCGTCGTGCACTCTGAGCAAAAAACGAAGGCTTTTTGAATACGGTTTGAACTCAATACCTTATGTGAAAATGTAGCCAACTCGATTTGTGAAATTTTGGCGCCAGAACCAGCTCGATACAATGAAAATCGACCAAGTTATGATTTTCTGAACATGACGCAAATAAACTCCTGTCACAAATTTTCTGTACGAAAATACTTGATAAATCCACATTTTTGAAGACCTTCTGATCGAAATTGGTGAGAGATGAAAACGTAGATAATGTCAAGACGGAATTTTGGCCACCAGAACGGGTTCAAAACGAGCTACGATCTTCAAGTTATGAATTTTTTAGCGCGTAAAAACTGCACTTTCAGCACACTTTTTCACCATATTTCTTCGAGAAAACTCACACATTCGGATACCTTCTTTAAAGAATTGACTCTTGAGCCGAACCTGAATTTGAGAATACGTTATCAGAGATATCTTGGCGAAAGAATACCTGAATATGACGCGCCGGGTTGGACTTGTGAATTTTTCTTGAAATATTTTGAGAAATATGGGAGGGCAAATTTTGGGGTACAACAGTTGCCCCTGTTCAATCTTCTTAAACCTGAGGATGTAGATTAGCTTGCGTGCCTTTCGTGATCCGAAGGTGGAAGATGATTGAACACTAAAGTGCTCAGAAATTTGCACTCGCATGGTGTAGTATCAGCAATGTGATGTAGGGGGAATGGGCTTATAGATGCCATTTGGAAGTGATGGATGGGGGGATGGGCTTATAGATACCATCTGGAGCTGTGACGGAGCTTTGTCGGGAATGGACTTATGGATGCCATTTGGAGATACGATGGATAGGGGGATGGGCTTATAGATGCCATCTGGAGGTGTCGCTCGCGTAAGAGATTCCTCAGTGAGAACTTGCGTACCTGAAAAAAAGAAAGATACTTACCTGGCCTATTACAGGGATTGATCTTCAAATTCTTTATGTAGATGTGCCCTGTCTGGATGTAGGAATCGAATCTACGAATAGTCGCTCACAGACGTGCCCTGGCCGGATACAGGAATCGAGTCTGGAAAATAGTTGTCAACAGATGCACCCTGGCAGGATACAGGAATCGGATCTGGAACTTCAAAAGGTTTTTGTTGGTAATGATGTGATGAAGGAATCTGAGACGATTGCTACCTCAGCAGGATGACGAATGGATCAGGGACGATTACTACCTCAACGGGACGATGAGAGAACCTTGGACGATTACTACCTCAACAGGAACGATGAGAAAACCTTGGATGATTACTACCTCAACAGGAACGATGAGAGAACCTTGGAGGATTACTACCTCAACAGGAACGATGAGAGAACCTTGGACGATTACTACCTCAACAGGAACGATGAGAGAACCTTGGACGATTACTACCTCAACAGGAATGATGAGAGAACCTTGGACGATTACTACCTCAACAGGAACGATGAGAGAACCTTGGACGATTACTACCTCAACATGAACGATGAGATAACCTTGGACGATTACTACCTCAACAGGAAGGATGAGAGAACCTTGGACGATTACTACCTCAACAGGAACGATGAGAGAACCTTGGGCGATTACTACCTCAATAGGAACGATGAGAGAACCTTGGGCGATTACTACCTCAACAGGAACGATGAGAGAACCTTGGACGATTACTACCTCAACATGACGATGAGAGAACCTTGGGCGATTACTACCTCAACAGGAACGATGAGAGAACCTTGGACGATTACTACCTCAACATGACGATGAGAGAATCTTAGGCGACTTCAACCTCAGCAGAATGATGAGAGAATCTTAGGCGACTTCAACCTCAGCAGAATGATGAGAGAATCTTAGGTGACTTCAACCTCAGCAGAATGATGAGAGAATCTTAGGCGACTTCAACCTCAGCAGAATGGTGAGAGAATCTTTAGATGATTTCTACCTCAAAAGGTAATGATTTTTTATCTATCGATCGTTCTTTCCTGAAAAAGTAACGAGTTAGCTGTATGCAATGTCATGACGTGTGAGATGTCACGATGCTCAACATGGTATAGTGTGATGTGATGCGTATATGCATGCATTATGTATGAAGATGTGATGTTTATGAATGTATTTTCGTCTAGGAAAGTAAATCCTTGACGGGTGCCAGGAAGTTAACTCCTGGGCTGATGTTGAAGAGAGAGTTCTTTGCTTCCGCTGGGGATGGTGATTGCAAGAATAAACCTGTTAGGAGAAGATGACTCCGTTGGGGAATAAACTTGGAGATTACTCTGCGGGAAAAATTACTCTAGCGATCTTGCTGGGGGACAATACTCTGTGGGAAGAGAGGTACTTTGCTGAGATGTTAAATGAGAACTCCGATGGGGATACCATTGTTGAGTTATGTTGGAAGGTTTGATGAACTTCGCTGGGGATAGGAAGACTTCGCCGGGGACGATCTTTCTGTTGTAAATTAGCTGAGGATAACCCAGTTATAAGCCCTGGTAAGGAATAACCTTCTGAATAAAGATGGGGAGAAATATGTACTCTGCAGAGGATAAGCTTCTAGAATCTACTGGGGATAAGCTTCCTACTGGGGATACTGATTTAACTCTCTTGGGGAGACTTTGGAATGCACTGGGAAGAACTCCGCTGGATGTCGATATTCCGCCGGGGAACAATCTTAGATCAAGACTGCCGGGGATGCTTGTTAAGGGATAGCTGTACTCCGCTGGGGAAGGTTGAGATCTTACGGGGATATCCACTTCCTTGAGGCTGACCATAGGATAGCTCTGTTTGGGGAGAGTATCGCTGACTTGCTGGAGATGCTGTGCCTTTTCAGGGAAGAGTATTGCTGAACTTTGTCTCGCTCTGTGGGGAATGGAGATATCTTGGTTACATTCTTCAGCGTAACATACCTTGGAACCTCGGTGGACAAAGCAACCAGATCGCTTAGACAATTTGTATTGCCCCAGTTTCTGCGGGAGAAGGTACCTGCGGAGGTGTTTGACAACTGCCGATTGACAAATCTTCTTCTGGTAGGCAAGTGACGAGATGTCGGGACATAGTCGTACGCTTTGATCCCTAACTTTTGCCTGGACCGCCCTTTCGGGTTTTCAGTCCACCGGGATACCCATTTTTGCCTAAGCCGCCTTTTCAGGTTTTCGACTTGCCGGGTGTACAGATTTTTTTCAATTTCATCCCTTATTTTTGCCCGAACCCTTTTGGTTCACCGGGAAGCCCTTATTTTTGCCTAGGTGTGTCAACCTAGCGGGTCTTTGATTATGCGTAGTATTTTTCCGACTATGTCCATGCTCTCAGGATTGTAAGGAGTTGTCACTGTTAGTAGTGTTGTGTTACCATACCACCAGAAGATCTTCGTTTCATCGTGCAAGATTTGCTGCCAGAATTCATGCTCAATGCCCCAAGTGACCCAGATGGAGATTTGCCCCAAGTTGGTTGGCCTTTTGAGAGATTCTCCGAATCTTGACTGGACTGCCCCAGATGATGGACACTGATCATGTCATGCCCCTTGATTGGAAGTGTTTCTTCCACTTGAGGTGACCTCTTTGTTGAGAATACTTTTGTTCACTGGATATTCGTCGTGCGAATTTCTCTGCTGTTCAAACAAATAGTCATATGCAAGCAAAGTTATATTAGAAATGCAAGGCTTATGTCTGTCTTGAAGTTTTGAAAATGCATTTTTTTCATAAAAACAAGTGAATTTTTTGTAAACTGTGATGTCAACTTGTTATTTTACCGCAAGCCTTAAGGAGTCAGGATACCTTTCGTAATAGTATGCCTTCGAACTAACCCATGCTTCAGCTAGGACTTTTAAGGGTTATAACGTGGCCTGGTTCACGGTTTAAGAAACAAAGGGAAAAGGCTCAAATTTTATTTGTACCCACCCGCTCTTCGTGATGTTTTTCAAACCTAAACTCAGCTAATCGTGCGTTAGACCTTGTTTGAGTCTTTGCTTTGATATACCAGTGATGGTTCGGACATTGACAATTTATTTTGAATAGGCAGTCATTTCCTTTTGTCGTTGAGGGTTTGTAGGACCTCTTCCCTTTTTTGATTTTGTTTATCCCTATTTTTTGCCTGAACTGTTTCTTTTGTAATTACAATCAGCGGGATGCCCTAGTTTTGTAAGTCTCCTTTATAGGTTTTGACTTTATTGGGCTTTTATTTTGAGAGATAATGACTGCATGTCCTTATGATTATTCTGAACCATCACTGTCTTTTGTTTTTGGAAGGACTCCTTTGGTGTCATTCGTTGTGCACCTAGATCAACTGAGAGAACTACCCTGCCCCGAGTTACGATTAAGGGTTTTAATTTTCGAAAAGAAAAACTCCTACTTCTTTGGCTCAAAGGGGTTGACGAGGGATTATCTTCCTTATTACTCCAGTGTTTAGGAATTGAAACAATGCCTGTACCTCATCAGTGGGGTCTGTTTAAAAGCATACTGTAAAGATCGTGGTATCATTTTCGTCATCCTCCCCCAAGAGGCTTAGAATTGTTAACCGAGCGTTGAACATCATAAAAATATGAAAACAGTTTTAAGCATAGTAAACATAATTACTTCAAAACAGACACGTGTAATGCATTAATGAAATAACAAAGTTTGACATGAATAAAATGTTTGAACAATCAAAGAAAAATATAATTTGAACATTCGAATGAACAAAAAGACATTCTCGATGATTTGGTGTAGGATCAGTGTTCAAACTTGACCTCCTTGGCATCAATCAAATCCTGGATCTTGTTCTTCAAGGTCCAACAGTTGTCGGTGTCATGTCCAGGACTGTCAGAATGGTAGGCACATCTCACACCCGAGTTGTACTTGGGAGAGGAAGTATCAGGATTTTGCGGAGGATCCTTTAGTATGATCAGTTTCGCCTTCAGCAATTGTTGTAGTGCCTGAGACAAAGGCATGCTGATGTCAGTATACTTCCTATCTTGATACTTTATCCTACGCCTATTGCTCTTTCTTTGTTGAACAGGCGCGGGATCAGAGATCTGGATTGCCCCTACATGTGGATCATGACGACTCTTTTTACCGTGCACAACATTGGACTCTTTCTTTCCATGGTAAGGTTTTTTGTCAGAAGGTGCAACCTCTTGAATCTTTCCAGACCTGATGCCAGCTTCTATTCTCTCCCCAGTCAGAATGAGGTCGGTAAACCCTGCAGATGAATTACCAATGAGATAATTGAAGAACGGCCCAGATAGGGTCCCCAAGAACATATCGACGAGTTCCCGGTCAGTCAGAGGTGGCTGTACCCTTCCAGCCAGGTCCCTCCATTTTTGAGCATATTCTTTAAAACCTTCGCCTGCACCCATAGACATTCCCTGAAGCTGAGTGCGCGTGGGAGCAAGGTCAGCATTGTACTGGTATTGCTTGTAGAATGCAGTGGCCAAGTCCTCCCAGCTGCGGATGTTGGCTCCATTCAGTTGATAGAACCAGTCGAGTTGAATTCTTGACAGACTATCCTGAAAGAAGTGAATCCACAAATTCTTGTCAGCCGTGAACGGCTGGATCCTCCTTATGTATGACCTGAGATGCAGCTTAGGACAGCAAGTCCCGTCATATTTTGCAAATGCAGGTGCCTTGAACTTGTGTAGGATCACCACACCAGAAGATAGACCCAGGTCTCCCAGATCCAACCCAGGCACTTGTTGAATTTCCATGGCATTCAGACGGTCTTCCAACTGCTTGTACATGTCTTCAGCTGGAGGATACTGCTCCTCATTAAAATCAGTCTCGTTGTCGGAGACCACTGGACTAGGAACCTCTCTCCCTTGGGGACTGTCTTTCCCAATAGAGGAAGCAGCTTGATCAACATCATTTTGTGATACATTCCCAGATTTGCGCCTAGGGTTGAACAACACAGTCCTCTTCTTCTTCTTTTTCAAAAGCAGAGTCTTCAAATCTTGCTGGCCCTGGGCTAAACTCATGATCAACTCTTGGAACTTGGCGTTCTGAGCCTGGAGGGCCTTGATGGATTGCTCGGTAGATGATTCAGGATTCATGACGATCGGCTGAAATAAACAGCGAAGAAGGTAAGTGACCTGTCAAAAGGGTACCTGTAATGCAATGATGTGTATGATATGCATGCAATGTTTTCAAGGACCTCGCAGGGTAAACAAGAAGATTGTTAGCATTTGAATTTTGTAGCTTGATCGAAGGAACTTCCTGTTGTTGAGAGTCCTTCTTCAAGAGTCAAGGCTCACCATATCGAGTGGGTCATAGCCCCTGACTCGAGTTATCATGTTTGAATTTCTAGATCACCTTGGCTAGAGGAACCTTCTTCAGGAGTCAAAGCTCACCATATCAAGTGGGTCATAGCCTCTGACAATCTTGGCTAGAGGGAAATAAATCCTCTTTGCCCCTTGCTAGACGTTTGATTCATCATGACCTGCATCACAAGCCCTTGAGACCCTTGAAATGGATTAGTCTTTATGCAGGATGTATGCAATGGTATGATGGTATGATATGCATGGAGTAATGCAAGTAACCCTGTGATGAGTCCTAATTAAGGACTATAAACAAAACCTGCAGCAAACTCATGGGTCGGATAACAAACATGCAAGTAGTCAAGTTTTAAGGCACACAAGTCATACAAAACAGCCCTTAGAGTTTAGGCCAGCATGGGGTCTGGGGTACTACCCTCTTGAAGTTGGTGGGCTCAAAACCTGTCCTATCAAAAGTAACCGGGTTCTAAGGGTCCCAATATCATTGGATTGCTTTCATTGTTCATCGTTTCGATTTAGCCACTGAACTGGCGACCAAAATATTCCAAGAAAACAACCCTCAATTGAGCGTAGTGTCGAGTATCAACCAACCTCAGACTGCACCAAAGTCAGTTATCTCACTACCCTAAAGAGGCCAGGATGGTTCAATTAAGGTTCCTAAGGTCAGTTGATGCTTCACGACACCACGCGGCGGCCCCGTACTCTCCTTGACTGAACTCAAGGGTTACCGGTACTCACCAAAGCGCCACATCAACGTAGCAGACTGCTTCAACCATGTCGGTATACCCCGTACAATTCCCTCACAGCCTTGTTGCTACTTTCTAAGAAGGTATCCCCCAGATCCGGGTTAGGATCTATAGAACTCCCAAGACAGTACCCACAATAATAAAGCAAACAATTCAGACAATTGAAAACACAAGTGATCTTAGTCCTAAGGTACACCTCACTTTAAAGTATCCCCAGCAGAGTCGCCAGTTCTGTGATCGGTGGATCTGGAACTGACTGTTTAAAGCTGGTTTCGCGAAATGTCGCGGAAGCAAGAGTCGCCACCGTCTTTTATTTTCTCCAACATGGACAGGACAAAAGCACAACAAAATTCCTTATGAGATAGTTTCTCGGTTCGGGAGGTAGATTTATAGAAAGGGAAGGTGTTAGCACCCTTTCTATCCATGGTTATCCATGGGCTCTTAGATACTTGCTCATTTGTGTTTTCAAAATGTTTGCTTTTCAAAATGTGAGTGGGTTTGAAAAGAGTTTCGTTTAAAAATTTCAGATCGACTCTTGTATCAGTCCTCAAGAGTGTTTGAAAAATTGTTTTGAAAGCTTTTTGAAAAGTGTCGGTGTGAAAAGAGTTTTGATTTGTTTTTTGAATTATAGCAAGTATATATGAGTCATCTACCTACCCTAAGGAATTAGGCTGTGTAAATGTCCTTAAGATAGTGCCATCCCACCATTGAGAGGTAGGTAGCACCACCGTTGGAGGTGTTCGGGTCAATTCGTTTGTTAGGGACAGTGTGGTCACTAGAGCAACAGTAGGACACCTTAGAAGCTACCCTTATGCCATTGATCCCTTTTTTATTCCGAGGCAACCGTTTCGAGGCAACTGGATCATGTCATGGACATAAGGACTTACTAAAACGTCCTATACTCGACGACCACGTTTCGAAGGTAAGGCAACAGTGAGGCGTACCCTAGAAGTGGTGTGTGAATTTGTGTGTTATTTTCATGTTATGTTTTATCTTGTACATGTATCATGGTGATCTACGCTTGTTTTTAATTTAGGCCATACATTCTTTCATGCAAAGTTTAGCAGTTTTAAAAGTGCGGAAATTTAGATGCGGAAAGATAAAAGCTACGCTATTACAAGGCGCGGGTCTATACATCGCCAAAATACAAAGACCCGTTTTTGATAAAAGATGCGGAAAGTAAAAAAAAAAGACCTAATTACTATTACATCCAGAAAGCAGTTACATAATAATCAACAAGAAAAATAATGCGCGAAATAGAAATTGGAACGTCCGAGGGTTTTGACCCTTTGCTTGAAATTAAATTAAATTAAAGTCTAATTATTATTTAATTAAAGAAAAGTGTTTTTTTGTGTTTTTTGTATTTAATTAATATTAAACCTAGAACTAATTATTTAAATAAAAGAAAAAAGTATTTTTGGTTTTTTAATGTCTTTAATGAAAAATAAAAATAAAATAAAATAAAGTCAAAAGTTAGTAAAACCTAATTCTAATTTATTTTATTTATTATGAAAAAGCCAAAATTAAACCTAATTAAACTAAATTAATTTGTTAGAATTTATTTACAAAAAATAATTAATAGTGAAATTACTAAATAATAATAATACTAAAAATGTTAGTTTTCTGAATTTTATTATGAAAAAAATGTTAATTGGTTAGTGATTAATAAAAAGAATAACGATTAATTAATTAAAGGAAAATAATAAAAATAGAGAGAGAGTTTAGGAGTATACGAGCCTGATTGGAGGGGTGAAACAGCTATTGGCGTCATGTGTAAACTGTTTTGTTTTGGCCATTTGTGTTTTGGCTTTTGGCCATTTGTGTTCTGGCTTTTGGCCATTTGTGTTCTGGCCTCAATGTTCCTTAACCTTCTCAGGATGTCTGTCTCGCCATGTATTGGTGTCATGTGTAAAATGTTCTGTTTTGGCCATTTGGCTTTTGGCTTTTGGCTTTTGGCCTTTTGTGTTTTGGTCTCAACGTTCCTTAATGAACCTGCATGAGATCCTGTCTAAAATCTGCAGTGTTGAATCTCATGAACACATTAAATAAAATCATAAAATGCAAATAAAGCCAATATATGAAGAAATTTAATGTTTAGGCACAATATGGCATGTATGAATGATTATACCCTTTTGATCATGGAGATCAAATCAATCTTACCCTTACTGGAAAAGTAGTGACACAAATGCTTTTATGCCCTTTTGATCATGGAGATCAAGCCAGCCTTACCCTTACTGGAGAAGTAGTGAGATGTTGGTTTGTAACTGAGATGGCTTGTTTGTAGTGAGAGGGGGATTTGTAATAAGGATTTCAAGGTTTTAGGGTTATTGAAAGAATTTGATATTCTGACAGCGTTGTGGCAAGGGTTTTCTTTTTTTCTCCTCTCTAGTTTGTGTGAAAAGAAGGTGATTATATAATGTAAATTAGGGTAAAGAAAATGGGCTTTGAATGTGCAATTGGGCCTCCAATATTCACTTGAGTTCGTCACTTTCCAGGCTAAATCGCAGGGACATAAGTGCAATTTTTGAAGTTGAAATGTGAAAACAAAATGTAGCCGACATCAAGAACTAACTCCTGTCCGAAAATCGGCTCAATCGGATAAACGGTGAATTAGTTATGAATTTTTGAAGTTTCAGCTCAGACAAACTTATTTTGGGCTCCAGTGTCGACTCTGGCGCGTTCTTCAATAAAAAACTGGTATTGATAGGAGCATAATCCGGTCTCGACTTTTGAAGCAAAGTTGTAGATCTATGAGTCAGTGACCTTGTGTAAAAATATGAGCCAAATCCGATAAAAATTGACCGAGTTATGAATTTTCGAAGTTTCGGCCCAGATAAAATAATATTCAGCATTCAGGATTTTCGGCGCGTCGCGCACTCTGAGCAAAAAACGAAGGCCTTTTGAATACCGTTTGAACTCAATACCTTCTGTGAAAATGTAGCCAACTCGATTTGTGAAATTTTGGCGCCAGAACCAGCTCGATACGATGAAAATCGACCAAGTTATGATTTTCTGAACATGACGCAAATAAACTTCTGTCACAAATTTTCTGTACGAAAATACTTGATAAATCCACATTTTTGAAGACCTTCTGATCGAAATTGGCTTCCAGCCGTGAGAGATGAAAACGTAGATAATGTCAAGACGGAATTTTTGCCACCAGAACAGGTTCAAAACGAGCTACGATCTTCAAGTTATGAATTTTTTAGCGCGTAAAAACTGCACTTTCAGCACACTTTTTCACCATATTTCTTCGAGAAAACTCACACATTCGGATACCTTTTTTAAAGAATTGACTCTTGAGCCGAACCTGAATTTGAGAATACGTTATCAGAGATATCTTGGCGAAAGAATACCTGAATATGACGCGCCGGGTTGGACTTGTAAATTTTTCTTGAAATATTTTGAGAAATATGGGAGGGCAAATTTTGGGGTACAACAGTTGCCCCTGTTCAATCTTCTTAAACCTGAGGATGTAGATTGGCTTGCGTGCCTTTCGTGATCCGAAGGTGGAAGGTGAAAGCAAATGTCTTAACATACGCAAATTATCTGGTTAACCTGGATCAAATAAACACTGCCTTTTTCATTAAATTTGAGAGAGCATGAAAACATGTGAAAATCAATTGAATTTCTGAGAACTCAATTTTTTCTGAGAATTGCGAGAAAAACCCTAATTGCTGATTTACTTCCACAGGAGAAAATCTGCCTGATCGATTCCTGAGCCAATCTTGAATATTTGAGAAACCCCAGGGTTGCACTTTTCTTATGAAAAATGGGAGGGCAAATTTTGGGGTACAACAACTTTCCCTATTCAATCTTCTTGAACCTGAAGAGTTAGATCAACGAGTTTTGCCATTCGCGACTCGAAGGTAAAGATGATTAGACACTAGAGTGCCCGTAAATTTGCACTCGTCAAAATGTAGTTGAGGGAATGGGCTTAAAGATGCCATTTGGAGATGTGATAGAATTTTGTTGGAGATGGGCTTAAAGATGCCATCCAAGAATGTTTGTTGAATTGAATATTGTAAGTCAGAGGAATAAGTATCATAATGGTATCCGTATTTGGAATGTATCTGAACTGTATCTGGAGACTGAATCTGTATGAGCAAAGGAATGGCGTCCGCGTCTGGAGCGTATCCAAGCTGTAACTATATTTGAATCTGAATTTTGAATAGGCGACAGAAGGGCATCAGTGTCTGGAACACCTCTGGGCTGGGAAAAAAGTCAGAATAAGTGACAACATGGCTACTGTGTCTGGAGCGTATCTGGACTTTATTTGAATCTTGTATTTGAATAAGCGACAGAATAACATCCGTGTTTGGAGCATCTCTGAGCTGTATCTGAATAAGCAATAGAATAGCATCCGTGTCTGGAGCATCTCTAAGCTGTTTTCTGAGCTTTGAATTTGAATAAGCAATAGAATAGAATCCGTGTCTGGAGCATCTCTAATTTGTTTTCTGAGCTTTGAATTTGAATAAGCAATAGAATAGAATCCGTGTCTGGAGCATCTCTAAGCTGTTTTCTGAGCTTTGAATTTGATTAAGCAATAGAATAACATCCGTGTCTGGAGCATCTCTAAGCTGTTTTCTGAGCTTTGAATTTGAATAAGCAATAGAATAGCATCCGTGTTTGGAGCATCTCTAAGCTGTTTTCTGAGCTTTGAATTTGATTAAGCAATAGAATAGCATCCGTGTCTGGAGCATCTCTAAGCTGTTTTCATGATTGTATATTGGTAGCTTGTTAATCTTATCCTGAAAAGGGTAAAATGTTAGCTGAAACACAAAGTTATGTTGCATGAAATGTAAGATGCAATAAAATGTGTTTTATCAATGTTTATGATATATGAATGTAATGTATGCGCACGTAAGCTGATTCCCTGTATTGCTGACGAAAATAAATTCTTGATAGCTGGAGATAATAAAATCCTTGACTGCTGTCGGGGAAAATAAATTCATGATCGTTATTGGAGATTCAAAATCTTTGAAAACTTTGTGGGGATGTGAGAATCCTTCATGACTTTCCTGGGGATATAGGGATCCTTCAAGTCTTTGGAGTTGGAGGATGATAATCAATCTGTTGTGAAAATAATGGCGAGTGTTGCTTGTGAAACCTGCTTGGGGAATCCAGAGAACTTTGAAGACTTCTATTGGGGGTTAAATAATGGGAATCCTTACTCGGTTGGGAAATAGGGAAAACTCTTTTGATCTCTACCGGGGATCAAACAAAGGAAAACCTTAATCTGCTGGAGAATAAGGAAGGCTCTGATGGCTTCTGCGGGGAACTAAGAATGAGAATCTTCAATCTATTGAGGAGTTTGAATCCTTGGGGAGTTAAGAATGAGAATCTTCGATCTGCAGGGGATTAAAAATTCTGACAAATTCATGCTGGGAGTAATGAAGACTCTGGAAACTTCACTGGGGAATCAAGAATGACAATCTTCATTCTGTTGGGGAGTAAAAAAATTTTTGTGGGGAGTAGCTATACTGCTGGGGGGATCAGGAGTTTGGGTGTATTCCGATCTTCTGGGGAGTCAAGAATGAGAATCTTCATTCTATCGAGGATATCAGGAGTTTGGGTGTATGCCAATCTACTGGGAGTCAAGAATGAGAATCTTCATTCTGACGGGGATATCAGGAGTTTGGGTGTATGTCAATCTACTGGGAGTCAAGAATTAGAATCTTCATTCTGACGGGGATATCAGGAGTTTGGGTGTATGCCAATCTACTGGGAGTCAAGAATGAGAATCTTCATTCTGACGGGGATATTAGGAGTTTGGGTGTATGCCAATCTACTGGGAGTCAAGAATGAGAATCTTCATTCTGACGGGGATATCATAAGTTTGGGTGTATGCCAATCTACTGGGAGTCAAGAATGAGAATCTTCATTCTGACGGGGATATCAGGAGTTTGGGTGTATGCCAATCTACTGGGAGTCAACAATGAGAATCTTCATTCTGACGGGGATATCAGGAGTTTCGGTGTATGCCAATCTACTGGGAGTCAAGAATGAGAATCTTCATTCTGACGGGGATATCAGGAGTTTCGGTGTATGCCAATCTACTGGGAGTCAAGAATGAGAATCTTCATTCTGACGGGGATATTAGGAGTTTGGGTGTATGCCAATCTACTGGGAGTCAAGAATGAGAATCTTCATTCTGACGGGGATATCATGAGTTTGGGTGTATTCCAATCTACTGGGAGTCAAGAATTAGAATCTTCACTCTGACGAAGATATCAGGAGTTTGGGTGTATGTCAATCTACTGGGAGTCAAGAATGAGAATCTTCATTTTGACGGGGATATCAGGAGTTTGGGTGTATGCCAATCTACTGGGGAATTATCCTAGGTTGGGGATAAAAGTTAATTGTTATCTGGTTGATTTCTAGGCTTTAAGATGACTTGCTGGGGGATTTGGAGAAAACAGATGATTTCCGCTGTGGTTGATAGTTTGAGCTCCGCTGGGGATTGGTAGTTGGTAGTCTCGTTTCCGCTGGGGATCTTAATGACGTGCTGTAAAGACTGTGTATGGAAATGGGTTTAAAGATGCCATCCAAAGGTGATTGTTGACGGAAAGTTTGAACTGGATCTGAACAGAGAATGAATCAGAATAAACCGTTGAGAGATTTAATATGTTGAGAGATTTTATCTGAATTAGTAAAAATCTGGAGACGAATCAGAATAAACCATTGGGAGATTTATCTGAAACAACAAAAATCTGGGAGTGAGTCAGAATAAACCATTGAGAGATTTATCTGAAACAGTAAAAATCTGGAATATATTCAACTGGAATAAGAATCAGAGAGATCTTAGTGTCGATCTGACTGAACCATGGAAGATCTTGGTATATCTTCAACAAATATCGGGGAAAATAAATCCTAGGCTGCTGCTGAAGAGTATATGTGTCTTTGAACTTTACTTAGAATGTTTCCAATGGGGATTCCTGTTTCGTTGTTTGAGGAGGATTCCGATGGGAAATGTTGATCTTTGTCTTGAGATAAATAGAATTTTAGGAGCTTCAGTTGTCCGTTATTCTACTGAGGAATCATCTTTGTTGAAGAGGAAAGTTGGATGAACTACTATCTGGTCGTGGTCCAGGCTTCATAGCTTGAATTTTGTGAGAATTTGACTGCATATTTCCTGAAAGGTAAAGGTTAGTTGCATGACATATATCAAACAATGATGTTATCAAAATAAATGAGATTGCGTTGTATGATGTCCTGATGTACGGGTATGTAATGATCTCTCGCCGAGGAAAATAAATCCCGAATTGGTGCTGGAAAAAAGAGTTGAATTCTGGCGACTTCAATGGGAAAAATCCTCAGGGATTCTTGAGGTCAACTTAGCTGGGAAGAGATTATCAAAGAGTTAAACTCTGGCTGGGAATCCTCTTATGGGAAGGACTTTAGGGAGATTCATCACTGCCCCTATTAGCGAGTGTTTATGGCTTTACCAGGAAATGTTTGACTGTATATAACCCTTTGTTAGGATTGACGTTCAATGCCCCAAGTGACGGGGACGGAGACTTGCCCCTAGTTTTTATGCACTTTGAGAGATTTCTTGAAATCTTGACTAGACTTCCCCAGGTGTACTGGACAATGACATGTCATGCCCCTTTGTTAATAGGAGATTTTTGCAACGGAAGTGTCATCATACTTGAAGTGATTTTGTTCACTGAGAGAGCTTTCGTTCATCGGATATTCACTGTGTGAATTTCTTCGCTGTCAAACAAAAAGCCATATGCAAACAACGATATTCAAATAATGCAAAGTTTATGCTTGTCTTGAAATTTTGAATATGCGTTTTTTAGCAGAAAACTTTTGTAAGAAAAATTCAACTCAGGATTTAGAGTAAAGCCTTACAGGAGTCAGGATACCTTTTGTAACAGTATGCTTTCGAACTAACCCATGCTTCAATTAGGACTTTTGAAAGGTTGTAACGTGGCTTGGTTCACGGTTTTAAGAAACAAAGGATAAAGGCTCAAAGTATATTTGTACCCACCCGCTCTTCGTGATGTTCTTCAGTCCTAAACTCAGTTAATTGTGCGTTTGAAATCCAAATGAGTTTGGAACGACATTTTGGTGATGGTTCAAACAAGTTGAGTTTGTTGGAAGGCAGTCATATTTGCAACATTATTTTTGTTGAGGATTTGTAGTGACCTCTTTCTTTAGATTTATTATCCCTAATTTTTGCCTGACTGTTCCTGTTTTTGAGATTACAGTCAGCGGGATGCCCCAGTTTTGTTAAGTCTCCTTTGTAGGTTTCGACTCAGTGGGCTTTTCTTTTTTGAGAGATAATGATTGCCTATGTGATAGGGAACCGTCACCATCTTTTGATTCCAAAGGAATGTTTTTGATGTCATTCAGTGTATTACAAGATGAAGGTTTGCGACTTTAACACGCATTTGAATTAACTGAGAGACTACCCTGCCCCAGGTTTTGATTAAAGGTTTCAATTTGTGTTAAAACAGAAAAATTCTACTTCTTTGGCTCGAAGGGGTTGACTAGGCATTATCTTCCTTATAACTCCAGTGTTTAGGATTTGAAAGAAACGCATGTACATCGTCAACAAGGTCTGTCCAAAAGCATACTGTATGAGATTATGGCATTGTTTTCATCATCCTTCCTCTAAAGGTTTGTATCTTTCAGCAAGAGTTGAATGTCATAAAGCGAGTAAAAAACATAGTTAAAATGTAATGAAAATGAAATAATTCAAGACAAACATATGCAATTCATTAATGAAAAAAAGTTTGACAATAACAGATAATTGTTTGAATAACAAAAGAAATTACAAATGGAAATTCAAAATGAACAGAAGCCTCTTTGTTCAAACTTGTCATTTTAGGTGGAGAGCCCTTAGCGGAAGATTTTCATCTTGCCATCTTGTGTGAATTCCAGCGTTGTTTCTTTAATCAGATCTTGAATTTTGTTTCTCAATGCCCAACAACTATCGTTGTCATGTCCAAGACTGTTGGAGTGAAACACACATCTTTCATTTGGATTATACCCTAGAGCGGCTGTGTTGGGATTCCGAGGGGGGTCCCTTAATACAATCAGCTTGACTTCCAACAAGCGTTGCAGCACTTGAGATAATGACATGTTAATCTCAGTGAAGCTCTTTTCAGATGTATTTTGCTTACGCCGATTACCCTGCTGACGTTGGTGAGGTTGTTGTTGGGCTTGTGACCCTGAAGCAAACTGGGGAGGCTTTCCCTCGGCTTCTTGTCTCAAGGGAGGATGAATGATGACTTGATCTTCAACCTTAGTTGTTTGCCCCATTTGGTTACGTTCGCCTAGATGAAGCTTGTTGATGAGGACCCTTAGCTCCTCTTGTCCTTGTGCCAAGTTTTGGATGAGAGCCATCTGGCCCACCAGTTGTCCCATCATCTAGATTTTCATTGTTGCCATCTCAATCTGTAGCCCTTCCAATTGATCATTCCTGATGCCCCCCAGATTCCCTATGACCATGCCCCTTGTGAGGAGAGCTTTCACCTCTTCTTGTCCCTTGGACAGGTTCATGAACATCTCTTGGAGTTGAGCGTTTTGAGCCTAGATGTCTTTGATAGTCTTCTCTAGAGCCATCTCTACTGAAATAAACAGTAGGAAGATAAAGAGACTTGAAGGGGAGAAACTTGTATGATATGTATGATATGTGGATGCATGTGTTCAAGGATATCGCGGGGTAAACACAAGAAAATGTTAGAAATTGAACATCCTTGATTGGAGAACTTTGTATCGGTGGATGTCATTCCATGAGAATTAAGCTCACCATATCAAGTGGGTCATAGCCCTTGACTCAAGTTGTTGTACTTGATCTTTGAAGGCGTTTGTTTAGAGGAAAATGAATCATCTTGCCCTTTGGTAGACGTTTGGTTCAACGTGACCCTGCATCAAAGACCCTCGAGATCCTTGAAATGGTTATTGAAAATGCTTATGGTATGATGTTATGATGTTATGTACAGATATGCGAAGTAAGCAAGTTTATATATAAATAATCATATTCACACAAAGCAGACAAGTCCTTAGGTTTAAGCTTGCATGGAGTTTGTAGGTAAGTACCCTCTTGAAGTCTAGTTGGCTCAACCTGTCCTAGAAATAGTAACCGGCTTCTAAAGGAGCTCAATATCACTGGATTGTTTCCTTGTTCATTGTTTCAATTCAGCCTCTTACCAGCGACCGAAATATTCCAAGGAAACAACCCTCAATTAGTTTAGTATTGAGTATCAACCAATTTTCAGCTCTTCACCGAAACCGGTCATCTCACTACGTCCTAAAAAGGACAAGATGGTCAAGTAAGGTTCTAAGGTCAGTTGATGCTTCACGACACCACGCGGCAGCCTCGTACTCTCCTTGATTCAACTCAAGGGTTACTGGTACCAACCAAAGTGCCACATCAACGTAGCTACTGCTTCAACCATGTCGGTATACCCCGCACAATTCCCTCACAGTCTATTGCTACTTACCTAAAAGGTGTCCCCAAATCCGGGTGTAGGATTTAAAAAAAACCCAAACAAGGAACCAAAAATGTAAAGCATACAAATAAAACAAGATAAGCATGTAAAGGTGATCTAAAACCCTAAGGTAACCCCACTTTTATTATTGTCCCCAGCAGAGTCGCCAGTTCTGTGATACGGTGGGAGAACTGACTAGAGGTTTTGCGTTTCATTCGCACTTGTGCGGTTAGCAAGAGTCGCCACCGACTTTTATTTTATCCAAAAGGAAAGGTAAAAAAGCACAGGAAAGACCTTTCGAGATTATTCTCGGGTTCGGGGGGTAGATTATGAAAAGGGAAGGTGTTAGCACCCTTTTCATCCATGGTTTTCCATGGGCTCTTAGTTACTCGTTTAGATCACTTGCTTTTGTTTGATTGTGTGCTTGTGGTGTGGGTTTTGAAAGTATTTTGGAAAGTTTCTTTGTAATGGTTCTCGTCTCTATAAGAATATATACAAAGTTTTGTTTCGAAAAATAGTTCAAAGAGGTGTTTGTGAATCGTGTTTTGAAAAGTGTTTTGAAAAGAGGTTTTGCCATGGTTCTCGTCTCTATAAGAACGTATGCAAAATGTTTTGTCTTTTGAAAGTGTTTTGAAATGGAGGTGTAGGTGTAAAAGTTTTTGTCGTGAGCAAGAGAGTAACTAAGAGCGAATCTATCTACTCGAAAGGTCTTAAGTTGTTCTTTTCTTCTTCCTTTTAATGGTGCTATCTTACCATTGATTTGGTAAGAAGCCCCATCATCGGATGTAAAGGGACATGCACGGGTCAATTTTACAATCATTGAAAGCAACTTGTGAGACGCTCTAGCAATTTTGTAAGGGACAAGATCGTTTTATCGAAGGTAACATCGAGGGTCATCGAGGGACTATGATCTTTGTTTATCGAAGGGTCATTTGCTAGAGTGTCTCATATTCGAGGGACATGATTGTATTTCCGAGGCAACAAGCGAGGTTACCCTAGAGGTGCGCGTGTGAGAAAGTGTGTTGATTTCAAGTTATTTATTCTTGGATTAGGTCATCTAGCGATTGATTTTTGAATCTTGCCATACACGCCTAGTTACTGTACAGTATATAGAAAGCAGTAAATTGCGAAAATTGAAATTCTAAACTATTACAGAATGTTCGGGAATGGGGGTACAATTGTTACAAATGGGGATGAATCAAATAAAAATAACAATGTACAAATATCAAATAATACAACCAAATCGAATTGCTGTGCGATTTAATACAAAGCTATGATAATTTACGAAAATAAAATCAACAAAGTATGAAATGTATGTATTTACTTGAAAAAAAGAAAAATAAAACCTATTCTAAAAAAAAGAATTGATTTGAAACTTTATTAATATTTATGTATTTTATTCATTATGTAAACTATCTTTAAAGAAAGAAAAAAATTAAGTTAATTCTTTTTTATGTTTTTTTAATAAGTGTAAGAAAATTAATAAAGAATGAGTCTTTATAAAAAAAAAGGATAGAAAAATAAACACTAAAACCTTAACTTAAATTAATAAAAGTATTTTAAATCTTATTTAGCATTTTTAAAATAAAAAGACAAATTAAAGAAGAAGCAAACATGGGCTTAGGAGATTAGGCCAAAAGGTGTTTTGCTAAAACAAAAAAGAACAAGGCGGGGGGGGGGGGGGGGGGGGGGACCAGGAAACGCGTGTGTGGGCTTTAGAGTTTGCAAAGGAATTGGCCCGATGCTTCTTAATTCAGTTTATTGTTTTTTATTAGGGGAAACGTGAATTAGGGTTTGTGCTTACAACGATGCTCTTCGTCCCTTCGTCCCTCTCTTGTTCATCTTTCTCACTCTATTACTGTCTCAACAATTGTTTATTCCTAATTTCACGAGCAAAATGAACCTTTACCCCTTTTGATTCAAACTGATTCGCGCTTTTTTTTGGAAACCCTAAGTTTCGATGAAATTCTCTAAAGGGTTTGAAACGCGTTTTGATCTGATCCTCCCTCTACTTCCGTTGCCAGAGCGCCTCTCAATCCTCACCTCCTAACCAAGTGCTAGCGGTTTCTTTCTTGAAAGATATGGTTTGGTTTTGGTTTTGGACTTAACAGTTTTGTTGGTTTTGTATGTTTTGTTCATGTTTTGCTTGTTAATCATGCTTATTACCTTATTGAGATGCAGAAAAATTTGTAAGGAGGGCGAGGAAGCCATACCTGTTTAGTGCTTTTCTGGAATGGAAGGGAATGGCGAGGCTTGAGGGAGGTGCTCCCTGGTGGCGGATCTCGCGAGGGAGGAAAATGAAGATTGGAAGAATGCGCGCTTCTGGTAACCTCTCCTTTTTTATATCTTCTATGTTGAATGATGATGATGATGCTTTTGAGTCTTGATTTTCTTGTAAGTTTGCTGGATGTTGTTGGCTGATGATTTGATGATGTTTGATTATCTGGGATATAAGTTTGCTGGATGTTGTTTGCTGATAATTTGATGATGTTTGGCTTGAGACCAGTTTCTGGTTATTAAATGTTCTTGTTGTTTTGTTTTGGGTTGATGAGGATGTTGGTTTGATAGTTTGATGTGTTTGCAGGCTTTGTGAGTTTTTGAAAATGGTTTGTAACAGTTTTTTTGAAGGTTGTGGAAACTTGGAGGTTTTTGAAGTGGTTGGAATACTCTTTACTGTTTGGGTTTGACAGTTTTGAGGTTTAATTTTCTGGCTTTGTTGTTTTTGAAAATAGTTTGGTATGAACTGGTTTGGTTGTTTGAAATTGTTATGCAGGTTTGGTTGTTTGAAATTGTTATGCAGGTTTGGTTGTTTGAAATTGTTATGCAGGTTTGGTCGTTTGAAATTGTTATGCAGGTTTGGTTGTTTGAAATTGTTATGCAGGTTTGGTTGTTTGAAATTGTTATGCAAGTTTGGTTGTTTGAAATTGTTATACAGGTTTGGTTGTTTGAAATTGTTATGCAGGTTTGGTTGTTTGAAATTGTTATGCAGGTTTGGTTGTTTGAAATTGTTATGCAGGTTTGGTTGTTTGAACTGAGTTACAAGTTTTTATCGTGTTTTATGGAAGATGGCAATTTTTGATACTTGGTTTTCTCTGTTGTTGAAATTTCTGAGTTTTATAATATGTTCCCTCCCTCTTTCTTACAGTTTGCCTACTGTTACATTTAGATTGCTTTTTGACAGCCTGTGGGCAGAATAGCAAAGCTATACCTTTTGTGCAATTCCAACAAATTAGGTGATTGCTTTCCTCTCTCTCCTCTCTCAATGATAAAAGCAAATTGCTTTTTCACCTTTTTTCTCTGAAAAGTTTGCAAAATCTTGGAAAATGATGAAAAGGATATTGAAACAAGCCCCTTGCTTGTTGTCTTGGTTTACCATACTACTGTACTTTCTTTGCCATGCTGCTGCATTCTTACTGCTATGCTACTTTGTCCAATTTTCTGCATTGTACTTTGTCCAATTTGCTGCATTGTTTGGCCCTGTTTAGTTTGGATCTATTTAGTTTGGCTTTGTTTGGATTGCCTTGAAGAAGTGAAAAACACAAGAAGGGGGGGTTGAATTGTAAAACTGAAAATCAATGCAATGAACAAGATATTTTTATCCTGGTTCGTTTGATCTCAAACTACTTCAGTCCACCCGTCAAGGTGATTTCGCCTCTCTCCAACGAGGTCTTAATCCACTATATTCAATCTGAATATTACAAACTGCTTTAACAACTGCTAAAGCCTTCTTGATGCAAACCACAACCCGGTTTGTCAAGGAAACACTTTCTTACAAAGAAGATAAATCTAAGTGTGTGAATGTTTTCTACAAAACTGTATCACAACTGTGATGTATACACAACTTTAAGCTTAGAAACTAGATTGCTAAACAATAATTGAGTAAGAGGATATGCAGCGTTTAGCAAACTGAGAGAAGGAAGATTATGATCAGCTTTTAGGCGTGTAAAGAGTTGGAGAGCATTAGCCAATTCAATCTTCATAGTCTTGTTTATATAGCATTGAGATTGTTGAACGTTGGAGCAATAAACTTGATTCAATGCCAATAACAAACTTTTCTTATTGAGCAGATCTTGTCTGGAATGAGGCCGTTGGTAATAATTTGCTTTCAAAGCACAGTACCGTTGCTTACTTAATGCATGTTCTGGCTTGGCTCATTCTGACTCTGCTTAACTGCTGATGAACTGTTGTTTTATTTATCAGAGTGTTGAGCGCAGTTCTGTTCATCAGGCTTCAGCATACACGTGAGTTAATCTTCTGATTCTGGTATTCTGATATAGCAACTTCTGATGCTGATGTCAAGAACCAGATTTCTGATGCTGATTAGGTGTGATCTTGCTTATACCTATCAGAGTATTTGCAAATCAGAACGTAGTAATTTAGGCAGCAAATAGTTCATACATGAATCATATAAATAATATATCTTTTCACTTTGTTATCATCAAAACTTAAACATAGGGTAGTAGATTCAAACTTTGTTCTAACAATCTCCCCCTTTTTGATGATGACAAAAACTGGATATTTTTTAATTGAAAATAACATGAAAAGGTATCAGAGCGATGTATCAGAGTAAGAGGTTATCAAAGATAAGGGATAAGAGTTGAGAGATACTCCCCCTGAGTTTATTACTTCCCTTTTTGATTCTAAGAGTTCTTCATGATCAGATCTTTTTGCCTTTCTTTGAACATCAGAGTATCAGAGTCTTTGACTATCAGAAGCTTTAGATCAGTATATCAGAGCAGAGCTTCAGATTAGCGTATCAGAGCTTTTCTTGTTAGAGCTTTGCTTTGGGTCAGAGTATCAGAGCGGATCAGAGTTTCAGAGCTTTAGTCTTCAGAGTGTCCAGGAGCTTCCTTGTACCTGTAGACTTAAGAAAAACAGAAAACATTTTCAAGTATAATAGGGTTAGAATGTTCGAGAATTTCTGTCTTAGTAATCCGTTATTGTTTAAAATATCATTCTTGTTCTCCCCCTTTTTGTCAGCAATCAAAAAGTGTAGGTGATGTGCTAAAACAATTAAGATCAGAAAAACTTGTCATATTAAAAGGTTCAGAATCAGACAAAACATATTAAAGCAGTACATTAGATAATCAAGGAAAACATGAAAATGACATGAATGAAAAAACTAAGGTTGGGGAGGAAAGCGTGTGAACAGGTTCTCCAGCATGGCTTTGATCTGATCAGCAGTCTCATTCTGCTTGTGTACCATGCTGACAACAGTGTCAATCTTGCTATCCTGCACATCCATTCTTTCTTTCATCTTCTGGTCGTTTTCATCCATCCTCTGTTGTAGACGCATGTCATTCAGCTTCAGCTCTTCCAGAGTCTGCCTGTCCAAGGCAGCTTGAGAAACATCAGAAGTAGGGAGCTTCTGAGAGCTTTCTGCAACATCTTCTGCTTGACTTGCTTCAGCTTGAATGGTCTTGTCTTCTTCTGGTTGCACCTTTGACGCTGGCTGTTTCTCAGACCATGGCTCACTATCCAGAAGGAGCACGTCTTCTTTCAGCAGCTGACTTCCAACTTCATTCAGCAGCTTGCTGAAGTTCTGTTGTTCCTGCTCATAGTTGATATCCTGCAACTTGAGGGCTTCAGCACGTACCCAAATTCTGAATTGTGACCAGAGCTGGTCAGAGGCAGCTGGGTCAATCATTCCAGGACAGACTTCCTTGAGAGAAGCAGTCCATTGCTGCAAACCTGTTTCAAAATTCATAATGCCAGAGCCAACATCTGGCTGTTTTGGTTTTGGAATAGCTATTTTATTTTTCAGATCAGCAAGACGGTCAAGGACAGTTAAATCTATGAAAGTCTTGCTGTGGTCTTCTGTTGTTTGTTTGGGAGATGGAGTGGGAGAATCAGAAATAATGATTGGACTGTTTGGGGTTTTGGGAGTGTTTGGTGGGGTAGATTCTGGCGAGGATGGCAGTTGGGCCATGGTTACTGTTGTGCCACATGGCAGCTGGATTGCCAGAGGTTGTGGTCCAGAGGATTGAGGTGAATGAGGTTCAGGAGATGGAGGAGATGGAGTTTCAGAGTGATGAACCTCAGGTTGAGGTGATGGTGAATGAATTTCTGGTTAAGTAGAGGGAGAAGGAATTGCTGGTTGTGGAGAAGGAGGAGGAATTTCTGGTTGTTCAAGAATAGTTGGTTCTTCTGGAATGGGTGAGAGAGGTTGTTGTTGTTCTGGTTGTGGAGGAGGGACAATTTGTGGTTCAGAGTTTGGATTGGAGGAGTGATCAGAAGTGTGTTGATCAATGTCAGACAGCACTTTGTCAATTGCTGATGTGGTTGATATTGTTGGTTTGGGATGTTTGGTTCTGGGTCTTCTGAGTTGTAGAGCCTCAGAAGGGTCATCTTCTGGTTCAGTGTCATCTATTGTTGGGATGGGAATTGGGATTGTATGAGAGGCTGGAGTGGGAATTGATGTTGGAATAGCAGAAGAATTTAAAACAGAAGCAGCAGATAAATTACCTCTTTTCTTGGGTTTCTGCTGGGATGATCCTTCTGAAGTGGCCTTCCTTTTCTTCGTCTTCCTCACAGCAGCTTCTGGTTGAGGATGGTCCAGATCTTTAATCTTCAGCTTGGGGTCTGTACCATCAGCCTTGCGAGCGTCCAAGTACCTGAGAACCACAGCTGGTTTAGATTCAATCTCAGAAAATAACGGAAAGTTGGGAAGAGGGACTCTTCTGCTGGTAATGTCAGCAAGAGGAGTAACTCTGGGCTCCTTTCTGATATTTTCTATCAGCTTCATTTTCTTCAGGTTCTTCGCGTTCAGAGGCTTCCCAACTGTTGGTTCAATGGTGCTTAACTCTTGAGCTTCTATCAGATGCTCTATCAGCCTATTCTCTGTCAGAATATCTGATATCAACCTTCCAAAGGGTATCCAATCCCTCTTTGTCCTTTCTTCTTCCCTGGTTTCCTTCACGCTTGTTTTGAGGTGGTTGAACAGAAGATGAGCCAAGTTGATTTTTACCTTCTGACTAATAAAGTAGATCAGAAACTGCTGATCTATATTTATATAATCAGGAGAACTTGTTGGCTTCCTGTGATTAAAACACCCCAGAATTATCTTTGCCCAAACTCTGTGGTGATCCTTTAAATCCTTGATTTTGCTGCTGGGAACCCCATTGGTGAAGATATGTTCTGCAACAACACCAACGTCAGCACATCTTTCAACCATTTCTATACAGCGGACGCCACGGCCACTGTAACCAATCAGTCTTGCTATGTGATCCTCAGTGATCACAATCTTCTTTCCCATTATGTAGGAGGTGACTTGATGAGTTTCTGAGGTAGCATGGATCCAGAACTCCTTCACTAACATAGGGAATGTTGGTCCAACCAACCTGTCAAAATACCTTTCCCATTTCTGTGCCCTAACTTCTTCTGTTAGGTCAAAACCGTTTTCCTTCAGACTTCCAAAATCAATGATCAATTCAGATAGCACTTCGAGATTCTTCACAGGAGTGAGGAGTGTTCTGAATGGCACTTGATACTGTTCAGATGATGCTTTCTTCTGAGAACCTGCAGAAGCACTGCTGGAGGTTGCCATGTTCAGACTAAAAGATTTTGAGACGAAAAGCTGAGAAAAAAGGTTTGAGAGAGATGAACACAGAAAAATGCAGAGAATGCTTGAGAAATAGTGAGAAACTGTAAAAGATGAAAATGAGAGGTTAACGTGTATAAATAGGATTCAGAATATTTTGAAATTGTAAACGTTTTTAAGAGAGAGAAATAAAATCATGATTACGTTTTAAAAGCATGATTACTTTAATTAAATACTTGCTGATTTTGGGGGATTTGAGAAAGATACTTAAAAACGGTTACCAGACATGTGTCTCAATGCACCCAATCAGCGTTTTTCCTTCTCAGAAGCGTGCACGCGTTCTGCTTCAGAGATTTGCTGATGATTGGATGACACTTGTTTGATGTAGTGATCAGCACGTCTGTCTTTGAGATTAGACTCTCAGATCTTTAAGACTAGCATCTGATACAATCTGCATGTTCTTTCTTTCTGAAAAGAGATTGATCAGAAGTTCACAGTAAAGCAGATACATTCTGAAGATAAATATATGGAATTAAAACATTTTCACTCTGGGCAGATTTTCATGCTGAGATGTTTCAAAATGAAATTGAACCTATCTTCAGAAAGGGGTTTAGTGAAGATATCAGCCCATTGATGGTCTGTATCTATAAATTTTAAATTCAAAATTCCTTTCTGAATATAGTCCCTAATGAAGTGATGTTTTATTTCTATATGCTTAGCTCTAGAATG
The DNA here is from genome assembly GCA_948472305.1 of Vicia faba. NCBI lineage: Eukaryota > Viridiplantae > Streptophyta > Magnoliopsida > Fabales > Fabaceae > Vicia > Vicia faba. The sequence continues at coordinate 988,383,637 of OX451735.1, read as the reverse complement.
TAAAATGGGATTCTTACTTAAGCAAATAGCAGAAGTATTATCACAGAGTATAGGAATGTTACTCTCAAAAATCTGGAAGTCTTCAAGCTGACTTTTCATCCAGAGCATTTGTGTGCTACATCCTGCTGCTGCTATGTACTCAGCTTCTGCTGTTGATAGCGCAATTGTTGATTGCCTTTTGCTGGACCAAGAGATCAGATTTTCTCCCAGAAACTGGCAGCTTCCAGAAGTACTTTTACGCTCCACTCTGTCTCTAGCAAAGTCAGCATCGCAGTAGCCTACTAAGCTGTAATCACTAGATTTTCTATAAATCAAACCCAGATTAGTAGTACCTTTCAGATACTTGAAAATTCGCTTAACAGTTGTTAAGTGAGATTCTCTAGGATCTGATTGGAATCTAGCACAGATACATACACTGAATAATATATCAGGTCTTGAAGCCGTCAGATAAAGGAGAGAGCCAATCATACCTCTGTAGACCTTTTGTTCTACCTTATTGCTTACCTCTTCTTTTTCCAGAATGCACGTGGGATGCATTGGAATCTTTGATGGCTTACATTCTGATAGATCAAATTTCTTCAGAAGATCTCTGATGTATTTGCTGTGATGAATGTAAGTTCCCTCTGGAGTTTGATTGATCTGAATTCCTAGAAAGAACTTCAGTTCCCCCATGAGGCTCATCTCAAATTCTGCCTGCATACACTTAGCAAATTTTCTTCCAAGAGAAGGATTAGTAGAACCAAAAATAATATCATCAACATAAATTTGACAGACTAAGATGTCATTCTTAACTGATTTACAGAATAGGGTAGTGTCCACCTTCCCTCTGGTGAATTCTTTTTCTAACAGAAAGTTACTTAGTCTTTCATACCAAGCTCTGGGAGCTTGTTTCAGACCATATAGTGACTTCTTTAGTTTGAAAACATATTCTGGATGTTTTGTATTTTCAAAACCAGGGGGTTGGTGCACATAAACCTCTTCTTCTATATATCCATTTAAGAATGCACTCTTGACATCCATCTGATACAGAGTGATGCCTCTATTAACAGCAAATGAAATTAAAAGTCTGATAGATTCTAACCTGGTGACTGGAGCAAAGGTTTCTGTATAGTCTATCCCCTCTTGCTGACTATAACCTTGTGCTACCAGTCGTGCCTTGTTTCTGACGACTTCACCTTGTTCATTAAGCTTGTTTCTGAACACCCATCTTGTCCCAATAACGTTGAATCCTTTAGGTTTGGGAACCAGATCCCATACGTCATTTCTGGTGAATTGATTCAGCTCTTCTTGCATTGCTAGAATCCACTCGTTGTCCAGGAGTGCTTCATCAATAGAAGAAGGTTCAATCAGAGACACAAGTCCCATGAGAGTTTCTTCAGAGTTCCTGAAGCTTGCTCTGGTTCTGATTGGATCTTCCTTTCTTCCTAAGATAGTTTCTTCTGGATGATCCAAACTGCTTCTGGGAGGTCTCTTCTGAGGTTGATCAGCAGCTGTTGTGGGATTGCTAGCAGTGCTCCTTTCAGATGTTGAAGGAATGTCTTTGTTGAAAGCTTCTGAGGACTTGTCTTCAGAACCTGTAAATTCAATTTCCATACCTGCAAAAATTTCATTCTGCTTTGACTTTTCAGAGTCAAGCTTATCGTCAAAACGAACACTGATTGATTCTTCCACAATCTGTGTTTCTGTATTGTATACTCTGTACCCTCTTGAGCGTTCAGAGTATCCTAACATGATACACTTCTGTGATTTAGAATCAAACTTGTTCAAATAATTCTTTGTATTTAATATAAAGCAAGTACATCCAAATGGATGAAAATAAGAAATGTTGGGCTTTCTGTTCTTCCACAATTCATATGGAGTCTTTTCCAGAATAGGTCTTATTGAGATTCTATTCTGAATGTAGCACGTTGTGTTTATTGCCTCTGCCCAGAAGATCTTAGCAACGTTTGTCTCATTGATCATGGTTCTGGCCATTTCTTGCAATGTTCTGTTCTTTCGTTCTACAACTCCATTTTGTTGGGGAGTTCTAGGACAAGAGAAATCATGCAGAATGCCTCTGTCATTAAAGAATGACTCAAAATTTTTGTTTTCAAATTCTCCACCATGATCACTTCTGACTTTAACGATTCTAAGATCCTTTTCATTCTGAACTTGGTTACAGAAGGAAACAAACACAGAGTGTGACTCGTCCTTGTGTCTTAAGAACTTTACCCATGTCCATCTGCTATAGTCATCTACGATTACTAACCCATACTTCTTGCCACTGACTGAAGCAGTTTTAACTGGTCCAAATAAGTCAATATGCAGAAGTTCTAATGGCTTAGAGGTAGAAACAACATTTTTAGATTTAAAAGAAGGTTTTGCAAACTTGCCTTTCTGACATGCTTCACACAGAGCATCTGAATTGAACTTCAAATTAGGAAGTCCTCTGACCAGATTGAGTTTGTTAATCTGAGATATTCTTCTCATACTAACATGCCCCAATCTTCTGTGCCAGATCCACTGCTCGTTGTTAACAGACAGAAGGCACTTTACATTCTGACTCTTTAGTTCAAAAAGTTTGATTTTGTAAATGTTGTTTTTCCTCTTACCATTAAACAGGATAGTCCCATCTTTCTGACTAACAGCTTTACATGATTTTTGATTAAAGATTATATCATAACCGTTATCACTTAATTGACTTATGGATAACAGATTATGAATTAATCCATCTACTAGCAGAACATTATTGATATAGGGAAGATTTCCATTACCTATAGTTCCAGATCCAATTATCTTTCCCCTCTGATTGCCTCCAAAGCCAACGTGGCCTCCAGGCTTAAGTTCCAGGCTTTGGAACATATGCCTTCTTCACGTCATGTGTCGCGAGCAGCCAGAGTCCAGGTACCATGACTGGTGTTTCTGACTTGCTGCTAAAGATATCTGCAACATGTATTATTTTATCTTTAGGTACCCAGATTTTCTTGGGTCCTGATTTGTTAGTTTTACCAAAACTCTGGTTGAATTTTGGTTTCACAGAGTGCTTACTGCTAGTGTATTTAATATCATGTGTGTGACCATACACAAAATGTGAATTCAGAGGAGTGAATTTAATAGTTAAGTCCATGACATTCTTTGGTGTAGGAACCTTACCTTGGTATCCTATTCCTTTCCTTCCGTTTCTGCTAACTCCATAGATCATTGAAGCCATTTTGCTTCTATCTATGCTTTTAGCAAGGAACTTCTGGAAACTGTGATCATACTCCTTGATGATCTCATCAGCGTTGTTGGGAGTTTCAGAAATTGGTTCCTTCTGAGAGTTTTGTAAAGTATTTTCTAATTTTGAAATTTTAATTCTCAGCTCAGAATTCTCCAATTTAAGACTCTCAGTCTTATTAGAGTCAGATTCAAGATTCCTTTTCAGGTCTCTGAATTTCACTCTAATCTGCTGATATCTTTCCAGGATTTCATTAAGGCTTTCAGCAAGTTCAGCCTTGGTGAAGTTAACAACAAAGTTAGGAAATACCTCTTCAGTATCTGATTCTGAGTCTGATTCAGAAGCTTCACTATCTTCTGAAATGTTAGCCATGAGAGCTATGTTTGCCCTCTCATCATCTGATTCTGAGTCAGCTTCAGACGAGTCAGAATCATCCCATGTAGCCATGAGACTTTTCTTCTTTTCTCTTCCAAACTTCTTTTTGGGCTTTTCCCTCTGAAGCTTTGGGCAGTCACTTTTGTAGTGTCCTTGCTCATTGCACTCATAGCAGATGATGTCCTTGGTGTTTGGCTTTCTGCTTCCTGAGGAGCCTTCAGATCTTCTGTATCCAGAGGAAGAATCTATCCTTCTGTATCTGGAAGAAGACTCGTTCTGATCAGATCTTCTGGGATTTCTGAACTTCTTTTGCCTCTGCTTCCACAGTTGATTTTCTCTTCTGGAGAGGAGGGAGAGTTTGTCTTCTTCTGATGAGGATCCATCAGAGGTTTCTTCAACTGCCTGCAAAACTTTAGACTCAAATTTTTTGTTAGATTTCAATGCTAAAGGCTTACCTTGCTTTTGAGGTTCGTCAGCTTCTAGCTCTATCTCATGACTTCTGAGGGAGCTTATAAGTTCCTCCAGAGTAATTTTGTTGAGATCTTTTGCTAGCTTCAGTGCTGTAACCATTGGTCTCCACTGCTTGGATAAACTTCTGATGATTTTCTTGACATGGTCAGCAATAGAGTATCCTTTGTCTAGAACCTTGAGACCAGCAACCAGAATCTGGAATCTTGAGAACATAGTTTCAATGGATTCTGATTCTTCCATTTTGAACGCCTCATACTTCTGAATGAGCGCCAGAGCTTTAGTTTCTTTGACTTGAACGTTGCCCTCATGCGTCATTCTGAGTGAGTAAAAAATGTTCTTTGATGTGTCTCTGTTGGAGATCTTTTCATATTCAGTATAGGAGATGGCGCTGAGAAGGATGGTTTTGGCCTTGTGGTGATTCTTGAAGTCACGCTTTTGTTGGTCAGTCATTGTTTTTCTATCAACCTTCTGACCGCTTGCATTCACAGGGTGCGTGTATCCATCTGTCACCATATCCCACAGATCAGCATCATGTGCCAGAAAGAAGCTTTCAATTCTGTCTTTCCAGTAATCAAAGTTCTCTCCATCAAAGACTGGAGGTTTGCCGCTGAATCTGTCTCTGTCTTCATTGTTGTCATTGCTGGTGTGAGAATAGTTTCCTGCCATAGTGTTTTTCTGACGCTGGATCTTGTACTGACACGGTTAAGTGTTTTAGCTCACAACCAGGCGCTCTGATGCCAATTGAAGAAGTGAAAAACACAAGAATGGGGGGTTGAATTGTAAAACTGAAAATCAATGCAATGAACAAGTTATTTTTATCCTGGTTCGTTTGATCTCAAACTACTCCAGTCCACCCGTCAAGGTGATTTCTCCTCTCTCCAACGAGGTCTTAATCCACTATATTCAATCTGAATATTACAAACTGCTTTAACAACTGCTAAAGCCTTCTTGATGCAAACCATAACCCGGTTTGTCAAGGAAACACTTTCTTACAAAGAAGATAAATCTAAGTGTGTGAATGTTTTCTACAAAACTGTATCACAACTGTGATGTATACACAACTTTAAACTTAGAAACTAGATTGCTAAACAATAATTGAGTAAGAGGAGATGTAGCGTTTAGCAAACTGAGAGAAGGAAGATTATGATCAGCTTTTAGGCGTGTAAAGAGTTGGAGAGCATTAGCCAATTCAATCTTCATAGTCTTGTTTATATAGCATTGAGATTGTTGAACGTTGGAGCAATAAACTTGATTCAATGCCAATAACAAACTTTCCTTATTGAGCAGATCTTGTCTGGAATGAGGCCGTTGGTAATAATTTGCTTTCAATGCACAGTACCGTTGCTTACTTAATGCATGTTCTGGCTTGGCTCATTCTGACTCTGCTTAACTGCTGATGAACTGTTGTTTTATTTATCAGAGTGTTGAGCGCAGTTCTGTTCATCAGGCTTCAGCATACACGTGAGTTAATCTTCTGATTCTGGTATTCTGATATAGCAACTTCTGATGCTGATGTCAAGAACCAAATTTCTGATGCTGATTAGGTGTGATCTTGCTTATACCTATCAGAGTATCTGCAAATCAGAACGTAGTAATTTAGGCAGCAAATAGTTCATACATGAATCATATAAATAATATATCTTTTCACTTTGTTATCATCAAAACTTAAACATAGGGTAGTAGATTCAAACTTTGTTCTAACATGCCTTGTTTCATTTGGACAAATTTGCTTTGCATTAGGTTTTGTCCAGCTTGTTGCATTCAGTTTGGAATATTTGTTGCATTTGGACCATTTGCTTTCCTTTTTTGGACAACTCACTTGTATTTTTATTTCTTCTTTTTATGAACCAAGAAAAATAATTTTCTTGTGTTTTGCAAATAGAAAAAATAAAAATGTGATGCATTAAAAATAAGCCATCTGATTCCAAATTGCAAACTTTAATGATGAACACTTTTCTGTCTTTTGAAAAATTCTTATTCATGTCCAATTAACTGTGCTAATTATTTTTCTGTCTTTCTTTCATGTGAGCGCAAACTGGATGGTGGCAAAGCAGAGGAAGCAAGATATTCTTTGGCAAGCATGGAAGCAATGCAAGCTTAGTCATCCTTAGGCTTAGATTTTTCTTTGTAATTTAGAGAGAAATACTCAAACAATTGTACTAATTTATTTTTCAAATACAATAAGTTGTAAAACTTAAAGCATTTAAATAATAAATTGTATTGTAACAATTTTTGAAATAAATGAAGAAAGTCTTATGAGATAATATGACGTCCATTAAAATCCATTACTGTCAATAACTCGCAATTTTCTCTTCGCATCTTCACTAATTCTTTAGGATTCCCGATCAAGATAATTAAAACTGCATTCCAATAATTCCAATCAAGATAACTTAAATTCCAATGATCAAGTAATTCTGTAATCTTGTAACCTTGCAACTGTATTCCAAATAAACACGCACTATGTATTCCATAAACAAACAAATGTTTATTCCATTAACAAGCAAATGTCTTAACAGACGCAAATTATCTGGTTAACCTGGATCAAATAAACACTGCCTTTTTTCAGTAAATTTGAGAGAGCATGAAAACATGTGAAAATCAATTGAATTTCTGAGAACTCAATTTTTTCTGAGAAATGCGAGAAAAACCCTAATTGCTGATTTACTGCCGCAGGAGAAAATCTACCTGATCGATTCCTGAGCCAATCTTGAATATTTGAGAAACCCTAGGGTTGTGCTTTTCTTATGAAAAATGGGAGGGCAAATTTTGGGGTACAACAGCAGGGTATGCCTTCTGGTTCTGCATTTCTGCCTTGGAAGTCAGCATGGAAGCCCAAGGCTTTGTTTCATATTTCTTTCCTCCCATTTCTTTCGTTTAAGGCATTAAATGGAAACATGGCCTAAGGCCATGCTAGTATTTGTCTTGTAAACAGTTTAATAGTTAAAGCACGTTTAGGAAACCAAAAAAGCAAACGAAAGGGGTAGTTATGAAAATATATTAAGAGGGTGGAAACGAAAAGAACAAAGTATTATGTACATGTTTTGAATGAAAGAGAAAGTTACTCACATGCTATTCCATGAAACGAAAGGTTCAAGGGTAAGAGTTACTTACCTTCCTTCAACCTTGACTGTGAACTGGGCCTTGAGTGGTGGCTTTGAGTTCTCCTGGATTCGAAGGGAGGGGCCAGAAGCTAGGCCTTAGATGCTGATTCGAAGGAGGGAAGAAACAAGTGTGATGTTCCTTGGATTCGAAGGAAGCTTAAGTGTGGGGAGTTCTTCAGAATCGAAGGAGGTGAGTATAGTTCTGTTTTTTTTTATTTCTCAAATGTTGATGAACTTGAGAGTTTTGTGTTGTGTTTGAGAAGATTTTGGAGATTCGTTCCCCTGGTCCAAAAATCCTCCTTCAGCCTTTGCAAATAATTCCTCTATTTATAGAGAAAGAATGGACATGTTGTCCAAAGCCAGCCTTACAAAGAATAATAAAATATATGTAACGTGAAAGTACAAGTGGGGGGCCTATTAGCAGTTGGGGTGCAGAAGATGTGACTTATGCTTTTCATTTTGACTTTGCTTTTGCTCAGACAAAATAAATTTTGGGGGCTCAAGGAGCTGACTTGGTGATTAAAATACCCTTTATGAAAATAGATAACATAGCTTTTCGTCATTTCGTCCAAAAATGATAATATCTAATGGATAAAGCTTCGATTCTGTGTATAAACCTCTGATTATGTGAAGATTTGAAATTAACATAGCCTGACAAGTAGGGTAAGGCTATGAGATTTCCTCAGATTTGTTTCAAACTAAACATTCTTCGAATGGTTCAGCTTGGATTCGAAGTAAGCTGATTCAAAGGGAATCAACATTTCAATCCAAGCTTTACATGCAGGTACTTTTGTCCAATCGAAGGCTTGCCTTCCCATGGTCATATGTGGCCAAACGAAAGATTGTACGTGGGGGGTCCCTGTCTTGTGACTGTTTAGCATGAGGGAAGTTAAATGCCCAAATGAAAGGTTTGACCTTATGCTGAAGGATTCATGCCCAAATAAAAAAAGCACGCAGGCAACAAACTTGTCCAATTGAAGCAAGCATGCAGTCAGTATACTTGTCCAATCGAAGCAAGCATGCATACAGTATAGGCCCAATCGAAGCAGGCTTACACGCAACATGTGCCCAATCGAAGCAGGCTTATAGGCAGCAAGTTCCCAATCGAAGCAGGCTTGCAGGAAGCATATGCCCAAATGAAGCAGGCATACAAGCAGCATGCGCCCAATCGAAGCAGGCTTACAAGCAGCATGTGCCCAATCGAATCATGCTTGCAGACAACATATTTCCAATCGAAGCAGGCTTGCCATTTCTTTTATTTTGTCAAAAACAATTTTATCTATTCTCTTCCTTTTTGAGAGTTTTCTTTTTAACTTGGTACTGGAAGATCCCAATGCACTTGTGCAAGCTTGAACCCTGAGAATCTTTGTGAGAAAAGCCTTGAGAATTGAGAGGGAAAATTTTGGGGTACAACAGTTGCCCCTGTCCAATCTTCTTAGACCTGAAGAGTTAGATTGGCAAATCTGTCATTCGTGACTTAAAGGTGGAAGATGATTGAACACTAGAGTTCCCAAAAATTTGCACTTGACAAAGTGGTGGTTGACTGTTTAGGGAATGGGCTTACAGATGCCATTTGAAGGGACGATGGAGAGTTGCCAGAAATGTGCTTATATATGCCATCCAAAGGTGATTATTGACAAAATTTAGACTAAGTCTAAACTTGACTTCAACTGGAAAAGAATCAGAATAAATCTTGGAGCGATTTATCTGAACCAGAGGAAATGTCCACCATAAAGAATTAGGATAAACCATTTAGAGATTTAAACTGAACCAGCAGAGGTCTGGAAAGAATCAGAATAAATCTTGGGGCGATTTATCTGAAACAGAGAAAATGTCTACCGGAAAGAATCAGGATAAACCGTTGAGAGATTTAAACTCAACCGGCAGAGGTCTGGAAAGAATCAGAACAAATCTTAGGGAGATTTATCTGAACCAGAGAAAATGTCTACGGGAAAGAATCAGGATAAACCATTGAGAGATTTAAAATGAACTAGTAGAGGTCTAGAAATAATTAGAATAAATCTTGGAGAGATTTATCTGAACCAGATAAAATGTCTACGGGAAAGAATCAGGATAAACGATTGAGAGATTTAAACTGAACCAGTAGAGGTCTTGAATTTTCTTTAACCGGAAAGAATTAAAATAAATCTTGGAGCGATTTATCGGAACTAGAGAAAATGTCTACCGGAAAGAATCAGGATAAACCATTGAGAGATTTAAACTGAACCAGCAGAGGTCTTGAATTTTCTTTAACTGGAAAGAAATCAGAATAAATCTTGGAGCAATTTATCTGAACCAGAGAAAATGTCTACCGGAAAGAATCAGGATAAACCGTTGAGATATTTAAACTGAACCATCAAAGGTCTGGAAAGAATCATAATAAACCTTGGAGCGATTTATATGAACCCTACGAGAAAGAATCAGGATAAACCGTTGAGAGATTTAAACTGAACCAGTAGAGGTATTGAATTTTCTTTAAGTGGAAAGAATCAGAATAAATCTTGGAGCGATTTATCTAAACCAAAGAAAGTGTCTACAGGAAAGAATCAGGATAAACCGTTGAGAGATTTAAACTGAACCAGTAGAGGTATGGAAAGAATCAGAATAAATATTGGAGCGATTTATCTGAACCAGAGAAAATATCTACGGGAAAGAATCAGGATAAACCGCTAAGATATTTAAACTGAACCAGTAGAGGTCTTGAATTTTCTTTAACTGGAAAGAATCAGAATAAATCTTGGAGCGATTTATCTGAATCAGAGAAAATGTCTACAGGAAAGAATCAGGATAAACCATTGAGAGATTTAAACTGAACCAGTAGAGGTCTGAAGGGAGCATTCGTCATGTAAATAGTCACCATGTCCTATTTCTGGAATTGATCTACCATTGATTTGTTCACAGATAGTTGTCTTGTCTTTGTTGAAAATTTGTTGATGATAATTTTCTGTTGATTGATCTTTCCTGAAAAGGTAAAGAGTTAGTTGTATGCAATGTCATGATGTATGAAATGCATGGCGTAATGATGCTCTCAAAATAAATGAGATTATGCCGTATGCATTTGCGATGTGTGCGCTTATCATGTATGTAGTATGATGCATGAAAGGTTGTTGGAATGTAATTTTGTATTGGAAAATAAATCCTTGACAAATGCTGGGGAGTCATTAAATCCCGGACTGCTGTTGAACAGTAGGTGTTTCTTCAAACTTTGCTTAGAATGTTTCCACTGGGGATTCCTGTTTTGTTGTTTGAGGAGAACTACGCTGGGGAAGTTAACTTTGCTTGAGAAGAAAACTCTATGGAGAGTGTTGATTCCTGTTTGGGGAAAGGAGTTCAGGAGTCTCAATTGTCCGTTTTTCTATTGGGGAGTCAAAGTTGAACTGATGTCTGGTCGGGTACAGGCTTTACAGTAACTTGCTGGGGATTGTAGAGTAATCTACTGGGAAAGAGGATTTGTGGTCCTTTGATTTGTAGTAGTCAGAGAGGCAAACTCAAGCTGGGGAATCCTTCCTTTTGTTGGGGAAATAAACCCTGTTTCCAGTCTGTTGGAGAGGTGGCAACTTTACTAGGGAAAATCCTCGAGGATTCTTGAGGTCGACTCAGCTGGGGAAAAGGGTTTCCGAGATTAAACTCTGGCTGGGAGTCATCCTATGAGAAGGATTTTGGGGTGATTTGTCACTGCCCCTAGTAGCGAGTGTTTATGGCACTGCCAGGAAATGTTTTACTGTACGTAACCCTTTGTTGGGGTTCGCGTTCAGTGCCCTAAGTGATTCAGATACATGCCTTCCCCTGATTATTAAACATTTCTTGAGAAATTTCTTGGGATCTTGACTGGACTGCCCCAGATGTGTGGGATAGTGAAACTTCGTTCCCACTTTCTTACAGGAGATTTGTCATTGGGAATGTCATCCCACTTGAAGTGATTTTGCTCACTAAGAGAGCTTTCGTTCGCTGAATATTCGTCGTGTGAATTTCTCCGCTGTCAAACAAATAGACATATGCAAACAACGATATTCAAATAATGCAAAGTTTATGCTTATCTTTGAAGTTTTGAAAAATGCATTTTAGCGAGTGAAGAAATTTTGTAAGAAAAATTCAACTTAGGATTTTGAGTAAAGCCTTACAGGAGTCAGGATACCTTTTGTAACAGTATGCTTTTGAACGAGCCCATGCTTCAATTAGGACTTTTGAAGGGTTGTAACATGGCTTGGTTCACAGTTTAAGAAACAAAGGCTAAGGCTCAAAGTGTATTTGTACCCACCTGCTCTTCGTGATGTTCTTCAGTCCTAAACTCAACTAATTGTGCGTTTGAACTCCAATTGAGTCTAGAATGACGTTTTGGTGATGGTTCAGCCAAGTTTAGTTTATCGGAAGGCAGTCATTTTTTGCAACATTTTTCATGTTGTTGAGGATTTGTAGTGACCTCTTTTTGATTTGTTATCCCTGATTTTTGCCTGACTGTTCTTGTTTTAAGATTACAGTCAGCGGGATGCCCCAGTTTTTCTTAAGTCTCCTTTGTAGGTTTTTAGTGGGCTTTTCTCTTGAGAGATAATGAATGCCTTTTTTGGTAGGGAACCATCATTGTTTTTTAATTCTAGAGGAATGTTTTTGATGTCATCCGTTGTGTACGAAGTGAAAGTTTACGACTGAACGCGCGTTTGAATTAACTGAGAGACTACCTTGCCCCAGGTTTTGCTTAAAGGTTTCAATTTGTGTAAAAAAAGAAAACTTCTACTTCTTTGGCTCGAAGGGGTTGATTATGGATTATCCTCCTTATAACTCCAGTGTTTAGGAGTTAAAAGAACGCATGTACATCGTCAGCAAGGTCTGTCCAAAAGCATACTGTATAAGATTATGGCATTGTTTTCACCATCCTCCCTCTAAAGGCTTGTAAGTTTTAGCAAGAGTTGAATGTCATAAAGAGAGTAAACAGCATAGTTTAAATATAGTGAAAATGAATGGATGAATTCAAGACAAACATATGCAATGCATTAATGACTCAAAATTTGACATTAATACATAATTGTTTAAATAACAAAAGAAATTACAATTGAAAATTCAAAATGAACAAGACGCTCTCAATGATTTGGCATAGGAGCAGTGATCACGCTTGGAGTCTCCGGAGGGTCAAAATCGATCTCCTTGGCGTCAATCAAATTCTGAAACTTGTACTTCAATGCCCAACAATCGTTAGTATCATGCCCGGGACTGCCGGAATGATAAGAACACGTTGCATTAGGATTGTAGTTAGGAGAAGAAGTTTTGGGGTTTAGATGTGGTCCTATCAACGTAATCAGATTCATCCTCAACAAGTGTTGTAGCGCTTTAGACAATAGCATGTTGATGTTGGTAAATTGTCTTTTGGGCTCGTCTGGCCTTCATTGATTTCCCCTTTTCTATTGCCGGTGTGATGCAAAACCAGACATCAGGACTGCCCCCACATGTTGGTCATGACGACTCTTTTGACCATACACAACATTAGACTCTTTCTTCCCATTTTATGGCTTTTTCTGAGCATCGGAGGGTGTAGCTCCTTGGATCTTTCGGCTTTTGATGCCAACTTCGACCCTTTCACCGGTCAGTATTATCTCGGGGAACCCGGTTGAGGAGCTTCCGATTAGGTGATTGAAGAAAGGTCTTGTCAAAGTTCCCATGAAGATGTCAATCAACTCTCTGTCAGTTAAAGGGGGCTGCACCCTACCATCCAGATCTCCCCACTTTTGGGCGTATCCTTTGAAGCTCTCGTTGGAACCCATGGTCATGTTCTGCAATTGCACACGAGTTGGTGCAAGATCAGCGTTGTATTGGTACTGCTTGTAGAAAGCAGCAGCTAGATCCTCCCAGGTGTGGATGCGAGAACCCTCCAATTGATAGAACCATTCAAGTTGAGTCCCTGCTAGGCTCTCTTGGAATAAATGGATCTAAAGCTTCGAATCAGTTGTGTATGGTTGAATCTTGGGGACATAAGACTTTAAGTGTATCTTTGGGAAAAGACTCCATCATACGGAGCAAAGGTAGGGATTTTGAACTTTGGCGGGATGACCACTCCAGAAACAAAACCCATGTCTCCTAACTCCAAGCCAGACATAACTTGGATCTCCACAACTTTTAGTCTGTCTTCAAGCTATTTGTATTTTCATCCGCCGGTGGATACCGCTCCTCAGACGAGTCATCGTCATCAGTAGCTATGTTAGCTCTAATGCTTCCAGCTTCCTCTTCTTGATTGTCTTTAGAAGAAGCATCTTGTTTTTGAACTAGCTGGGCATGCCCCTTGTTTTCCCCTAGCTGAACCAAAATGAGGGTCTTTCGATTGGGGCAGGAGAATCCTTCGATTCTGCTTCTCTTGGCCTCCTTCGGTTGGGGGCTGGCTTCAGCAAGGTTATGGCCTTCGATTGGGAGTTGGCTCCAGTGAGGTCATGGACTTCGATTGGTGGCTTACACCAGTCAGGTTATAGCCTTCGATTTGGGCTTGAAAGTCAGCAGGTTATGCCTTCTGGTTCTGCCTTGGAATTCAGCATGGAAGCCCAAGGCTTCGTTTCATATTTTTTGACTCGTATTTCTTTCGTTTAAGGCATTAAATGGAAACATGTCCTAAGGCCATGCTAGTATTTGTCTTGCAAACAGTTTAATAGTTAAAGCACGTTCAGGTAACCAAAAAAGCAAATGAAAGGGGTAGTTCTGAAAATATATTAAGAGGGTGGAAACAAAAAGAACAAAGTATTATGTACATGTTTCGAATGAAAGGGAAAGTTACTCACATTCCATGCCATGAAATGAAAGGTTCAAGGGTAAGATTGACTTACCTTGCTTCAACCTTGAATGTGAACTGGGCCTTGAGTGGTGGCTCTGGGTTCTCCTGGATTCGAAGGGAGGGGCCAGAAGCTAGGCCTTAGATGCTTATTCGAAGGAGGAAAGAAATAAGTGTGATGTTCCTTGGATTCGAAGGAAGCTGAAGTGTGGGGAGTTTTTCAGAATTGAAGGAGGTGAGTATAGTTCTAGGTTTTTATTTATTTATCAAGTGTTGATGAAATTGAGAGTTTTGTGTTGTGTTTGAGAGGATTTTAGAGGTTTCGTTCCTCTAGTCAAAAAATCTTCCTTCGGCCTTTGCAAAGAATTCCTCTATTTATAGAGAAAGAATGGACATGTTGCCCAAAGCCAGCCTTGCAAAAAATAATAAAATATATGTAATATGAAAGTACAAGTGGGGGGCCTATTGGAAGTTGGGGTGCCGAAGATATGACTTATGCTTTTGATTTTGACTTTTCTTGTGCTCAGACAAAATAATTTTGGGGGCTCAAGGAGCTGACTTGGTGATTAAAATAACCCTTATGAAAATAGATAACATAGCTTTTCGTCATTTCGTCCAAAAATAGTAATATCTAATGGATAAAGCTTCGATTCTGTGTGTAAACCTATGATTATGTGAAGATTTGAAAGTAACATAGCCTGACAAGTAGGGTAAGGCTATGATATTTCCTCTGATTTGTTTCAAACGAAACTTACTTCTAATGGTTCAGCTTGGATTCGAAATAAGCATATTCGAAGGGAATCAACATTTCAATCGAAGCTTTGCATGCAGGTACTTTTGTCCAATCGAAGGCTTGCCTTCCCATGGTCATACATGGCCAAACGAAAGAGTGTACGTGGGGGGTCCCTGTCTTGTGACTGTTTAGCATGAGGGAATTTAAATTCCCAAACGAAAGGTTTGACCTTGTGCTGAAGGATTCATGCGTAAACGAAACAAGCATGCAGGAAGTAAACTTGTCCAATCGAAGCAAGCATGCAAATAACATACTTGTCCAATTGACGCAAGCATGTAGACAATATATGCCCAATCGAAGCAGGCTTATAGGAAGCACGTTCCCAATCGAAGCAGACTCACAGGTAGCAAGTGCCCAATCGAAGCAGGCTTGCAGGCAACATATGCCCAAATGAAGCAGGCTTACAGGCAACATGTGCTCAATTGAAGCAGGCTTACATGCAGCATGTTCCCAATCGAAGCAGGCTTGCATGCATCATATTCCCAATCAAAGCAGGCTTTCCATTTCTTTTATTTTGTCAAAAACAATTTTATCTGTTTTCTTCCTTTTTGACAGTTTTCTTTTTAACTTGGTACTAGAAGATCCCAATGCACTTGTGCAAGCTTGAACCTTGAGAATCTTTGTGAGAGAAGCCTTGAGAATTGAGAGAGAAAATTTTGGGGTACAACAATCATCATCTTCATCAGAGGAGACTTCAACAACTTGAATTGGTTGGACTGGGCCTTTGAATCTCCTTGCCAAATTAAGGACAACAGGCTTCTTGGTCTTCTTCTTTTGCTTAGCAAGGAACGCCATTATTTCTTGCTTCCCCTTGGCCAGGTTCAGAAGAGTTTCCTAGAATTGTGCATGCTGAGTCTGGAGATCTTTGACATTCTGTTCAAGAGCCATTTTTCTCCTGAAATAAACAGCGAGAAAATGAGAAACCTGTACTGGAAAACCTGTTCATGAAATGATACATTATATGTGAATGCAATGATTTCAAGGACCTTAGAAAATTTAAATTTGCTAGACAGGAGGAAACAAGAAACAAAAATTTTATTAGCAAAGTTCAAATTAAAACTGCCTTTTAGGCTTACAAAAGCTTTAAAAGATAGAATGAACTCCTAAAATCTAAGAATCAAATCTCCCAAGGACGATTCCTCTTCCTGCATATGTAGGCATTAAGAATCTTTTCCTCGTGAAGTTGCCTTGTGATCTCCAACACTTTCTTTTCACTTGTATATAATTGAGTCTTAAAGGTATCTCATTCTTCCTTCAGTTGAATCTAGGACTTCTGCAGTTCCTCGAAGTTAGTAGGCATGTCAGGATGGAGCACTGTATAAGGAACACCCCCTTCGGCAATAGGCTCCACAATTATTGGCAGGATGGCTGGATATGGCATCATGATGTTTTGAGCGCGAGCTCACATCCATTTGAGATAAGGCTCCATAGGGATGGGATTCCTATGCCTCCAAGTCTTACTATCAACCTTGTTTACCATGCCCTAAGCTCGTACAAACCTTTGACGATACCCTTGAACATCGTTCTCGTAGTCGAACATAATACTCTGGATAAGCGCATCATGAGGACCATTCCTTCGAGCATAACTGAATTATCGTAGAGCCAGAGAAGGGTTATAAGTGATACCTCCCCTAATGCCAAGGAGTGGGACATTAGGGAATTACCCACAGCAGTCAGTGATAGTGACATCCTCCATAGATCGGGAATACTAATGAATATCCAAATCAGAGAGTGATATTATTCTTTAAGACCAACCCAAACCTTGTTTGTTCTTCAAAACTGATTGAGGAAGGTGAGAAATAAACCACCTAGACAGCAATGGTATATACCATATAAGAACCCCTCTCCTCTTCATGGTACGAGTGTGAAGAGAATTCAAGATGTCTCCGAGCAAAGTAGGCACAGGGTTACGAGCGAGGAAAATTCTGACAGCATTCACATCTATGAGTTGGTCAGGATTGGGGAATAGTACTAACCCATAAATTAGAAGATCCAAAATTTCTTCAAAAGCTTGAAAGTCCAAATCATCCCAAAATAGTTGAGCC
Source organism: Vicia faba (assembly GCA_948472305.1). Lineage (NCBI taxonomy): Eukaryota > Viridiplantae > Streptophyta > Magnoliopsida > Fabales > Fabaceae > Vicia > Vicia faba. The sequence goes on along the minus strand of OX451735.1, from coordinate 988,366,911 downwards.
TTTTCTAACAGAAACTTATATAGGAAACCCTTGACTCTGCTTCTTTTTTCCCAGTTGGATATAATGTCGGACCGTTTCAGATGCAAGGCTGCTGCAATGGCTTCTGGCTTTGGAGCTTCCTCTAAACCGGTGAAAGGAATATGATCAAGAATAGGTACTCCCAGTAATTGAGAGAACTCTTCCATAGTGGGTACCAAATGATAATCAGGAAAGGTGAAGTAATGGTGTTTAGGGTCAAAGAACTGAAAGAATACTCCTATCATCTTTTCTTTAAAGCTTGAGGTAACCAGGTTGAGAAGTCGACCATATTTTTGGTGAACGAGGAATTCTCAGGAACCCTTGAAGCTAGCTCTTTGAGTTGAGGAGGTACTTTCACAAAGATGCTTCAGATGGTATTTCTACGAGTGGAAGCCATAGTCTGCAAAATAGAACAAAGATAAATTCCCTTGGTTCTTGAAATGGTCAGTGAAAATGAGTATGGATGTTATGATGCATAATGTCATGTTTGAGAAAATAATCACACACAAGCAAAACATACAAGACCTTAGGTCTAAGCTTTCATGGGGCTTGTAGGTAAGTACCCTCTTAAAGTTTAGTTGGTTCAACCTGTTATAAAAGAAAGTAACCGGGTTCTAAGGAATCTTAATATCACTGATCTTTCTTCATCGAGCATTGTTTCAGCTCAAGGAGTCTTTTCTCGCTGCAGAAATATCCTGAAAGTCCGATCTCGATGAGTGTAGTATCGAGTATAAACCAATCCTCAGTTTTATATCGAAGCCGACTATCTCACTACTTTCTAATGGCCAAGTTTGTTCAATTAAGGTTCTAAGGTCAGTTAGTGCTTTATGACACCACACAGTGGTCACGTATTCTCCTTGATTCAATATAAAGGATACCGGTACTAACAAATGTGTCACACTAACACAAATATCGCTTCAACCATATCGGTCTCTGCCATACAGTCTCCACGATCTATTGCTGCTTACCTAAAAAGTGTCCCAAATTCGGGTGTAGGATATTTTACAATAACCCAAACATGAACCCAAAAGGTAAAGCACAAAAATCAAACAAGAAAAGCATTTTAAATATGATTTAGGTGTAAGGTAACCCAACTTTTAGTTTTATTTCCCCCACAGAGTTGCCAGTTCTGTAATACGGCGGGAGAACTGACTTTATTGGTTTTGCGTTTTTATCGCAAATGTTGCGGTTAGCAAGAGTCGCCACCGACTTTTATTTTATCCAACAAAGGAAAGGGTGAAAAGAACAGGAAATACCTTTTTTAAAGATTTTGAGTTCAGGGGGTAGCTTATGGAAAGGGAAGGTGTTAGCACCCTTTCCAAATGCTTTGTTGCTAGCTCACTTTTGAAAATGCTTTGTGTTTGTGTGTTTTGAAAATATTTTTGAAAAGGCGCCTTAGTGCGGTGAACTTTGTAAAGTTTCTCGTATCGTCGAGAACGTATACAAAGTGTTTTGTCTTTGAAAATATTTTAGAGAAAAGTTTGTGTATGTGAAAAAATTGTTTTGTTTGTCTTTGTGAGCAAGCAACTATGAGCTGTCTACCTACTAAAACGACCTTTGTTCTTTTCCTCTTTTCCTTTAGACAGTGCTATCCTACTATTAGTTAGTAGGTAGCCCTATCGTTGGATGTTTTGAGGGACAAGCGAGGGTCATCGTACATTCATGAACGCAACTCATAAGATACTTTAGCAATTACCCTAAGGTTTTAAGATCAGTTTCTGAGGCAACGTCGAAAGGGTCATCGAGGGACTTATGATCTTATAACCAAAGGGTCACTGCGAAAATCTCCTACGTTCGAGAGACGTGACTGTTTATTCCGAAGGAAACAAGTGGAGGTACCTTAGAGGTGCGCGTGTGCGAGTATGTTGTGTTTCAGTTATGTTTATCTTAAGTGTTAGGTTTTCTAGCATTTGCTTTTAGTCTTTCCATATAAGCATATTAGCATACATATAGCAATTAATTGTATATAAGTACGGGAAATAAAAAGTAAGAGAATTTAAGCTGCGCTATTACAATACTTTGGGATGGGGGATTACAAACCAAAAAGGGGGAAATAAAGAAGTAAATGGTCCTAATTAAACTATTACATCCCATGTGAAATTACATTATATTTGATAATAATGCGAGTAAAATAAATAAAGCGCGCAGAGAAGGAAAGCCCTAAAAAAGTTCTAAGTGATAAAGAGAAATATTTTTGTTGTTTATTGTTTAGGAAAAATTATAATTAAATTAATAGAAAACCTAATTCTAATTGATTAATTAATAAAAGAAATAAAGTGATTAAAGATAATTAATTAAAATTAATTTAATGAATGAAAATCTAAGTCTAATTATTTTTTATGATTTTGATTTTTACGATTTTTATGATTTTTTTAATAAAAGAAAATTAATTGAAATAAGAAAAAAATATAACAAAGCAAAAAGAAATAGAAAATAAAGAAAGATGGACTTGCTGTAAAGAAAACTAGGGGTGAGAAAGAAAAATTCCCCAAGCCCAAAGCCATGGCCCAAGCGCTGCAACAAGCAAATAGGGGGGGTGAAAATTAGAAAAATGTCCCAGGCCAAATGAATCAGAGCCCAGGCGTTTGCAAATGATCATGTACGTCCAATCTTGAGGGGTGCATGGTGGTAACGCATATTTGAGGCGCTAGATCTACATCTATGGATGTTTGATGGTCAGGATCTGTAATGCACCATGTACATGTTGAATCTATGCCGCATAGGATCTGAAAGAAAATGTTAGAAAAATAATATGTAAGAGGCAGGGATTGAACCCCTGCCCTTGCACATGAAAGTTCCTTACGCACCCTATCTCTACCGCTTGGCCAATCTGTTCATTCGTTACATACAATAAAACAATAACAATATAAAATAAAGTTAATCATATCTTTGAAATTCAAAACGCGTGCGCCAGATGGATTTTAATGGACCAATGAGAATATGGATTTTGTCCATGCCAGCCTTTGGTCGGAGTCAACCAACTCAGGGATGCTGGAGTCAAACTCCGATCGTCCCTTCCGACCATCCAAAATTCCAAATCTGCAAAAACAACAAAATCAAAATCCAAGGCTTGACCTAACCCCCTGAATCACACGCTAGGATTTCAAATATGGCATTGGGTTGGTCTGAAACGACATGTATCGCCCAGCTTGATGCTTAACAAATTTAAAACCCTAACAATGGAAACCTGTGTTCTAAGCCTTAAAGCTCGTATGCATCACGTCAAACCTGTCTTATGCATTGCTATAAACACGTATGTAAACATTAAATCAGTTAAACACATATTTACCAATATTGTATTCAAGGAAATATACCAAAACGGTGGTGACTAGTTATAGGAGTTCTGGATGGGGAGGAGCTTGACTATGAGCCTGATTCAACTCCTGGGAACCTCAGGGGAATGAATGGATCCCTTGTTTGGCTTGAGAGAGGCATGAGATGATAGTTTCAAATTTTTCAACTTTGAGGGAATTCTTGAGAGTTTCGTATGGCTTTTCTATGCAACCTATGCGTGTCCTTTTGGCTTGCATGGTATTTTGTATTTATAGAGGAGTGAGGAGGGAATAAACATGGTAAGAATCAATGCATTAAGGCCCTTTTTCAAAATAATATCAAACATATTAATTTGTTTCCAAGATTTCTATTTCCTTGCCATTTTTATTCTTGTATGAACCTGGACATATACTGGTGGGCTAGCCCGAAATTGTGACGGGCTTGAGGAGAGAAAACTCAAAGGCCCAAGTTTCCATACTCCATTTGCATTTTATCCAATTTTATTCATTTTTAAATGAATAAAAATTCAAATAAAAATAATAAAATCATGAGCAGGTGTGAATGCTTTTTAGAGGTCCTATCACATCTTATAATCATGTTTGAATATCAAAAACTAGGTTTAATGGTTCAAAATTGTAATTTTGCTCAATTTGTACTCCATGAATTTCTCCAAAATTCCCCAACTTGTGCAACTCATAACTTGCTCAATTTTCATATTTTGAAGTTGATATTTGACTTTTTGGAAATACCAAGATGTACTATACAATCTCTATCTTGATCATTTTTGCTTTTGAAGACATTATCTTAATGTAAGTTGCCTTGACAAAAAGTGTATTTTGTTGACTTTTGAAAAGGACCTATAATGAATGTGATCATATCTTCCAAATGAAGCATTTTTTTGACTTGAGAATAAAAAAAGTTATAAGAATTGAATAATCTTCAAAATGGGCTTTGGTTTGGGAAAAGTTGATGAAGCATGTGAAAGTTATGTCTGGTCAAAGTTCAGTTGGCTTCTCCTAAGGGAACCCTAATTTGACAATTCTTGACTTTTGATGATTTGAGGACTTTCTTTGGAGAATCATGATCAACCCTTGATAAAATGATGAATATCACTTCAAAATGTTGATTTTGAACAAAAATCTTGAAGTATGACTGTATGTTGGCCATAGTTGACTTTTTTGACCAATACAATTGATTTTCAAGCATTTGAGCCATTGACTGAGCAAACTTGTGATGTAGGGATTGAAATCTGACATGAACCTTGTTGAGGACCAATTAAGAAACATGTAAGCCACTTGTTACCTTTTCAAATCAAATTTCCTTGAGAAACTCCAAACCCAAGTTGTAAGCCTTTGGTTCAGGAGGTGTATCTTGACTAGTCAACCCTTGAGTGTCTTGGCTACTTGAGGAGCCTTGAAATAATGTTTTGATAAGAGTGAGAGGGACAATTTTGGGGTAAAAAAAATACTATATCTAAGTTTTTATGATAAAAAATGAGTATGTTTGTTTGAATAATTTTTATACTCTAATGTTTGTTATTTTTGAGTATTTAACAAACAGATCCTGCTTCTAATGGATTGCGTGGCCAAGAGTTTAGAAGAGAATTAGTTTCGCTTATGTACTACACAAGTTCCGATGAAGAGTAGAAAGACACTCTAGAAGACTATGAAGTGTAGGTTTTGATAGACGAAGTTCTAAAGACTCTGAAGACTTGAAGTTCTAAAGACCCATGCTTCTAAGAAAAGGGTTCTGAAGACCAAGTACTGAAGATTCTGATAGGCGAAGTTATAAAGACTCTGAAGACTTGAAGTTCTAAAGACCCATGGTTCTAAGAAAAGGGTTCTAAAGACAAATTTCTAAAGACTCTAAAGACAAAAGTTCTAAAGACTCTAAAGAATTGAAATTCTAAAGACCCAAGGTTCTAAGAAAAGGTTCTCACGACCAAGTGCTGAAGACTTTGAAGATGCAGTTCTGAAGACTCTGAAGACTTAAAGTTATGATGATGTTGTGTTATGTTATAGCTTCTAAACTCATGATCACAGAAGCCTCTGAAGTGCAGAAGGAAATAAGATAACGTTAACATGGTACAAATAGTACATAGTCCAACCAACGTTTCATTCCACTACCATGAAAGGAAAGACACGTTGCACGATCTTATCCCCCACGTGATTGCTCAAGCTACCAATGTTTATGGAAATCTCAAGATTACCCCTCAATGGATATATTATTTTATTGGCTATATATAGGATCAATATAGATTTCGCTGAATATCCACGCACAAGCGCTGTTCATAGATTTTGCATTTTTAGTCTATTGTTCTTAAAATAGTTTACATATTTAGCTTGTATAGGAGCAATATTGTTGTAAACTAAACTTGTATTTAAATAGTTGTTTGATTTCCTTAAGGGACCGGTTAGGTATGTATCCTTAAGACATCTAGGACTATGTTTCTTAGAGGTTTTATTTTCCTTAAGGGACCAATTCGGTATCTATCCTTAAGAAGTCTAGGACTTGTGTGTCATAGAGGTTGTTATTCACTTGCGGGTAGCTTGTGTGTTGTAATAATCAGTTGGGTTATTGGATTAAATCCTCGATTGTGAGAGGCAAAATCACCTTGGCGGGTGGACAGACTAGCTTAATATTTTTCAAGTGAACTAGTATAAACATTTCGTGTTCTTTACTTTCTGTTCTTAATTATTTTTATTATTAAGAGTGAAGGAAAACATATTTTATTAAAGGGGAATATTTTTAAAAGAAAAGTTTTGATTTAAAACCCAATTCAAACCCCCCTTTCTTGTATTTTTTACACCTTCACTGTGAAATACCCACTCGCAAAGGAGGTAGAAAAAAAGAGAGTAACATCGACTCATAGGGGATCATAAACTACCAACTCAGGGTTGAAGGTAGAATATACAACATAATACTGACTCAGAGACGATGGTGAGCATCGGCCTCGAGACTAGTAAATGAATGATTGGCATCAGTACTTATAACTGGGAACAAAGGATTAATGTCAATACTTATGACTGGTAACAAAGGGTTGACATCAATACTTATGACTGGGAGCAATGGGTTGACATCAGTACTTATGACTGGGAACAAATGATTGACATCAGTACTTATGACTGGGAATAATTGGTTAACATCAGTACTTATGACTGGGAACAAAGGATTGACGTCAATACTTATGATTGGGAATAAATTGGTTGACATCAATACTTATGATTGGAATAACTCAACTCTATTGGGGTAAAGTCCAATGAGGATAAAGAGATAAATATTGACTAAGGAATGACAGTGAACTACCAACTTAGGGATGAAGGTAGAAAAAACATAGAACAATAACAATTTTCCAAAATTATGGTATTCCACCTAGGATATGTCTCTACTTCTTATTTAACCGAGGCATTCCGCTTGGAAAGGGTAACAAATTTTACCAACTTCTGAGTTTTGCCGAGAACGATAACAATATCTTCTTTGATCAAAATATCACTTGAAAATGGTAATAACTGCTGTAAGGATCTTTCAACAAACTGTCTTTATCATCCAAAGTACAACCAATATCAACAACAAACTATCTCCCATAACATATAGACTATCATTCATCGGAGTAAAAACATCTTCTATGGCATTAAAAAACTTATTGAGGAAGTACAGGTTACTCAAATAAACAGACCGCCACTTGCTGTTACGAAAAGGGTTGTGATAACACTACTGGGAAATTAATTTTGATTTTGTGAGGAAATGCCAACACATTCCTGCTGAGAGGATAAAGTCTTCACGTGAAAAATAAATGCACATTATCAATTCAGTGCTCACAGCCTATAGGGATCAAAATAATATTGCTTTCGTGGACCAAAAATTCAAATCAGGAACAAACCGGAGTGAAACAGTCAACCAAGACACCATCCAATGAGGAATAAACTCAAATGGGGATCAAATTCCATCCAGATAATGAGCTGGGTAGGATGGCTAAAGCAAAATTCTTCCATGAGGGATAATTCAGTGGGGGAAATTGAAAGGATATATACTTTCTTCTTAAGGTTGACACTCTATTGGAGAGAGGATAACATAACTCTCCAAAGAGGATAATATGCCAAAAAACATCAATGAGTGCAAATGAACCATGCGTTTTAATTCAGCTATGCATGATGTATGTATGAGTGTATGAATGTTAGCATGTAAATGCTGACAAAACAGACACACTACACTGAGGATAACCAGACAAAACCAACTTGGGTAAGTACAATACTCAGCTAAATCATATCCATGATGAAAATTCCATAAGAGAGTAAGCAACAACTGAGGAAACAAAGTCCTACTTCAAGGCTTAACTTTAATGAGAAGAAACATGGCTTGAAAATAGTCAAAGAAAAATCTGATAGCAATAAACTAATACAATTGCAGGGATATAATAAACTTTTCTAGGCATCATTGGGGAATATCATACAAACTTCACTAAGGAAGACAATGCCACATCGTCTAGACTTCAACTAGGGATGTCATACTGACTTCACTAGGGAAGACAATGCCAGATCGTCTAGACTTCAACTGGGGATACCATACTGACTTCACTAGGTAAGATGAAACCACGCACGCCGAGGGGAGCCCAAATACATTCTTCAATATCAAGAGTAGTGGTTGTGCTAACTTCATTGGGGAAGTCAGATAAACTTTATGGGGATATTCAAACTTAAAGGGAAACATAATCCTTGATTCATCTGGGGAGAATTAAGAATTTAACACCATAACAAGAAGTAAAAATTATGGGGATTTTAAATCAAACTCAGAACATGGGGAGAGAAAACCCAAAAAGTCAACAACTGTCTCATTACTTCTTAGAACAAGTACTACTTTTGTCTGGCTACTTGGGGAGCACACAACAACAACAATGTCATAACTGGAGAGAACAATGCTCTGCAAGAGATTCTTCATCAATTCTCAACACATAGGGAGAAATACTCCAACAAATGAGCAAAGGCTTCATAACTTTACAATCTCCGCTTGATCATGACCCAACCGGGGAAAGAATCACACTCAACTAGAGAAATCCGCATCAAGACCTAACTGGGGAATATGGGATAAAAGTATCAAACCATCCAAACCAAAACCACATATCAACTGATATGAAATCAAACTATAGGTGGACTATGTGCATATCCGCAAGAGTAACCCGAGAATACTTCTTGGGGAATATTTTCAAAACTTCTGAGTTTGTCTATCCTTGAAACCACTAATTTTGTCTCGTTTGAATCACAAAATTAAAGTAAAAAGAAATTTGCAAATTCTTTTCAAAAACATGTTTTTATTATTAATTCTTTTTGTTTTGAAAATTACTATCAGTAATAAATGAAATTTTTGTAGACATAATAAAATAAGAACTACAAAGAATTGGATAAAGGCTCAAAATTTATTAATAGAATGGTAGTCCGTAAATGGCGTGACTCCATGGATGATTACAAAGTTTTGGAAAGTGGTAAATACATGGAAAATATACATTGAAACACAATGACCATTATTCTCCCTAACAACTTTGAACACCTGAGCATAGGTTTTAGTTGAAGTGTGACGAGAATCTGAGAAAATTGTTGCTTCAATGATCAAGTCTTTTCTGACGAAGTTACTTGCCAGGAAATCCCTAACTTTTGCCTAGGTTTCCCTTGTAGGTGTTCAACCTACCGGGAAAATTTATTCTATTTATGTCTCTAACTTTTTCCTAGACCTCCCTTTCAGGTTTTCAGCCTACCGAGACACACTTTTTTGTCTAAGCTTCCCTTTCGGGTTTTCAACTTAGCGAGTTGTTCTTTTATTTCTTTAGGCGAAGTATTTCTTGACTACATCAACATTCATGGGACATAGGAATTCCTCACCATCCATAGTTTCAAGAACCAATGCACCTCTAGAGAAGGCTTTCTTGACAACATATGGGCCTTCAAAATTGGGAGTCCACTTGCCCCTAGAATCAACATTAAAAGACATGATCTTTCTGAGCACGAGGCCACCTTCTTTGAATTCACGAGGCTTGACCTTATTATCAAAAGCTTTCTTCATTCTTCTCTAATATAACTGACTATGACACAGGGCCGTCATTCTCTTATCTTAAATTAAATTCAACTGGTCAAACTTGTTTTGGACCCATTTAGCCTCTTACAACTTGGTTTCCATTATTACACGCAAAGAGGGAATCTTAACCTCAACGGGGAGCACTGCTTCCATACCATACACAAGAGAGAACGGGTTGCCCCTTTTGTAGTGTAGACGAATGTACGATGCCCATGTAAATAAAAAGGGAGTATCTTATGCCAATCCTTATAGGTAACAACCATCTTCTGGATAATCTTCTTAATGTTTTTATTAGCAGCTTCAACAACCCCATTCATCTTAGGCATGTAAGGAGACGAGTTGTGATGGATAATATTGAATTCTTCACAAAGTTCTATCATCATCTTATTATTCAAATTTGAGCCGTTATCAGTGATAATCCTACTTGGCACACCATACTAACATATAAGATTGTTCTTGATAAAGGGTACTACCACCTGCTCGGTAACATTAGCATAAGAAGCTTCTTCCACCCACTTGGTGAAGTAGTCAATTGCCACTAAGATGAAACGATGTCCATTCGATGCCTTGGGTTCAATCATTCTAATCATATCAATACCCCACATAGAAAAAGGCCATGTGGGAAGATATAACATTGAGAAGTGTTGGAGGCACATGAGCGTTGTCAGCCAATAGTAACTTATCCTAAGCATCTTCTTTGCCATCAAATATCCATTGGCATGGGTACCAAAGGAAACTTCATGAATCTCATGCATTAACATGTCCTCTTTGTGTCTATCCGCATATCTGAGCAAGACCATGTCATAATTTCTCTTGTATAACACATCTTGATTGAGGAAAAAGCTACTTGCCAACCTTCTCAATGTTTTTTTTATCTTTGTTGGATGCACTAAATGGGTATTCTTGAGTCTGAAGGAAGTGATTGATATCATAATACTAAGGTTTTTCATCTGAAGTCCCATCGGTAGAAAACACATGAGCTGGTTTATCAAGACATTGAATTGTAATCATAGGTACATCGTTCCAAGCATTTACTTGGTAAATGGAAACCAAAGTGGCTAAAGCATCTGCCATCTGATTCTCATCTCTAGGAATATTATGGAATTTAACTTTATTGAATAAAGGTAATAATCTCGTTGCATAATCTTTGTAGGGAATTAAGCCAATATGACGAGTCTCCCATTCTCCTTTGATCTGTTTTATTACCAAAGCTGAATCACCATATACATCAAGAATTTTGATTATGAGATCTATAGCCTCTTCAAGACCATTATACAAGCTTCATACTTCGCCATGTTATTGGTACAATCAAATCTTAACCTTGCAGTAAAATGAATATGTGACCCATGGCGAGTGATAATCACGACACTAATTCCTTTTCCATAAGCATTTACAGCTCCATCAAACAACATAACCCACTGAGATTTAGGATCAGGACCTTCCTCAAGCAAAGGCTCATCACAATATTTAACTTTCAAACACATCACATCCCCATCAGGGAAATCAAAATTAATAGACTGCTAATTGTCAACTGGTTGCTAAGAGAGGTACTCCGCCAACACAATGTATTTAATAGCCTTCTGAGTCTGATATTCAATATCATATTCAAATAACAACATCTGCCAACAAACAATTCTTCTAGTAAGAGTAGGCTTTTCAAGAATATACTTAATTGAATCCATTTTGGAAATCAACCAAGTAGTGTGATTCAACATATATTGCCGCAATCGCTTTGCTGACAAGGCCAAAGCACAACATGTTTTTTCTAGCATAAAATATCGTGACTTGTAGTCAATGAAATTCTTGCTCAAAGAATAAATGGCATATTCTCTGATAGGAGGCTCAAGCATATACTCTTTAATCAATGGTCTTCCTTCAATAGGAGGGAGCAAGATAGGAGGCTCAAGCATATACTCTTTAATGCTTTCAAATGCCCTTTGCAATCATCAGTCTACACACAACCTTGATCTTTCTTCAACAACTTGAAGATTGATTCACATGTTGCAGTCATATGGGAAATAAATCTAGAAATGTAATTTAAACATCCAAGGAAGCCTCTAACTTTATTTTCAGTTCTTGGTGTGGGAATTTTTTGAATTTCCTTAACTTTATCAGAATTAACTTCAATTCCTTTTTGGCTGACAATGAAACCTACCAACTTTCCTGAACGAACACCAAAAGTACCCTTATCTGGATTCAAGCGGAGACGATACTTCCTCAAACGCTGAAACAATTTCAACAAGTCTTCCATATGCCCTACCTTAGTCTAAGATTTGGCAATCATATCATCAACATATACTTCGATTTCCTTACACATCAGATCATGGAATAGGGTTGTCATAGCCCCCTGGTACGTTACACCAGCGTTCTTCAACCCGAAAGGCATCACTCTAACAGAATGTTCCCCAGGGTATGATAAACATTTTTTCCATGTTCTCAGGAGCCATCCTAATTTGATTGTATCCAAAAAATCCATCCATGAACGAGAACACTTTGAATTTTGTTGTGCTATTGTTGTAATCGGTTTTAAATTGAGAGTCTACACCCTTAATTTTTATCCTAAGGAAGGAATATAAAGGTTAACCCTAAAAAGTTAGAGATTCTAGGTTTTTGACAAAGGCAAGATGTTAGGCACCCCTCATCTACCTTTTTTACAAGGATACTAGGGTTAGAAGCGCGATCTTTAAGAAATATGGTTTTAATTTTTCATTAGGGGAACTCGCCATGATTTTAGCTGTATGCCTACGCATCTTCTTATGAGGAATTAGAGTCCCAATTCGTAGTTTGTAGCGTGTTGGTGTTTTTTATGGATTATGAAGATATTTGAATTTCCCATGTACTCAGTCTAGGTGTGTAAATAGAGGAGTTTGTTAGATGAAGCACGCAATCGAATGAAATATTATCGTAATCTTTTTTGAAGATTAATTATGGAATTTAATTTGATTATGAAAAAGAATTTATTGTTGGTTAAATATTTTTTAGTGTATTAATTGTGAAAAATGTATTTATTAATGTATGATAAAAAATATTTTAATGCAAATAAGTAAATAAATATTAGATGAGTTTAGAAAAATATTGTTTGACTTAATAATAATAATAATAATAGAATATTAAAATTATAAATATATATCGAAATATAAAATATAACAAAATATAACTATAAAATAAAAAAGAAATAAAAAAAGAATTAAATTAAAAAATGCAGGGGTGTGAATTATATTGGGCTAGTAAAACATGGGAGTGTATATAGCAGGGCCTTGAATTCAAATATTGAATTCAGGCCCAAAAGACAGGGGGGTACATTTTTGAACTATGTAGTAAAATGGAGGGTGTAGGGAGTAGGGGTCCAATTCCAGATATTGGACTTGGCCCATTAGGCTAAGGGGGTGCTAGTTTCCAATGTGATAGCAAAAAAAAAAGCAAGGGGTGTGATTAGAGACTGGGCCTGACCCAAAGGGTTTGAGATCCGTTTGGACAGCGTATGGATGGTAGCATGGTAAGCCCTTAGGCGCACATTTTTGAGTGTTTGATGAGGGTCATATGGTCATCATTGAGAGTGCAGGGTAACGGCAGTGGACTAATGCGCACTGGATCATACGATATAATATATTTTGTTTTTGTTAAACATTTTATCACTTCATCTTCTCTATTCCTCTGATCTAACCGTCTCCTCTCTTCTCTCACCTCCAAACACCACAACACCGAAAAAACCCTAGAATCATCGCTGCTACTTTGCCAACCTTAATTGGCGGAAATCACCCTTATCCCTAAATTGAACCTTAATCCATGACCCAAACCACGAATCAAAACAAAAAATAAGAAAAACAAACACAAGTCATTACCTCCTTTGTGCGTGAATCTTGTAGCTTCCTTCTGATCTATCTGATTTTCTAATCCCTCTTCTCTATGTTTTCCAGGTAGAACGCTGGTGTTGATGACGTAACGGTAGCGCTTCAAGGAGAGCTAGGATTTCAGATGTTGAATCCCTAAGCTGAAGTGGAGGATTTGCAGCGGTGGTGACGGAAACAGGCCCTCTCTGTTCTTCTTTTAAAAAATTTCTCTTTGTAAAATTTTTCCCTCTAAATTTTTCTCCTCCCCCTTTTTTCTGTCTTATAACATTTAGGTTTTTATACCATTAGAGGTTTAGGTGATTTAGGAAACAAACTTATGATTGTCGTTATTTTTAGATTTGATTTAGGGAATTAGGGATTTTTGATTCTGTTATGATTTTGATTCAGTATTGTATTAAGTTTATGTTAAGTTTTGATTTTGTTCATGTAAAAGATTTGATTTGTTTCTGTATCGGTTCTGTAATATTCTGGAAAATTAAGTGTATAAATATTTAATTATGCAAGACTGGACGATTTAATTCAAAAAAGATTTGTTTCTGTTTTATTTTTGATTTGAACATTGATGGTTTTTGGCTTTAAACATGCGTTACTTTTTCAATGATCTGTACAGTGCATGTTTTTGGCTGAAACAAAGCGTTTCTCTTTGTTGAACTGGGCTTGTTTGGCTTAGGGCTTGAAATGGACTATGCAAAAAGGCCTTCAAAGTTTTTTTCTTAATTAATGAAACAAAACAATTAAGTTAAATTTAATATACAATGCTTAATTATAATATTGTAACATTGAATGATATAAATAATAATTAGTAATAATTATGTACAAACAAATATAATTTCTCAAAAACAGCAAAAACTGAAACGGGACTACTTGTTTAATTTTTGGGCCTTAACAACAAAAATGAATTGCTTATACACCCTTCAAACTCCTTTAAATCCTAAATGGGCCATTCTGATTTAGAAGGGCCCAAGAATTCTCAACAATGTAAACCCCCCATATTTAAAAAAACAGGCCTTAATCCTTTCAGTGGACCGGTCCAATTAGTCAAAAAACCCTCATACTAACAACACACCTCCCCTTACAAAAACATAACTAACACACCCCCTTTTTGTAAGAGAACCCGAGTGGGCTTCAAGAATTTACATGGTTCTTTTCTGATTTAGAAAGGTCCATGAATTCTTAATTATGTAAAAAAAACCCTTCTCCCAAACATTAACCCCGTGAATATTCAACAATAACAATTTATAAAGAAAAATGATAATTATGGAAAATAAGAGATAGAAACCTAGTAGGGAAAATTTGGGGTATGAAAACTGCCCCTATTAATTTCCTTTTGATTGAATAGTGTGAGAGTTCGCAGGTCTCACACGTTCTGATAAGAAGTTTATTAAATATCGGAAGACCCCAAAGTTTGTCCGAAAGATTATAGGGATGCGCTGTATAGCTTTACCATGGGTTTGAAGAGTAGGCATATATGATGATGTATCATTTTACCAACTTTTGAACCAAAGTTTGGTTTTAACTTAGATACGACGACGCAGATAACTCGTAGTACCTAAAAAAGAGATTGTTGATTCTTGCATATTTTCCATAATACAAGTTTTGAAAAAGTTGACTTACTAATGCTTGGAGACTAATATAGTAAGTTTTGACTTGATGTGATTTTGTCTATTCATCGCAACCTAGGGGATGAATAAAACAAAGATCTTGATAATACATTTGTCGCATGAAGAATAATACAATGAATTTCGTCGCTGAGAGAGATAATTCATTGCTACTTAGAGACTAATGTAATGAGCTAAAGATTTTCACATACCTACCACAACCTAGGGGATAGATAATACGAGCTTGAAACCAGATATTTGGAACTCGGAGAGACGATTTCGGTTGTGTTTGTTCTCAACCAAGACTCGATAGCCAAGTGAAATATGCTAGGTTTGAATAAATAAACCCCAAATTCACTGATGATGTCGGTTGTGTTAGCCCTCAACCAAGACTATCAACATGAAGAAATAAACCCCAAATTCACTGATGATGTCGGTTGTGTCACCCTTAACCAAGACTATCAACATGAAGAAATAAACCCAAAATTCATTGATGATGTCGGTTGTGTCAACCCTCAACCAAGACTATAACATGAAGAAATAAACCCCAAATTCACTTAATGTTTGAGCTATTCAGTTCGTACAGATAAGCTTACTAACGATGGACCCCAAGAAAATTCGCATTTTTAACCAAAGTAGTTTTGCAAGATGCCATGCATAATTCCCTAAATTGATGTGCTACCCAAGTGTGATATATGCCCTAAATGTTTCGTTATATGCACAAGTACCAAATTTTTATATATGCCCCAAATGTTTCACATGTGTATACCCCCAAGTATCCACATATGTACAAAATGTGTGTATATGCCCCAAATATTTTGTACATGTATGGCCCGAGTACTTCGCAAATGTTTTTGCTAATTCTCCTTTTTTTAAACCACCAGGTTCTCGTAGTCACCAACTTTCCAACATTGTTCGTTGCTAATTGTTGTATCTCCAAGTCGATTTGAATTTTGATCAAGCGTGATGAACAATGTCAACGTGTCATAGATAATTGTATCACAGGCGTAGGCGTGGACATAAACGTGGATTTTCTTTCGACATTTTTCTAACCAAAATATTTTTTGATGCTTTTATCAAATGCTTTTATTTGTATGTTAATTCCCCAAAATGATTTCAACACAGTATTCACAAGAAATAATCATAGTATTTTGCAAACAAGTCTGAAAAGAAAATACGTAATTGAAAGATTAGAAAAAGTCAATGTTTTTATTGATTAAATATGCCTCTGAATCGGCGAGCGTACATGATGCAATTCCTTGAAAGAGGTAATTACAGAGAGTTTTAGTAAAAATTGTAAAATGGCAATGAAAATGATAATTTGTACTGCTGTTTCTTCAATGTCTTTTGGATAGCTTCAATCTCCTTTGCTTTTGATTCAAATGATTTAGATCACTCCCTTCCTCTGTGGTTGCAGTTGTGGTTCTTAGATTGCAATATTTTTGTTATTTATTCCTTTGAGTAAGATCCCTAATTTTTTCCCGGATCGCCCTCTCGGGTTTTCAGTCCACCGAGATAATTTTTTTTCTATACCCCTAATTTTTGCCTGGATCGCCCTTTAGGGTTTTCAATCCACCGGGATGCTCCTTTTTTCCTAAGTCGTCTATTTATGGTTCAAACTTAGAGAGCCTTTTATACATAGTATTCTTTTACTGCGTCTGAATTTTCTGGATGTGGTAATTCTTCCCCATCCATTGTTGTGAGGATGAGACCGCTACTGGAGAATGTTGTTTTTACCATATATGGACCTTCGTAGTTGGGTGTCCATTTAACACGTGAATTGACGCGAGGTAGCTGAATCTTCTTGAGCACCAAATCCCCTTCTTTAAATACTCGAGGGCGTACTTTCTTGTCGAAGGCTTTCTTCATCCGCTTCTGATATAACTGGCCGTGGCATAAAGCTGTCAAGCGTTTCTCTTCAATTAGGTTGAGATGATCAAGTCGCGTCTGAACCCACTCTACTTATTCAAGCTTTGCTTCCATTAGAACTCAAAGTGATGGAATCTCTATTTCAAATGGGAGTACTGCCTCCATGCAATATTATAATACGGTGGGAGAACTGACTTTTGGTTTTGCATTTTATCGCAAATGTTATGGATAGCGAGAGTCGCCACCGAATTTTCTTTTATCTAATAAATGAAAGGGAGAAAAGAACATGAAATACCTTTGAGAATTTTCTGAGTTTGAGGGATAGGTTATGAAAAGGGAAGGTGTTAACACCCTTTTCATCTGTAGTTATCTATGAGCTCTTAATCTCTAGCTCACTTTTTGAAATGCTTTGTGTTTGTATGTTTGAAAATATTTTGGAAATGCCTAAGTGCGGAAATTTTGTAATGATTCTCATATTGTTGAGAATGTATACAAAATGTTTGATTTGAAAATATTTATTGAAAGAAAGTGTTGTTTTGTGGAAAGATGTTTTGAAAATTCCAATGTAAGGCAATTTGCTTTATAATGACCCTTGTATCATTCCCCGAGAGTGTTTATAAAGCATTTTGAAAGTAGTTATTTTGAAAGTGTGAAGTGTGAATATTGTTTTAGTTTGTGAGTAAGCGATTACAAGCGATCTACCTACTAAAAAAGTATTTGTTCTTTTCCTCCTCCTTTAGATAGTGCTATCCCACCATAGTTAATAGGAAGCCTTATCATTGGATGTGAGGGACAGTAGTGGGTTATCATACAATCATAGAAAGAAACTTATAGGACACTTTATATATTGTTGTAAGTGACTAAGATTGTTTACCGAAGGCAGCATCAAAGGGTCATCGAGGGACTGCGATCTTTTAACTGATGGTCTTTGCTAAAGCATCCCACGTTCGAGGGACATGACTGTTTAAATCCGAGGCAACAAGTGAGGGTCACCCTAGAGGTGCGTGTGTGCATAGTGTTTTGATTTCA
This sequence comes from Vicia faba, assembly GCA_948472305.1. NCBI lineage: Eukaryota > Viridiplantae > Streptophyta > Magnoliopsida > Fabales > Fabaceae > Vicia > Vicia faba. Next base: position 988,349,210 of record OX451735.1, on the reverse strand, counting down.
AGTATTTGTTTTGAGATTAGGTTTTGCTATTGGTTAGTTTTAATCTTGCCATACAAACCCTAATTACTAACAGTAATAAGGAAATCGGTAAATTGCAGAAATAAAATGTCCTACGCTATTACAAGGCTTCGGGAATGAAGATACAAATTTATAAATGGGGATGAAAAGAAAAGTAAACCCTAATTAAACTTTTACAAACCTTAAGAAATTACATAATCGGAAGATACTAATGCGAAAATAAAATGCGTGAAGGTGGTAAAAAGGGGAAAGATGTTTAAGAAACCCTAAAATATTTCCAAGTGTTTAAAAAAATATTTTGTTGTTTTTGTTTAGAAAAATATTTGATAGTGTAAAATAATAACAAAACCTAATTCTAATTATTTGACAAATTAATTAACAAAATAAAACAAAGTGATTAAATTAAATTAATTTTTATTTATGAAAATTAAATTAATCAATTAAATCATAAATCTAAATTTTTTATGATTTTTATTTTTTTTCTGATTAAAAAATGATTTAGAAAAGAGAAAGTTAATTAAAATAAATAAAAAGAAGTAAAATGGGTCTGTGTTATGAAAGTAATTTGGGGTGTGAAAAGAAGAAAACATTAGGCCTAAAATAATGAGCCCAGGGGCCTGTATTGATCCAGTGAGGATGAATTCAGGTAGGGCTTGCATTTGGTGCGCTGGATATGCCTACATGATGATCTGATGGTGTTGATGAGGGGTACATGATGAGCGTACATGCTTGGTTCACACTGGATCTGCAATGAAGATGTTAGAAAAATAAAATTCCCGACACCTGGATTGAACCTAGGACCAGGCATATGTATGACTTAAACACGCGCGTTGCAACTTGGGTGGCCATTACATCATGTCATTATACCACTTACAATAAATATATTTTAAACTTGCTTTTGAAAATTTGAATATGAAGCTTCTTCTTCTTCCTCGCGCGCTAATGGAAAACAACACCATTGTTGGATTTCTAAAACTCTCATTCATCATCCTTTTTGAAAAGTGTAAACACCAAACTTGCTTGAAATTTGAACATGAATTCAGCAATGCCACTTATTTTTACTAACACTCAAAGATTATCAATAATTTCTATTGGTACCAAAAATGAACCCTAAATGGTCAGAGCTAAAATTATCATCACACAAGCAATATAAATGAAAACTAATTATATGGTTAGCTTCAAGGTATTGATATCTACATTTTATCTTTTAAAAGTATGTATAAATAATGCGTGTATCAAGATTTCTTAGTTCAACGAAACTTACCTTTTGAAAAAAAATCCAATGCCCTCTACACGACTTCTAGAAGTGAAATGGTGATGGATTAAGATTGCTAGGACCCTGAGGAAGCTGTTTGGATGCTCACTTGGTGTTGGGAACTTCTGGATACCTATGGCCAAGTCAACTTGCAAGTATGAAAAGTGAAAATCGTGTATGATGAAGATGATGTTACAAAAGTGTAACATGGATTTGGATGACTTCTATATAATGTATAGATGGTGTTTGAATGATAAAAAAGGAAAACGCGCGAGTGGATTGAGAGTTGGGTGTTGGAAGCTCCCAATGTGCTTTTGTAATCATGTCTTGGCTTGCAAATGGCCTCTCTATTTATAGAGAAAAGTTTTGAGAGTTTAAAGTAATCAGAATCTTGAGATAACAAGTTATGGCTTGGTTGAGATGGAACTTTTAAGTTTCTTGCAGAGTCATGGTTCCAAGGCATAGTAAAACTCCTCTAGGGTGGTTGATAACTTCTATATGAGTTTCTTTTGATGTTAGGATTTAGTGTGTTCAGAGGAAAAAGTTAGAGGCTCAAGGAGAGTGGACTTTGTGATTAAAGTCACTTTACAAGAATGGAAGTGTGACATTTTTTCTTAAAATGGACAAATGGATTGGATAATGCTTGAATCAAATGGACCATAACTCAAAATCTTGTGCAATCTTTTGATTAGTGATAGATTTGGAGATTTAGAGCCCTTAAAAGTTGGATTACAAGGCATGGCATGAATATTTTGTTATGAGTTCATCACAAGAATGACTTATATTTCAAGAATGGATGCCCAACTTCATGTCTTCGAAACTTCTAGCTCAAGTATGATAACTTTGTGTTATTAGATATTTTGGAAGGATTGAAACATTGTCTACAACTTTCATGTTGACCACTTTGGCTAAATCAAATGGGAACTTGGCTAAGAAGTTGGGATACAAAACTGATCAAAACTTGTTGAAATTTTTTCTAAGTGTTGGAAAAAAAATATCACAACTTCATGGGATCATATCTCTTAAATTAATAACTTTTTGAGGACCACCCCAGTTTAACAAAATTTTAGAATTCCTTAATCCCTACAACTTTCATGTTGAAAGTTTTTCTTGAATCAACTTGTATCTTAAGGAAACTTGCTTGTGAAGTTAGGGGTTTTTAGGTACAAAACACTTGAAATTTTCTAAGTGTTTGAAAAATTTTCAATTTTGACTTTTGTTGACTTTATTGATTCCTGATGATCCAACTTGATAATTTTGAATGTTTTGATGATTCTTGATTTTTGAATTCCCATTTTGACCAAAAAGTCAAAGTTTGACTTTTGTGCGACTGTTGACTTTTCATCAATTGATTCAATTCTTCAACTATCAACCACTTGTATCTTTTGGAATGTCTTGAGCCATGTAATTTGTTTAAGATGTTGTAATTGATCCCTTGAGATCATGCTTCAAGCTATTAAGTCATGCACTAGGTCAAAAGTCAATAATCAATCATCTTCAATCAAAACCCTAATTTTGGCAATTTTTGACCTTTGATGATTTGAGAGATTTTATTGAGGAATCATGATCAATCCTTTATCAAATAATGAATATCTCCTCAAAATGTTGATGTTGACAAAAGATCTTGAAGTTTGATTGTATATTGACCATAGTTGACTTTTTACCCAATACAATTGACTTTCAATCTTCTGAGCCATTGACTGAGCCAATATATGACGCAAGACTTGAATCTTGACATAAGAATTATTGATGACCCATGATAAAACATTAATGTCATTTGTGACCTTTTCAACCCAACCTTCTTTGAGAAGCACGAAACCCTAGTTGAAGACCCTTTCTTGGGAGGAGGTTTGAACAGTCAACTCTTGAGTAGCTTTGAAGAAAGTGAGAGGGAAAATTTTGGGGTACAACAGCTGCCCCTGTTCAATCTTCTTAAACCTGAAGAGTTATATTGGCATGTCCTCCATTCGTGACTTGAAGGTGGAAGATGATTGAATACATAAGTGCCCAGAAATTTGCACTCGCTTGTGCACGAAGTAACACTGTTGGTTGATTATACTAGGAATGGGCTTGAAGATGCTATTTGAAGAGGTTATGGATATTTATTGGAGATGGGCTTATAGATGCCAACTTGAAGAAATATCAGAATAAATCTACGCTCGATTTAAATTGAGCCAGAAGAGGTCTTTTTGTCTTTAAATGGAAGAAGTATCAGAATAAATCTATGGTTGATTTAATCTGAGCCAGAAAATGTCTACTGGAAGAAGTATCAGAATAAATCTACGCTTGATTTAATCTAATTCAGAAGATGTCTACGTCTGTCTTTAACTGGAAGAAGTATCAGAATAAATCTATGGTTGACTTAATCTGAGCCAGAAAATGTCTACTGGAAGAAATATTAGAATAAATCTACGCTTGATTTAATCTGAGCCAGAAGATGTCTACGCCTATCTTTAATTGGAATAAGTATCATAATAAATCTATGGTTGATTTAATCTGAGCCAAAAAATGTCTACTGGAAGAAGTATCAGAATAAATCTACGCTCGATTTAATCTGAGCTAGAAGATGTCTGCGTCCGTCTTTAACTGGGAGAAGTATCAGAATAAATATATGGTTGATTTAATCTGAGCCAGAAAAAGTCTACTAGAAGAAGCATCAGAATAAATCTACGCTTAATTTAATCTAAGACAGAATATGTATGCGTCTCTTTAACTAGAAGAAGTATCAGAATAAATCTACGCTTGATTTAATTCGAGCCATAAAAAATCTACTGGAAGAAGTATCAGAATGAATCTATGGTTGATTTAATCTGAGCTAGAAGATGTCTGTGTCCGTCTTTAACTGGAGAAGTATCAGAATAAATCTATGGTTGATTTAATTGGAGCCAGAAAAAGTCTACTGGAAGAAGTATCAGAATAAATCTATGGTCAATTTAATCTGAGCCATAAGATGTCTTTTTGAGAATGATTCTCTGAGGAAATTGCTGAAATAGCCCTTTGTCAGATGTAGCCTTGGGGAAGACTGTCGGGTCACATAAGTAGTTCATGATGTTTGTCTGTTGATTGATCTTTCTTGAAAAGGTAAAGAGTTAGTTGTATATAATGTCATGATGTATGAAATGCATTGTGTAATGATATTCTAAAAAATAAATGAGACTGTGCTATATGCGTTTTGTATGCATATGCCATGATATTGGTAAATGATGTATGAATATGAAATTTTGTTGGAAGTGTATCAACAGTTCCGTATGAAATCTTGCTGGGGGAAATGAATCCCTGACTGGTGCTGGGGATGAAGAACATGTGTAATCTTCAACCTTGTATAGAATGTTTCCACTGGGGATTCATGCTTGCTGTTTGAGGAAATTCCGCTGAGAAGTGTTGAATTATGTTTGGGGAGAAGAGTTTAGGAACATTAGTCGTTCAATACTCTACTAGGGATTTTAATTCTTATATACCCTGACTGGGGATAAAAGAGATGGATAAACTTCCGAATCATCTGAGGAGTTTAATTCTTATATACCCCAACTAGGGATAAAAGAGATAGATAACCTTCTGGCTCGTCTGGGGAGTTTAGTTCTTATATACGCTGACTGGGGATAAAAGAGATGGATAACCTTCTGAATCATCTAGGGAGTTTAATTCTTATATACCACGATTGGGGATAAAAGAGATGGATAACCTTCTGACTCGTCTGGGGAGGATAAAATTGGTTGATATCTTGTCCGATTCTAGGCTTCATAGCAATTCTCTGGGGATAGTGGCGACTTCACTGGAGAGAGGAATTATACTGGTGATTCATAGCCATCTAAGGAATAGACTCGAGTTGGGGAGACTTTAATTTTTTGGGGAAATAAACCCTGTTGACAAAGAAATACTCTACTGAGGAAACAAGCTTGCTGGAGAGAAGAAATTTGCAGGTGGTCGTACAATTTTAGAGGAATAAACTCAGATAGGGAAGAGAATTTCCATGAACTGTACTGATTGAAACTCCGTAGGTTGGTGATATTGTCAGGAAGAGATCATACTCTTTTATCTGTTGGAGCAATATGTCGGGGAAATTGCAGGGAACGTATCTTCATTGAAGATGAATTTGTGAAGATTACTCTATGGGGATAATATCATGGAAGTGGCTCTGTGGGGATTTATGGACGGCTTAAACGTCATCCCAACTCCTAGAGTCTTGAGTAAATGCTTATTCGTGTTCTTATGCATACATTTTGTTAACAGTTAATCATGTTCATATGCATATGTTCATTCAATTTTAGTCATTGGACATTTTTGCAAACAAAACAGAAAAAACAAAAAGTTTGAATTTTAGGTTGTACTTGTATTGATAGTTTGCCCATAAACAGGTGATTTTATACAAAGAGACATAAATCTTAGTAAGAGGAAATTGTCGTGAAATGAAAAGAGTACAAAGTGAAATAAAATATATAGCTATATGGAAATGATCTCGTTAGATTCCAACTTCACTATTAACCTTATGTCTTCGAACCTCTCATCCTTTGCTGCCGGAAGAAGTTGATTGAACTGATTTGTACCATTTAAACTTTTGACTTTAGTAATAAATCTAGAAGTAATTGATCCAATGGGACATATTCATACGCTTTTAATCCCTAACTTTTTCCTGGACCGTCCTTTCAGATTATTAGTCCACCGGGATACCGTTTCTTGCCCAAGCCTCCTTTTCAGGGTTTCAACTTGCCGGATGTACAATATTTTATATATATCCCTAACTTTTTCCCAAACCCTTTTGGTTCGCCGGGATGCCCTTATTTTTGCCTAGTCCAGTCAACCTAACGGGTCATTTTCATGCATATTATCTTTTGACTATGTCCGCATTCACAGGGTGCGGGAAATCTTCACCGTCCACGGTGGTCAGTATCATAGCACCGCCCGAAAACACTTTCTTGACAACAAATGGCCCTTTGTAGATGGGAGTCCATTTGCCCATGGGATCACCTCGCGGTAGAATGATGTGTTTTATTACCAAATCACCAGCCTGATACACTCGATGCTTGATTTTCTTGTTGAATGCCTTGATCATACGTTTCTGATACATCTGAATGTGACAAACAACCGCAAGCCTTTTCTTGTCAATCAAATTCAACTGATCCAACCTAGTCTAAATCCACTCATCTTCGTCTAAGTCTGCATCTTTCATAATTCTCAGAGAAGGAATCTGAACCTCGACAGGTAGGACAACTTCCATACTATAGACCAGAGAGAATGGGGTTGCCCCAATTGACGTGCGCGCTAAAGTGCGATAGCCATGAAGGTCAAATGGTAACATCTTGTGCCAGTATTTTCAAGTCACAACCATATTCTGTATGATCTTCTTAATATTCTTGTTGGCAACGTCCACTATGCCATTCATCTTTGGTCGATACAGAGAAGAGTTGTGGTACTTGATCTTGAATTGCATGCAGAGTTCAGTGATCATAGTGTTGTTGAGGTTGGTACCATTGTCCGTGATAATTCTCTCAGGGATGCCGAACTGACAAATGAGGTTATGCTTAATGAACCGGGCGACCACATTCTTAGTAACAGAGGCAAACGAGGTTGCTTCAACCCATTTTGTGAAGTAGTTAATGGAGACGAGAATGAAGCGATGTCCGTTAGGGGCAGTGAGCTTGATTTCTATGATTATATCAATGCCCCACATTTCGAATGGCCAAGGAGGATTCATAACATTTAGAGGAATTGGAGGTACATGAACATTATCAACATAGATCTGACACTTATGACAAGTTCTCGAGTGAAGGTGACAATCGGTTTCTATAGTCGACCAATAGTAACCTGCTCTCAAAATCAACTTATCCATATTATGCCCACTGGAGTGAGTACCGAAGATGCCTTCATGCATATCTTCCATAATTTTCTTCGCTTCCTTCTTGTCCACACAACGAAGCAGAGTTGAATCATGATTACACTTGTATAAAATTCCATTGCTCAAGAAGAACTTAGCCGAGAACCTCCATAAGAATTTCTTGTCATTGATCGATGACCCTTCAAGGTATTCTTGAGATTCAAGGTACCTTTTTACTTCATGAAACCAAGGGTTTTCTTTTATTCCGTCAATATCAATTTCGTAGCAATGTGTCGGTTCATCGAATCTTTCAATGGTAATTCTGGGAGCTTCATTGTCCCATCTGATCTTGAACATGGATGACATGGTAGATAATGTGTCTGCCAACTGATTCTCTTCTCTTGGGATATGATCAAAAGTAATCTCTTCAAATTACGAAATCAAGGTTAGCACATGTTCTCGGAAATGGATAAGATTCAGATGCTTCATATCCCAATCTCCCTTGACCTGACTGATTAACAAGGCTGAATCCCCATATACGCTCAAGAATTTGATTCTCAGGTCAATAGCAGCTTTAATACCCATGATGCACGCTTCATATTCATCCATATTATTGATGCAGTCAAAGCAAAGTCTAGCAGTGAAAGGCGTATGACAACCCTGGGGAGAGATAATTACAACACCGATCCAATTGCCAAGTGAGTTAGAAGCTCCATCGAAAACCATAGTCCATCGAGATCCTAGCTCAGGTCCTTCATACGGTCCAGGCTTTTCACAATCCGTAACTAGCATGAGGTTCTCATCCAGGAATTCGAAGTTCATATATTGGTAGTCGTCTATAGCTTGATATGCCAAATGATTTGCCAATACAATTCCTTTTATTGCTTTTTGAGTGGTGTACTGAATGTCATACTCTGTCAAGACCATTTACCATCAGGCTATTCTTCCAGAGAGAGTTGGCTTCTCAAATATGTATTTGATGGGATCCATTTTAGAGATCAATAAAGTAGTATGGGTCAACATATATTGTCTTAGTCGGCGAGCAGCCCATGCCAAAGCGCAACAAGTTTTCTCGAGCAGTGAATATATTATTTCACAGTCGGTAAAATTTTTGCTAAGGTAGTATATTTCATGCTCTTTTCAACCAGACTCGTCATGCTGCCCCAGTACACACCCCATTGAGTTCTCTAGCACTGTTAGGTACATGATTAAAGGTCTTCCTTCAATTGGTAGCATCAGAATCAGAGGTTCTTGTAAGTTACCCTTGATTTTATCAAAGGCCATTTGATAGTCGTCGTTCCACTTTTCTACTTGATCTTTCTTCAGCAGCTTGAAGATTGGCTCACAGGTAGCAGTCAAATGAGAAATGAATCGGGAAATGTAGTTTAGTCGTCCTAAGAAATCTCTGACTTCCTTCTCGGTGCAGGGAGCCGATATTTCTTAAATAGCTTTAACTTTTGCGGGATCAACTTCAATACATTTACCACTGACGATGAAACCCAGGAGTTTATCGAATCTCACCCCAAAAGTGCATTTGTTCGGATTTAGCCTTAATTTGTACTTCTTCAGCCTTTCAAATAATTTATGCAGATGATCAAGATGTTCTTCTTCAGTATGTAACCATGCTATCATGTCATCAACGTAGACTTCTATCTCATGATGAATCATGTCATGAAATAAGGCTACCATGGCACGCTGATAAGTTGCTCTGGCGTTCTTCAACCCAAAAGGAATGACCTTGTAATAGAAAGTGCCCCGCTGTGTGACGAAGGTAGTTTTCTCCATGTCTTCAGGTGCCATCTTGATCTGATTATAACCCAAGAAACCATCCATGAAATAGAATACCTTATGCTGAGCTGTGTTGTCGACCAAAGCATCATTATGTTGAAGTGGGAAGTCGTCTTTGGGGCTCTCCCTGTTCAGATCCCTGTAATCTACACACATACTTACTTTGCCATCTTTCTTTAGTGTCAGAACAATATTAGCAAACCATTAAGGATATGAAGTTACTGCTAAGAACCCTGCATTGAATTGTTTCATAACCTTAGCCTTGATTTTCTCTGACATCTCGGGAGGCATGCAACGAACCTTCTACTTAATCGGAGAATTACCCTCTTTCATTGGCAGGCGGTGAACCATAATATCAGTGTCGAGCCTTGGCATGTCTTCGTATGACCAGGAAAATACCTCAATGTAGTCGTGCAACATTTGAATCAATATGTTCTTGACACTTCCCTCTAAGTTGGAACCTATCTTGACTTCTTTCTTATCTGTCTCAGAACCCAAGGTTTACCACTTCAACCGACTCTTCATGTGGTTGGATAGCCTTTTCTTCTTGTATTAAGAGTCTGTCAAGTTCTCCAGGTATCTCACAATATTCCTCACCTTTGTCCTCGGCTTGGTAGATCAGATTTTCAAAGTCATAAGCGACAATAGCAGAATCGTTATTAAGGAGATCCAGAGTGGATAGGGATCTGCAATGTAGTGTGTGGGTGTGTGTAAGAACACATAGCTATTTTAAAATGCAATAAAGTAAAAGAGAGACAGAGAGCACGAAATTTGAATGCAAAATGACCAATGTTTTCATTAAATGAAAATATGACATATGAAATGACAATCCTTAACAAATGAACCATTATGCCCCGGGCAAGACGCAAGGCTTACAGTCATTGTTCAAATATTACAAAGCCAAAATATGAAAGCAATAAAACAGAAATAACTATTACTCCTGACTGAAAGAGATTGAGATATTGTCTTCCGCCTTCCAGTTGCTAAGTCCGTTGCCCATAGTAGGAAAGATCCAGTTACTGAAATCACAATCATTGGCAGCATCTTCTATTGCGTTAATTCCATTGCTACTAATATGGAATGAAGGTCTTCCAGCTCGAGCAGGACGAACAACCCTTTGACCCTCTGCAGTAAAGCCTAAACCAAACTTATCAGGAAGCTGACCCCAAATTGTGCAACCACCTTTTTTCTATAGTTGCTTTGGCATATTTTAAGGAAGCCATCTTGTGTGGAACCCTGGTAGTCTTTGGAATGGCAGAAACATCTTTAATAGCAACATGGGAAATTACTTCAAAAGCCTGACAGGGAGTCTCGATGAATTCACCGTCCATTTCTACCTACTGGAATGAATTCAGATTGCTGACCATGTACTCCTCCTCTCCGCAGACAGTAACAATTTTCCCTTTCACATGATACTTCAATTTCTGGTGCAAGGTAGAGGTAACAACACTTGAACCATGGATCCAGGGGCGTCCTAATAGACAAGAATAAGCTGGCCGGATGCCCATCACATAGAAAGTGGTCTCAAATATCTGTGAACCCAACTTGATTGGAATATCCACTTCTCCATGTACCATTCTTTTTGAACCGTCAAAGGCTCAAACTATGATGTCACTGGGTTTCAGCATAACCCATTCACAATCCAGTCTGTCAAGAGCGCCCTTTGGAAGAACATTAAGAGAACAACCAGTATAAACTAACACATGAGCCAATGTAGTGCCCCTCCATTCAATGGATACATACATGGCCCTATTATGGTTTCTCCCATCTGGAGTCAAGTCAGCATCAGAGAAGCCTAATCCATTATCAGTTGATAAACTAGCCACGTAACTTCCAAATTGATCAGCCGAAATTTCTTGTGGTACATGAGCAGACTTCAGAAATTTTATTAAATCTTGGGCATGGGCTTTAGAAAAAAACATTAAAGATAGCATGAAGATTTTGGACGGGGTCTGCCCCAGCTGTTCAACAATTTTGTAATCGCTTCTACAAATGATCTTTAAAACCTCTTCCATTTCTTGTCCAGAGGTATCCTTGACTGTAGCTTCTTTTGGTGCCTCCATCCTGGCAGGCTCTATCATTGGCTCTTTACCCCGAGCCTCAATAGTTGTCTTGGTAATTGTGACTTGAACAAGTGGATAGATCTCCGGAGAGAAAATCCTTCCACTTCTAGTAATTTTGCTAGTCCCTGCAATGTTGTCAATGTTGGGATCAACCTCTTCATCATCTTCGTCAGACAACTCTTGCTTAATGCCATGATAATAGACATTAGACCCATAATTCCATGGAATAGCCTTCTTCGAGGAATATGGGATGGGCCCAGGTGTTGTAATGATTAAAGGAGCAGCTTTTGGATTGGCAGTAATTCTTACAGGACCTTGGAAGTGATATTGAAAGGAGTACCAGATATTACAGATAAATCTTGGCATAAATTCTCAGCATACGAAACTTTCTCAATCAAAAGTAAATGTTCATCCATCAGGCGTCGAATGCCTTCCTTCAGTAACCCGCAACCATTGGATTGGATTGCACAACAATAACATTTTTCAACACAATCCAGAAATAAATCGACTTGTAGAAAATTCTTCTTGACTGTTGAGAGAGGAGTAACCATATCACTTACAGAGGTAACATACAAAACATCTTCAATAGCACTTATACCTTTGTCATGCTTCGACATAGGAGCAGTAATCAAGTTCGGAGTCTTAGGAGGGTCGAACTCAATTTCCTTGTTATCAATCATGTCTTGAATTTTGTTTTTCAAGGCCCAACAATTGTTGGTGTTGTGCCCAAGACTGTTTGAATGATAGGAACACCTCACACTTGGGTTATACTTTGGAGAAGATGTGTTGGGATTAGGAGGAGGATCCCGAAGTGTTATGAGGCAAGCCTTTAACAAATGTTGCAATGCTTGAGATGAAATCATACTAATTCTACTGAATTTACTTCTCGGGGCGTCTGACGTACGCTGGTTGCCCTGTTGTTGTTATTGTTAAACAAGTGTGGATTAGAGATCAACACCGCTCTCGTAGACTGATGGCGGTCATTTTTAATATGGCTTTTCTGGCCGTAGACAACATTGGTTTCTTTTTTACCACTAAACGACTTCTTCATAGCATTAAAAGTCACAGCCATTAGAATCTTCCCACTCTTAATACCACTTTTAACTCTTTCTCCTGTCAGAATTAGCTCAGTAAACCCTGATGAAGAACTCCCAATCAACAAATTAAAGAATGGACTCGTTAGAGTACCCATGAACATATCCACAAATTCTTGGTTAGTCAAAGGAGGTTGAACCCTTCCATCTAAGCCTCTCCACTTCTGGGCATATTCCTCGAACCCTTCATTCGAGCCCATGGACATGTTTTGAAATTGCACACGAGTCGGCGCCAGGTCAGCATTATATTGATACTGCTTGTAGAAAGCAGCAACCAAGTCTTCCCATGTGTGAATGTTGGTTCCTTCCAGCTGGTAGAACAATTCAAGTTGAGTACTGGACAAACTTTCTTGAAAGAAATGGACCCCCAATTTCTGGTCAGTAGTATGAGGTTGGATTTTTTGAACATACGACCTCAAATGAAGTTTGGGACAAGAGACCCCATCATATTTAGCAAAGATAGGGACCTTGAATTTGTGAGGGATGACCACCCCCTGGATCAGACCTAGCTCTCCAAAATCAAATCTAGGCACTTTTTGGATTTCCATAGCTTTGAGTGGGTCTTCCAACTGCTTGTATTCGTCATCTGCGGGAGGGTACTGTTAGTCGGAGTAATCCTCATCTTCGGAAACCTAATTATTTCTATCTTCACCCCTGTCACTTCTTCCATCCTCCTCTTTGTTGTCGTCTTCCTCAGAGGAAACATCATTCACTCGAACTGGTTGAGCATGACCTTTGAGTCTTCTCCCCATGTTGAGGATAACAACCTGCTTCTTAGTCTTCTTTTTCGTGGTGAGGAGCGCCATCATCTATTGTTTTCCTTTGGCCATATTCAAAAGAGTCTCTTGAAATTGTGTGTGTTGAGTTTGGAGATCCTTGACAGTTTATTCGAGAGCCATCTTATACTGAAATAAATAGTAAACAGATGAGGAAACATGTATCAGAAAACCTGCTTATGAAATGATGCATGATATGTGGATGTGTTTTCAAGGACCTTAGGAGATTTAAATTTTCTAACCGAGAGGAAATAAAAACAAAGATTTTTATTAGTAAGTTCAAAATTACAATTTCCTCTTAGTCTTACAATGAAAAGCAAAAGGGTCTCAAAGAGACAACAATATGAACTTCTAAAACCTAAGATTCAAGTCTCCCACAGACGCTTCCTCTTCGTGTCGATTTATGCATTAAGGCTTTGCTCCTCATGAAGTTGCTTTGTGAGCTCCAACACTTTCTTTTCACTTGCATAAAATTGGTCTTCAGAGGTGTCCCATTCTTCCTTGAGTTGAATCTAGGACTTCTGCAATTCTTCAAGGTCAGTGGGCATGTTTGGATGGAGGATGGTGCGAGAAACGTCTCCTTCGACAACAGGCTCCATGATCATCGATAGAACAGTTGGATATGGCATAATGAGGTTTTGAGCGTGAGCTCGTACATGTTTGAGATAAGGCTCCAGAGGGATAGAATTCTTTTGTCTTAAATCCTTTCTATCAATCTTATTTACCATGCCCCAAGCACGTATAAACCTTTGACGATAACCTTAAGGATCACTTTCGTAGTCGAACATAATACCCTGGATAAGTGCGTCATGAGGACCATCTCTTCGAGCATAACCAAATTATCATAGATCCATAGAAGGGTTTTAAGTAATACCTCCCCTAATGCCAAGGAGTGGAACATTATGGAATTCCCCGCAGCGGTTAATGATGGTAACATCTTCCAGAGACCGGGAACACCAATAGATATCTAAATGAGAAAGCGACATCATCTTTTGAGACCACCTCAAACCTTGTTCATTCTTTATTACTGATCGAGGAAGGTGCGAAATAAACCACCTTGATAGCATAGGTATGCAAAACATAAGAGTCCCTCGCTTCCTCAAAGTACGAGTGTGAAGAGAATGTAAAATGTCTCCGAGTAAAGTAGGCACAGAGTTACGAGAAAGAAATATTTTGATGGCGTTCACATTTATGAGTTGGTATGGTTTAAGGAATAGCACCAAACCATAGATCAACAAAGCCAAGATTTCTTCGAAAGCTTGAAAACTCATAGCATCCAGAAACAGTCAAGCCTTTTCTAACAGAAATTTAGCAAGAAATCCCTTGACTCCACTTCTTGTTTCCAAATTAGATACAGTGTCAGACCGCTTCAAATGTAAGGCTGCTACAATTTCTTCAAGTTGTGGATCTCTCTATAAACCAGTGAAATGTATTTGATTGAGAACAGGTACTCCCAGTAATTAAGAAAACTCCTCACTTGTGGCTACCAACTGATAATCGGGAAAGGTGAAGCAGTGATGTGCAGGGTCAAAGAACTTGAATAGAACACTCATCATATCATCTTTAAAACTCGAGGTAACCAAAATGAGTAGTCGACCATGCCTTTTGATGAATGGAGAACCTTTAGGAACCCTTGAGACTAACTCCTTAAGTTGAGAAGGTATCCTCACAAAACTGATCCAGATAGTGTTTCTGTGAGCGGAGGCCATAACCTACAAAACATAACAAAGATAAATCCCTAGGTCCTTAAAATGGTTAGTGAAACTGATATGGTATGATGTCATGATGTTATGATGTCATGTTCCAACAATTAATCATACACAAACAAAACACACAAGGCCTTAGGTTTAAGCTTGCATGGAGTTTATAGGTAAGTACCCTCTTAAAGTTTTAGTTGGCTCAACATTTCCTAAAATAAGTAACCGGGTTCTAGGAATCTCAATATCATTGATCTTTCTCTCAGGCATTATTTCAGCACAAGCATCTGAATTGCGACCGCAATATCCCGAAAGTCCAATCTTAATGAGTGTAGCATCGAGTATCAACCAACTTCAGTCTGCACCAAAGTCGACTATCTCACTACTTTCTAATGGCTAAGTTGTGTCAACTAAGGTTCTAAGGTCAATTAGTGTTTATGACACCACGCAGAAGCCTAATATTCTCCTTGACTGACTCAAGGGACACCAGTATAAACTAATGTGTTGCACTAACGTAGCCATCATTTCAACCATATCAGTCTATCCTGTACAGTTTTCACGATCTATTTCTACTTACCTAAAATTCCCCTAGGTCCGGGTATAGGATCTATACAAGAAATAAACCCAAGCATATCCCGAAATATAAAGCATACAAGGCAAACAAATAAAGCAATAAAGGTGATCTAGCTCTTAAGGTAACCCCAGTTTTAGTTTAATTTCCCCAGTAGAGTCGTCAGTTCTGTAATACAGTGGGAGAACTGACTTTTGGTTTTGCATTTTATCGCAAATGTTGCGGATAGCAAGAGTCACCACCGACTTTTCTTTTATCCAATAAAGGAAAGGGTGAAAAGAACAGGAAAGACCTTTGATAATTTTGAGTTCGGGGGGTAGGTTATGAAAAGGGAAGATGTTAGCACCCTTTTCATCCGTAGTAATCTACGGGCTCTTAATCGCTACCTCACTTTTTTAAATACTTTGTGTTTGTATGTTTGAAAATATTTTGAAAATGCCTAAGTACGACAATTTTGTAATGATTCTCGTATCGTTGAGAATGTAAACAAAATGTTGGTTTTGAAAATATTTATTGAAAGAAAGTGTTGTTTTATGCAAAAATGTTTTGAAAATGCCAATGTAAGGCAATTTTCTTTATAATGACCCTTGTATCAGTCTTCAAGAGTGTTTATAAAGCATTTTGAAAGTAGTTATTTTGAAAGTGTGAAGTGTGAATATTGTTTTAGTTTGTGAGCAAGGGATTACGAGCGATCTACCTACTAAAAAAGTCTTTGTTCTTTTCCTCGTCCTTTAAATAGTTATATCCTACTCTTAGTTAGTAGGAAGCCTTATAATTGGATGTGAGGGACATGCGTGGGTCATCGTACAGTCATAGAAGGAAACTTATAGGACGCTTTAGCAATTGTCGTAAGGGACTAAGATTGTTTACCGAAGGCAGCATCGAAGGTTCATTGAGGGACTACGATCTTTTAATCGAGGGTCTTTGATAAAGAATCCCACTTTCGAGGGACACGACTATTTAAATCCGAGGCAATAAGTGAGGGTCACCCTAGAGGTGCGCATGTGCGAAGTGTTTTAATTTCAAGTATTTTTCTTGAGATTAGGTTTTGTAATTGGTTGATTTTAATCTTTCCATACAAACCCTAATTACTAATAGTAATAAGGAAAGCGGTAAATTTGGGAAATTAAATGTCCTACGATATTACAAGGCTTCTGGAATGGGGATACAAATTTATGAATGGGGATGAAAAGTAAATTAAACCCTAATTAAACTATTACAAACCGTAAGCAATTACATAATTGTAAGATACTAATGCAAAAATAAAATGCGCGAAGGTGGTAAAAAGGGGAAAGATGTTTAAGAAACCCTAAAATATTTCTAAGTGTTTAAAAAAATAATTTGTTGTTTTTGTTTAGAAAAAAATTTGATAGTGTAAAATAATAACAAAACCTAATTCTAATTATTTTACAAATTAATTAACAAAATAAAACAAAGTGATTAAATTAAATTATTTTTTATTTATGAAAATTAAATTAATCAATTAAAACCTAAACCTAAATTTTTTATGATTTTTATGATTTTTTCTGATTAAAAAAATGATTTAGAAAAGAGACAGTTAACTAAAATAAAAAAGAAGTAAAATGGGCCTGTGTTATGAGAGGAATTTGGGGTGTGAAAAGAAGGAAACATTAGGCCCAAGATAATGATCCCAGGCGCCTGTATTGATCCAGTGAGGATGAATTCAGGAGGTGCATCATGGGGCTTGCATTTGGTGCATTGGATCTGCCTGCATGATGATCTGATGGTGTTGTTGAGGGGTACATGATGAGCGTGCATACTTGGTTTGCATTGGATCTGCAATAAAGATGTTAGAAAACTAATATACCCCACGCCTGGATCGAACCCAGGACCAAGCATAGGTATGACTTAAACACGCGCCCTGCCACTGGGGTGGCCATTACATCCAGTCATTATACCACTTATAATAAATATATTTTAAACCCGCTTCTTAAAATTTGAATATGAAGCTTCATCTTCTTCCTTGCGTGCTAACGGACAACAACACCATTATTGGATTTCTAAAACTCTCATTCCTCATCCTTTTTGAAAAGTGTAAACATCAAACTTGCTTGAAATTTTAACACAAATTCAGCCATGTCACTCATTTTTACTAACACTCAAAGATTATCAAGAATTTTCATTGGTACTAAAAGTGAACCCTTACTGGTCAGAGCTAAAATTCTCATCACACAAGCAATATAAATGAAAATTAACTACATGGTTAGCTTCAAGGCATTGATATCTACATTTTATCTTTTGAAAGTATGTATAATCAATGCGTGTATCAAGATTTCACAGTTCCAGGAAACTTAGCTCTTGAAGAAAAATCCAATGCCCTCTACATGACTTCCAGAAGTGAAATGATGATGGATTAAGCTTGTTGGGACCTTGAGGAAGCTGTTTGGATGCTCACTTGGTGTTGGGAACTTCTGGATACCTCTAACCAAGTCAACTTGCAAGTATGAAAAGTGAAAATCGTGTATGATGAAGATGATGTTACAAAATTGTAACATGGATTTGGATTACTTCTATATGATGTATAAATGGTGTTTAAATGATAAAAATGGAAAATGCACGAGTAGATTGAGAGTTGGGTTTTGGAAGCTCCTAATATGCAATAATGGTGGTTTCTTAGTGATTTTGAGTTTTAGAGTGTTTGAGGGCTTGTGAAATCGTGTCTTGGCTTGAAAATGGCCTCTCTATTTATAGAGAACAGGTTTGAGAGTTTGAAGTAACCAGAATATTGAGATAACAAGTTATGGCTTGGTTGAGATGGAACTTTGAAGTTTCTTGCAACGTCATGGTTCCAAGGCATGGTATAACTCCTCTAGGGTGGTTGATATCTTCTATATGACTTTCTTCTGATGTTAGGATTGAGTGTGTTCAGAGGAAACAAGTTAAAGGCTCAAGGAGAGTGGACTTTGTGATTAAAGTCACTTTACAAGAATGGAAGTGTGATCTTTTTTCCTTAAATGGCCAAATGGATTGGATAATTCTTGGATCAAATGGACCATAGCTCAAAAGCTTGTGCAGTCTTCTGATTAGAGATAGATTTGGAGATTTAGAGGCTCGAAAATTGGGATTACAAGGCATGGCATGAAGATTTAGTAATGAGTTCATCACAAGAATGACTTATATTTCTAGAATGGATGCCCAACTTCATGTCTTCGAAACTTCTAGCTCAAGTATGATAACTTTGTGTTCTTAGACATTTTTGAAAGCTTGAAACATTGTCTAAAACTTTCATGTTGACCACTTTGGCTAAATAAAATGGGAACTTTGTGGAAATTTGCCAAGAAGTTGGGATAAAAAACTGATCAAAACTTGTTGAAATTTTTTCTAAGTGTTGGATAAAAAATATCACAACTTAATGGGCTCATATCTCTTAAATTAAGCACTTTTTGAGGATCACCCCACATTAACAAAATTGTAGAATTAATTAATCCCTACAACTTTCATGTTGAAAGTTTTCCTTGAATCAACTTGTATCTTGAGGAAACTTGTTTGTGCAGTTAGAGTTTTTTAGGTACAAAACACTTGAATTTTTCTAAGTGTTTGAAAATTTTTCAATTTTGACTTTTGTTGACTTTCTTGATTCCTGATGATCCAACTTGATAATTTTGAATGTTTTGATGATTCTTTATTTTTGAATTCCCATTTTGACCAAAAAGTTAAAGTTTGACTTTTGTGTGACTGTTGACTTTTCATCAATTAATTCAATTCTTCAACTATCAACCACTTGTATCTTTGGGAATGTCTTGAGCCATGTAATTAGGTTAAGATGTTGTATTTAAGCCCTTGAGATCATGCTTCAAGCTATTAAGTCATGCACTAGGTCAAAAGTCAATAATCAGTCATCTTCAATCAAAACCCTAAATTTGGCAATTTTTGACCTTTGATGATTTGAGGGCTTTCCTTGAGGAATCATGGTCAACCCTTGATAAAATGATGAATATCTCCTTAAAATGTTGATTTTGACAAAAGATCTTTAAGTTTGACTATATATTGACCATAGTTGACTTTTTACCCAATACAATTGACTTTCAATCTTCTGAGCCATTGACTGAGCCAATATATGATGCAAGACTTGAAACTTGACATAAGCATTATTGAGGACCTATGATAAACCATGAAAGTCATTTTTGAACTTTGCAACCCAATCTTATTTGAGAAGCACCAAACCCTAGTTGAAGACCTTTGCTTAGGAGGAGGTTTGACTAGCCAACTCTTGAGTAGCTTTGAGTATTTGAGATCTTTGTGAACATGTTTTTTTTGAAGAAAGTGGGAGGAAATTTTTTGGGGTAAAACACATATACTAGAGAGAAATGAGTTTCCTTTGTTGATGTGCGTACAGAAGTACGATAGCTATGTAGAGCAAAGAGAAGCGTTTCATGCCAATTTTTGTATGTCTTCACCATTTTCTGAATGATTTTCTTGATTTTCTTATTGGCAGTTTCAATGAACCCATTCATTTTGGGTCAATATGGTAAGGAATTATGACGCTCAATTTTGAAATTATCGTATAACTCATTCACCATTTTGTTGTTCAGATTATACCTGTTGTTCGTAATGATTCTTCTTGGAACCCCATATCTCCATATGAGATTTTTCTTGATTAATCGAGTAACCACTTGACTTGTCACATTCGCGTAGGATGCCGCTTCTACCCATTTGGTGAAGTAATCAATGGCAACAAGTATGAACTGGTGTCTATTAGATGCTTTTGGTTCGATCATGCCTATCATATCAATTCCCCACATCAAGAGGTGCCAAGGAGAGCTCATGACATTCAACGGAGTTGGTGGCACATTCATTTTGTTAGCATAGATTTGGCACTTGTGACATGTTTTTGTATAACAATTGCAATCAGCTTCCATCGTTAACCAATAATAACCCGCTCGCATGATTTTTCTAGCCACGGCATGCCCCTTTGTATGAGTCCCAAAAGTACCTTCATGGATTTCTCTCATAAGCGTATCTTCTTCCTGTTTCTCCATACACCTGAGTAGCATTATATCATGGTTTCTTTTGTATAACACATCACCACTCAGAAATAATTTTGAGGCTAGCTTCCACATAATTCATTTGTCAATGATAGATGCGTTTTCTGGATATTCTTGTTTTTAAGGCACCTCTTGATGTCATAGAACCAAGGCTTGTTCTCTTGTCCCTATTTAACAGCAAGGCAGTGTGCCAGCTATTCAAATTTCCTGATTGTAATGCACGATTTATGGTTTATCCAAGTTACCATGAACATGGCTGATAGCTTTAAAACATGATCCTGATACAGAATCAATTTGGGATGATTAGTGTCCCATTCACCGTTGACTTGGTATATGACTAGCACGGAGTCTCCAAATACTTTGACATGTTTGATCCTCAGATCGTTACCAGCTTCTAGACCCAGGATACAAGCTTCGTATTCGGCGATATTGTTGGTGCAGTCAAAACATAACCTTGCAGTATAAGGCTTTTGATAATTTGTATAAGAAGTCAAAACTTCCCCAATGTCGTGCCCCAATGCATTTTAAGCTCCGTCGAACATGAGTGTCCAACATTCCCCTAGTTCAGGTCCTTCGTCGAGCCTTGGTATTTCGTAGTTATCTATAACCATGACATCTATTTCTAGAAAGTCGAACTTCATTGTTAGATATTCTGGTAATGATTAATGGGCTAGATGGTCAGCTAGTACACTACCCTTTATGGCCTTTTGAGTAACATATTGGATGTTGTATTCTGATAGTAACATTTGCCATCGAGAAATCCTTCCCGTAAGAGCTATTTTTTCGAGCACATACTTTAAAGGATCCATTCTTACTATTAACCACGTGGTGTGAGTTAACATGTATTGCCACAATCTATTAGTATCCCAAGCCAAGGAACAACAAGTCTTCTCGAGCAGTGAATACCTAATTTCGCAGTTAGTAAATTTCGTGTTGAGGTAGTAGATTGCATGCTCTTTTCTACCTGTTTCGTCATGTTGTCCCAATACACATCCCATTGATCCTTCAAGTACTATCAGATACATGATGAGTGGTCTTCCGGTGGCATTAAGATAGGTGGCTCTTGTAAATATTGCTTTATTGTCTCGAAAATTGTATGGAAATCATTATTCCATACCATCGTCTGATCTTTTTGCAGTAGTTTGAATATAGGCCCGCACGTAGCAGTTAGGTGCGATATGAACCTTGAAATGTAGTTCAAACGTTCTAAGAAACCACAAACCTCTTTCTATGTCCTCGGAGCTGGCATTTCTTGTATGGCTTTTACCTTGTCGAGGTCTACCTTAATACCATGTTGACTTACAATAAAACCTAGTAACTTGCCTAACCTGACACCAAATGTACACTTGTTTAGATTCAACCTTAGTTTGAACCTGTGTAGACGATTGAATAGATTTTGTAAATGTATGATGTGATCCTCCTCCGTATGACATTTGGAAATCATATCATCTATGTACACCTCAACCTCTTTGTGAATCATATCATGGAATAGTGTGACCATAGCATGTTGATAGGTTTCTCCTACATTCTTCAAACTGAATGGCATTACTTTATAATAGAAATTTCCCCCAAGGTGTCATGAAAGTAGTCTTTTCCATATCTTCGGGTGCCATTTTGATTTTGTTATAGCCTGAGAAACCATTCATGAACGAGAATACCGAAGCTTGAGTTGTATTGTCCACCATAATGTCTATGTGAAGTAACGGGAAATCGTCTCTTGGACTTTCTTTGTTCATATCCCGATAATTCACACACATGCGTACTTTTCCATCCTTCTTAGGTACTGGCATGATGTTATCTATCCAAGGTGGATAATCTACCACCTCTAAGAACCCTGCGTCAAATTGTTTAAGGACCTCTTCTCGAGTCTTGTTGGACATGTCTAGACGAGTTCTCCTGAGTTTCTTCCTAACTGGAGAGCAGCCTTACTTGAGAGGTAATTTGTGCACCATAATGTTTGTATCCAATTCTAGCATATCTCTATAAGACCAGGAAAATATATCCACATATTCATGTAACAACTTGATCAACCTTTCTTTGGCAGTTTTCTCCAATGTTGCCCCTAGCTTGATCTCTTTCAGATCTTCTTATGTGCCAAGATTAATGGTCTCAATAGGTTCCTGGTATGGTTGTACACTATTAGCTTTTCGCTCTATATCCCCTGCCAATTCTTTCGGAAGTTCAACATCTTCATCACCTTCCTCTTCAACTTAGTTGATGGGTGAATCAAAATTATATCGAATAACAGCAGTAACATTATCGGTGATTTCGGGCATGGATCTGCACATTTATCATGTTTTGGTGTAGTTTTTAGTATGTGAATTTGGAAAATGCATATGAAGAAAAGTATTTCCATTTTTAAATATAAGAGATAAATGCAAGAGAAAGACAGGGATCTTAATTGAATGCAAAATATAACTTTTATTAATCGTGAATACTATCTAAAACAAAATGGGGGACCCTTACAAGCAACCCATATGCCTCGGGCTTGACATAGGTTCTTTTAAAAACAAGAAAAATTACTTTGGAAAGAAAAAGATCTATGGAATCTCCACACCTGTTCAATTCTTGAGTTCTTCTCTTGTGGAGCATTCATGGATGAAATCAAATTCCCTTTTGATGTTGTTCTTATTGGATATCATTGCCACTTGTCCTCCATGCTCTACTCCTTTGTTAACGAAGGTCTCCTTGATTGAAGGAAATCGTGCTTTTCCTTTTAGAGTAGCCTTTGATAATTCATAGCCTAAACCAAAGCAATTATTTTTCTCGGGTATCTCTGGGAGCTTTCCCCAATTCTTTGAGGCACCACTTTCTACCGCTTTTTACAAATCTCTCCACAAAGTCACAGTAGGTTTCTTGATTTTTTCCACCGGTAGGGTTACCATTTAGGCAACCTCTAATACTTGAAATGGTATGGCTATACAATCTTCATCAACACTGGTAAACCTGTAGGATTCAATATGACTTACAAATGTGTCCTCTTCGCCATCGATTATGACCAATCTTCCTTCAATGAAGAACTTCAATTTTTGATGTAAAGTTGACGTGACTACCCCTACTGCATGAATCCAAGGTCGCCCGAGTAAACATGTATATGTTGGTTCTATATCCATGACTTGAAAAGTGATATAGAACATGTGCGGGCCAATCTTGACATGAAGGTCCACTTCTCTAAATACTGAACTTTGAGAACCATCGAAGGCTTTAACTATCGTAGAACTTGATCTTATCACAATGTCATCTAGTGTTAACTTCATCAAGCAAGATTTTAGTAGTATATTGAGGTCTGAACCGGTGTCGGTGAGTACCCTTGACAGACTTGTAGTACCTATCTGAATAGAGATGTGCAATGCTTTGTTGTGAACTCGGCCTTGTGGAGGTAACTCACTGTCCTTAAAACCCAGATGTGATCCATACGTCAGATTTGCTACAACATTGTCAAAATGATTTACAGTAATTTCCTTTTCAAAATGGGAAGAACTTAGAACCTTCATCAGCTAGTATCGATGCGCTTCTGAATTAATGAGCAACGAGAGTATAGAAATTTTGGTTGGGGTTTGGTGAAGCTGATCCACCACCCTATAATCACTCCTCTTAATTATCTTCAGAAATTCTTTTGCCTCTTGCTCAGTAAAGTTCTTGCTCGGAGGCTCTGGTTCTTGGCTTGCCTCTTCCACTGATTTTCCTTTATCTTTCACCAACGTATCATTTTTATTTTTCACCAAAGTGTCATCTTTCTTTTGCGGTTCAGAGCCAAAGATTCAACCACTGTGAGTCATGCCCCTGTTCCTACTATATTTGAGATTGCAGGTCCTTGACTTGATGATGGCTCACATTCTTTTTTTAAGACATTCACATATATATTTGAATCATAACTCCATTGTACTGCTTTGTCACTTTCATAAGGGGTAGGAGATGGCCCCCTAATTACCATTGTAGTGTTTGGAACTACTGGTATCCTTAGAGTTTGTTTCAGTATCATTACGGGCGTTTATGTTGATTCTCCCTACGGAATCACAAGAGTCTTCTTGTTAAGGTTTGACCCTTGGCAAGGGATTACCAATGGCTTCTTCATACCTCCTTCAATTGCAACTACATATTCTCCTTCAGTGTATGATCCGAATTGGATTATCCCCTGGTCCGCCAATTTTTATAATGTTTCCTCAAAAGCTTCATTATGTTCCAAAAGGAAACCATTCTCCAACATATATTCCTTCACAAATTTATTGGGGTCTTTGCTCGTCTGGCTGCCCCAAAGTTAGTGACTACTTCAATTGCATTTATTGTTGGTCCACTATGCCAAGGCATGGGGTTTAACTTGGTATTCGGCTTATCAAAAGTGATATCTTGGGCATCCAACAAATCTTGAACCTTGTGCCTGAAGGCCCAACATTTTTCTATGGTGTGCCCTGGAGAATTTGCATGATACTCGCACCTGGCGTTGGCATCATACTTTGGTGGGAGTTCCCCAATTGGAGGAGCTATAGACTTTTGCTCTACCAAATATGCTTTGAGTAGATGCTGTAGCAATTGACTATGAGGCATGATGAGAGGATCAAATCTTCTCTACGACCTTTCAAACCTGTTATGCTACTGTTCTCGTGGAATTCTCAATGGTTGTTGTGCCCTTGGTTGTGAGGCTACAACATTAATTTCTCCCTCCTTCCTTTTCGTGAAGTTAGAAACGTGTCTTTTTGCATTGTAAGGGGTATTTGATGACCCCCCTTGTATCTTTCCACTTTTTATTCCCGCTTCAATCCTTTCTCCAATAGTTACCAAATCAGAAAAATCAGAAGAGACACTTCCTACCATCTTTTCATAGTATATCCCTTGCAAGGTTCCCATGAACATATCAACTAGTTCTTTCTCCAGAAGTGGTGGTTGTACATTGGATGCCATGTCCAAGTTATATTTGTATTGTTTTAGGAAAGCGTTAGCAAGATCTTCCCATGTTTGGATATGGACTCGCTCCAACTTCATGTACCAATCTAGAGATGCCCCACTTAAACAGTCTTGAAAATAATGAATCATCAGCTTCTGGTCATGAGCATAGGCATGCATCTTCCTGCAATACCTACGCAGATGGTTCCTCAGGTAGGTGAGCCCCTTGTATTTTCCAAAGTCAAGTACTTTAAATTTCAGAGGGATCACCACATCAGAAACTAGACCTATTTCGAGAGCGCCTACATCGAAAGCATCGTAATCCTCCATAATTTTCAACCTTTCTTCCAAATCTTTGTATTGATTGAGCGCCACGGGATTCTCAACAATTTTGGGTTGGTGTGTTTGAGTGACACCTTCCAAATTAAAATCTCCATACTATAGGTCTACGTAATTGTCTATGTTGTTAATAGGGATCTGCAAAGTATGAGATGCCTCTACCTTGGGTGGAGGTAGGACAAACCCTTACGTATCATCTTGTCTTGTTTATTGTTGATCCATGATGGAATTTTGGGGTCCAGACTCTGGTTCTCTCCTCGGTTGATGACCACTTGATGTACCATGGTTTGGGATACTTCTTCAAAGGCTACCCTAGGGATTTGCTCTTGTCTGTCAATGATGTTCTTCAAGGCTAGAAGAACTTGACTCATGTCTCCTCTCATTGAGTCGATGTTGCATTTGACTTGCTCAAGATCTTCCTTGAATGTAGCTTGGTTCTCCTCAATCTGTTCCATCACTTTTTGTTGATGGGCTCTTGTCTGGTATGGTGGTCGGAGAGGTGGTTCTTTTCTTCTACCAATGGTTTAACTGGAGAAGGTTTTGCAAAAATATGAGTGCTCCGTGTTATGAATTTATGAGATGCAAGTGTTTATGAATGTATGAATGCGTATGAATATGCTAAGAATTTCGTTTGTGAATGTCTTATTCACTTGGATACATATATTTTTTGTATATTTTTTTCAGGTTTTGCTTTTTTATTGGTGAGTATCTAGAAAATAAATACGCAAACAAGATACGGAAACAAATGCCTTTATTGAAAATAGTAATCATCTTGAAAAAGAATACAATTCAGATATTAAAAAACATTCCAACTTTAAACATTAAACTGGCTGAAAGAAATGAACAAAGGGAAACAAATATCTTCTAAGAGCGCATGCGGATGTCTGCCATGAAACTGTCGACCATTGTCCTGCAAAGCTTGAGTAAGTCTTCAACTTCTTTTTGTAGAGAAACCATCACATTTTCCGCGCCTCTCAAGCTCCTCGGGATGCCTTAAATGAGATTGTTGGCTAAGAAAGCGAGTCTGGGGTGCTTGTCTTTGTAGTATCGGTATTCACGGTAAAGACCAGGAATTATCTTATGATTATCCTTTCCCGCTTTGGCGATCTTCACATACTTCTCTTCCCAATACAATCTTTCAACCCTCATCTCTGTATAGAGTCTCTGTTGTATTAGGAAATCTTTTCGGAGACCTTATAGCTCAAGGCATTCTTCAGTCGTCTGGTGAGCAGCCTTTCTGCCATCATCCTTTTGAGGCATTCCCCCACCTATGATTCTTGGCTACCTATGATTCTTGATCTAAAGAATTTTGCGCCAAACTTTGGATTTGAGCCCTTAGATCTTCTTCCATCACCTTCTTGTCTTGCATCGCCTTTTCATACCATCTATTTAATCTTTTGATTTCACTAGCAGCATCCTCTAACCTTTGGTTGTGGGAATCCAAGCTGAAAGTAGCACTTAACAACCCTTTAGTCGAACGTTTCCCCTTAAGACTCTCCTTATCAAAAGCTTATTGATCTTTCCGAATCTGTTGGTCTTTTGATTCAAGTATGCGCTGCATTTGTCTTTTTTTCTTTGGTTAAGTTATGAAGGTTAAGCTCCAATTATTCCTTTTCCCTCTGAGCTTGTTTCAAGGTATTCTTTAGATCATCTATCTCTTCCAAGGACATAGGCAGAGCCTCCAGGATCTTTGGCTTATATTCATGATCTATGTTAAATGATAGCTTAACAATTTATACCCTATCCAAAACCCATCGAGTGTAGGGTTCTTTTGCCATAACATTTTTTCCAGCTTTTCTTTTATTAATCCTATTCCAAGCCTGGATGACTTTGTTGAGAAAATCTTGGTCATTTTTACCCATGTCATGAATGATTAATTGTTGAAGTTGTTCGTCTGAAGGTTTATCTTCCAAAGGATACCCTTATTGTCGTAGGGATAATGTGGGGTTGTAATTAATGCAGCCTCGTGATCTGATCAATGGAACACTAGGAAAGTCTCTGCAGCTATAGATGATATCTCCAATGTCCAGCTTCCTTGCTGTTGGCTAGAAATTTTGACTAAGTCAAAATTGAGCTGAGTCAATGATACTGAATATACTTGGAGAGTTGTTTGGTTATTTTATATATTGGAACCCATGAAGATTTGAATTCAAAATTGATAGTTTATGAAATTCGAATTGTGAAATAAATTATCATTCGAAATTCGAATTCAAATTAAGGTATTATTCTAGATAAGGTTCAAAACGTTATACTTCAAATGTTATCAAGTTTTGGCGCTCAAGACGGATAATCGAAGGGTTTTTGAATTCGAATGTTTATTCTTATCCAGAATGACTCGTGGAATCTTTAGGATCATCGAAGGCATGCCAGCAGGAAACGTGGCATTAGTTCATTAGGAGACCATTAGGGTCGAAATTCTATAAATTGTAGATTTTGTGTTTCAATTTGGTGTGTTCACATCTTTGTACAAAATACTCAAATATACTCAAAGTACTAGTGTTAGAGAAACGAGTTAGCGAGAATGTACGTATGATGCACCATATTTTACAATTCAATGTCATTTACATTCAATGAAGTCTCTTCATGTTATTTATGTTCTTTATAATTTCCAGTCTAGATTAGTTTATGTTTTATTACTTTCATAAAGAAGTTCCACTTCGACATACAAAGTGTTTCCTTTCGTTTAAAAGAGATTATCACAAAAAAAACACATTTTCTAAATACTAGAACACAATAGTCCTGAGATCAATATGATCGATCTCGCGAGTAACTGAATCTGTTAGAGGATTTAGAGGATCAACAGTTGTTTACCAAATTACAGGGTAAACAAATTGGTATGCCCAGTGGGACCCCGTGTCTAGTTTTTTTATAATAATTTGTGTTTACCAACTTGTCTCGTTGCATGAGATTAAGAAGTGGAAAATTAGCCAATACCACATATCCTAGACCAAAAAGGCAACACAATAGGAAAATGGCTAACCCACCCATTAGTGATGCAAAACAAGTTCCTCCTCCCACAAAAGGGAATACAAGCGCTTCAAATACAACCGGAGCCATGGCAACAAGTCAAGGGACTGTGATTATCCCTTCGACTAGAAATGCTACAGTCATACCCCCAAATACAAATGATTCAACCATATTATCAAACACACAAAATGGACCTTTTATAATGTTTGTGTCCAGTCAAATTCCACCCATAACCCCTAGACCTTCAATAAATGGTGTCTCTAGAACATACGCATCAGGGTCCACAGTCCCAACATCAGATCCAATATATGGCAGGCCAACTTCGTTCGTGGAAGGACTTCAAAATAACACTTCGACATATGTATGTCCTGCAACATTTGTGTTTTCGCCATTACAAGGATCGGGTTCAGGGGTAAACCATATGGCACGAAACAATTCACAGCCAGGGTATGTTGCTCAATTGCCTCCTATTACCACAAATACGCAGACAGTTTTGAGGTAACAGATGGATGATAGTAACCATGAAAAGGTGGGAGTACTCGCCCAGCAAATGAGTACAATTTTTAACCCTTTAATCCAAAGCACCACACAGTAGAACTTGCAGAATTCCTAAGCAAACCAACAAATGGCAGCACAAATTGGGCGCCTTGAAGATTTCTTTGGTGCACCCAGAGAACCAATTCGACAACCATAACCTACATGGATAAAGGAAAATCAAGGCATCATGTTTCAAGAAGAACAAACCATTGACCAGGCCCAACCAGTGATACACCCAAAAATCAAAATTCAACAACCAGTTCGAAGGGAAGAACCACCCAGATTTCAATAGGCTATTTCCAGGGAGGAACCACGAAGGAGGTAGTCATGGTGAATCAAAACCAAGATGCTGACGAAGTCCTCCAAGGATATCACAAAGATGAATGGTAGGAAATAATAATTTAGCATCCATAGTCGAAAGAATCATGGCACAAAATGGAGTAAATATTGGCATGCGAAGGCCAAATTATACATCCCCTTTGTCTGAATACATTCAGCAAAATGAGTTTCCTAGGGGATGGAAAGTGCCTAAATTTACAAAGTTTTCTGGTGACACCAGTGAGTCAACCATAGAACATGTTGCTAGATATCTTACAGAAGCAGGGGATATAGCAAACAATGAGAATTTAAGGATTAAGTATTTCCCTAGTTCCTTAACCAAAAATGCTTTTACTTGGTTTACTACTCTTGCAGCAAACTCCATCCATGATTGGACTCGCTTGGAGAGATTATTTCACGAAAAATTTTATGTAGGTCAATCAAAAATCAGCCTGAGTGAATTGGCAAATGTTAAGCCCAAATTCAGTCAGCCTATAGAGGATTATCTTAATAGGTTCCGTCTATTAAAGGAAAGATGTTTCACATAGGTGCCTGAACACGAGTTGGTCGAAATGGCAGAAAGAAGATTGGACTTCTCTATCAGAAAGAAGTTAGATCTGAGAGATATGGCATAACTGGATAACAAAGTTCGACAGGTGGAGCGTATGGAGATCGAAAAAGCAAGGGATAACAAAAGCCACAGGAAAGAAAGAGTGGCTTATATCGAAGCCTGCTCAGGAGAAAGAGATGTCGAAGATGATTTTTCAGAGGTTGAAGAACACAAGATAGATCTTGCAGAGTTAAAGCAAGGACCACCATATCCTTGCAAAGTGCTAACGCCTGCGAACGGGAAAAATCTTGTCGAACCAGAAAGGAATGACAAATTCCAAAAGAAAACCTATACTTTCGACATCACCAAGTGTGATGAAATCTTTGATTTATTAGTAAAAGATGGCCAGATGATAGTGCCCCCTGGTGCTAAAATTCCTCCGTTAGAAAAACAGAAGAAAATGGGCTTTTGTAAGTATCATAATTTCTTAGGCCATAAAACCTCAGAATGCTATCGTTTCAGGGATTTGATACAGAATACTATCAAGGAAGGGAGGCTAAAGTTTGGAGAGAAGCCCAAGAACCTAATAAAGGTTGACACAGATCTTCTTCAGATTGTTGAGACAAATTTTGCAGAGCCTCTAGATATCAACATGGTTGATGTTATCGAAGTCGAAAGAGGTCAACTCGACACAGTCAAGATGTCTGAAGATACTCAGGGGCCAAAGACTACTGAGGGTCTCATGGGCTAGGAAGAAGGCAATGTTGTTGATGGTAATACCAAATTTGCTGGCGAAGTAAAGACTGTTGAGGGTCTCATGGGCCAGGAAGAAGGAAATGCTACTGATGGCAATTCCAAAATTGATGGCGAGGATAAGACTACTGGGGGTCTTAGAGTCAGATTCGAAGAGCTTGAGATTGCTGAAGGTCCCAAGTTCGAAATAAACATGGTGAATTTGAACTAGCTGTCCCCAAAAATAGAGGATATCGAAAGACGTTTGAAGATGGAGAATGATAGGATGCGAACTGGGCACCAAAAAGTAAGCCTAGTTGAATATCTTTTTTATTTCCATACGAAGAATCCTGAGGGACTAGTGTGCCCTAGGTAAAGCATAATGAATGATCGAGGCGATGCGGAAACATACCAGAAAGTGTACCAAGAGAGGGTCAGAAACAACTGGAGGAATGATAAAGAGTTGCTGCCATACTTAAAAATGGGAGAAAGCTTGATGGGTTTTTTGGTTCGCTGTCATAAGGCAGGATCAGAAGTCTTAATGTGCCCACGCTGTAGCGCTATTTATGATAGAAAGGCAGCTGGATCATTTGAGAAAATTCCATATGCTAAATGCTGGAACAATCAAAGGCATAGCAGGGGAAGGTATGTAACTAATGCAGAAGGAATCCCAAAAAGGGAAGATAGCCCACACCCCAAGGTGAATCGACAAGTCACCTTCAAGCCACCTGCCAACATCCCAACAGACAAGTGTTTGAAGTCTAGTCAAAGCAAGCAGGGAGGAAAAGGCAAAGGGAAATGGAAGAGTTTCGAGGAAGGTGGCAGAACAACATGGGAATATTGAATGCAATTGCAGTCAACGAAGCAACGAGCCTGTGTGTCTGAAAACTATAAGGGAAAAAACCCAATGACAAGGTCCCAATGGCGAAGATTCCAGAGGACCAAGAAGGCTCAAAGAGAACTTACAAGTAACGAAGTAGGGGAATCAAGTATGAATCAGACTTCGTTTGGTGCACCTGTCGAAGAGAAGTCCCCAGCATAAAGGAGGTTTTTCCCCCCAAAAATACAGAGGTGTTCGTCGAAAGGACTATAGAGGAAACAAATTGTAATGAAGAGCCAACCAATGATGAGGACATGCTTACTGACAACTTCGACTCAGATGGGGAGTCTTCTCTGAATATCAATTACAATGTAGTTTCTGTACTACCACATGAATAATGCAAAGTGACGGAGATAGAATATTCTGAAGAAGCAGGCGAATAAGAAATGGCGAAGCACAAGCCTGTGTGCTACTATGTTATGAATAACGGAGAAGACGAAGAACAAAATACGTTTTTTGAAAGACCAGACCAAGGTATGAAGAATCACATGAAGCCTCTATTTTTTAGAGGAAAGATTGAACAAGTGGGGATGATTAAAGTGATGGTAGATGGGGGTGCTGCTGTCAACCTAATGCCTCAGTTCTTGCTGAAGAGGATAGGTATGTATGATACAGATATAAAACCCCATAATATGGTATTATCTAACTACAAAGGGAAAATTGGTAATGCTCTAGGAATAGTTCAAGTTGATCTCACTGTAGGAACCATTACAAGAACAACTAGGTTCATGGTCATAACGGCCAAGAGAAATTACAATTTACTCTTTGGCTGTGAGTGGATTCATGAAATAGGTGTAGTTCCCTCCTCAATGCACCAGTGTGTGGAAATTTGGAGAGAAGATGGAATTGTAGAAAACATCGAAGCTGACCAAAGCTATTATATGGTGGAGGTTAACCAAGTTGATCGAAGAAATTTTGATCGAAACCTAGCCAACATAGGGCCTTGCAGTGCTGCAGATGGCGCATATGCGCCAAACAACAATGCCATGTATTTTCTAAACCTACATCCAAGGCATGGATTTTGCTGGGATGGGGAGATTCTGAGGCAAGAAGATGATACACCTGGACTCCCAGGAATACGGCCCACAGGCTGGGATGACGAAGATAGTGATCATGTCTGAGTCCTCCTTCTTCGAAAGGATTTTGGCCTATTTGTCTAAAAACAAATTAAAATCGACTTTAGAAGAGGAAGTGAAGGTTATGGCTATGGAGGCCAACAAAGAAACAAATCATACAAAGGGACCTGGGTGTTCTTCAAGCCAAAACCCCCTAACGAAGAGAAGTCCATTAAAGAAAAAGACCAAAGGCTAGACGCTATATACGATGATGGGCCTTTGGGATTCGAGAAGGATCCTGTGGCATCGAACGCGAAGATGCTAGCACAAGAACCTCTTGAAGAAGTGGATCTAGGAAATGGGACTGTAAAAAGACCCACGTATGTCAGTTCGAAGTTTAGTCCAGGGGTAAAAGCAGAAGTAATCCAGTTGCTTAAGGAGTACAAAGAATGTTTTGCCTGGGACTATAACGAAATGCCTGATTTGAGTAGGGACCTGGTCGAACTGAAGTTGCCCATAAAGGATTGCTAGAAGCCCATCAAGAAGGCACCAAGAAGATTCGTACCATGGATTCTCTCAAAGATAAAAGAAGAAGTCGAAAGACTTATGCGCTGCAAATTCATCCGGACTATAAGGTATGTCGAATGGATTGCAAATAGTACCAGTAATTAAGAAAAATGGATCTCTTAGAGTATTCATAGATTTTCGTGATTTAAATTCTGAAACTCCTAAGTATGTATATCCAATTCCTGTGGCTGAAATGTTAGTAGATTTTGCTGCTGGTTTTGAATATCTTAGTATGCTTGTTGGATATTCAGGATACAATCAGATTTTTATTGCAGAAGAAGATGTGCCAAAGACAACAATTCGATGCCCTGGGGCAATAGGCACCTATGAATGGGTGTTTATGCCATTTGATTTAAAAAATGTTGGAGCAACTTATCAAAGAGCAATGAACTCTATATTCCATGATTTCATTGAGACTTTCATGCAGGTCTATATTGATGATATAGTAGTAAAATCCATATCAGGATCTAGTCATTTGGATCACCTTTGCTAGTCATTCGAAAGAATAAGAAAACATGGCCTGAAAATGAATCCCCTTAAATGTGCATTCTTTGTGCAAGATGGTGACTTTCTTGGCTTTGTGGTCCATAAGAAAGGCATAGAAATCAACCAAAACAAAACAAAAGCAATAATGGAAGCGAAAGCGCCATCGACGAAGAAAGAGTTGCAATCGCTGTTGGGAAAGATAAACTTCTTACGAAGATTTATATCAAACCTAAGTGGTCGAACTCAAGCATTCTCTCCACTCTTGCGGCTGAAGCAAGGAGACTTCGCATGGAATTCAGAACATCAAGAGGTGTTCGAGAAAATCAAACAGTACCTGGTGCATCCACCTATTCTGTCGCCTCCTCGAAGAGACAAGTGCATGAGGTTATACATATTTGTGCCAGATAAAACCATAGGAAGCATGTTGGCTCAAGAAGATGAAAATGGCGTCGAAAGGGCCATTTACTACTTAAGTAGAGTACTGAATGACACAGAAACTAGATATAGTACAATAGAAAAACTATATCTTTGCTTGTACTTCTCATGTACCAAATTGAAATATTATATAAAGCCAGTCGATGTTTATGTTTCTTCAAATTTTGATTTTATTAAGCATATGTTGTCTAAACCAATTTTACACAGTTGAATTGGTAAATGGGCATTGGCTCTAACAGAGTACTCTTTGACTTTCATGCCTTTAAAAGCAATGAAGGGGCAAGTGGTCTCTGATTTCATTGCCGACCATGCATTGATCAAAGTATCCCAGAATCTGGTGGAATTAGAACCTTGGAAGTTGTTCTTTGATGGTTCTATACATAAGGAAGGAAGTGGAAATGGAATTCTGATAATTTCTCCAGATAAAATTCCAACAAAGCTTAAGTACAAAATAGAAGGACCCCCTTGTTCGAACAATGAAGCAGAATATGAAGCATTGATAGTAGGACTTGAAGCCATATTGAAATTAGGGGAAACTAGAGTCGAAATAATGGGTGACTCTGAATTATTAATCAAACAAATTACTAAAGAATACAAGTGCATAAAAGAAAACTTGATATTCTACTTCGTGATAGAAACCAAGTTGCTTTGAAAGTTTGAGTATGTAGATATCAAGCACATCCCCAGGTTGAAGAATCAAGAAGCAAATGATTTGGCTCAGATCGCCTCAGGATATAAAGTATCAAAAGAAAGATTGGAAGAGTTGATCGAAGTACGTGGCAAGGTACTAACTACTAAACTTTCTCCAAAAGATTTAAAAAATTCAATTCTAGGTTATGCAAATGAAGTACATTTTGAAATATTAGCCATAGATAGCCTAGCAGATACAGATTGGAGAAGTCCAATAATAAATTATTTGAAAGATCCAACATAAAATACTGAAAGAAAGGTAAAATATCACTCCTTAAGTTATGTGATAATAGACAACAAATTGTTTAAGAAAACTCTAGAAGGAGTCTGTTGAAATCCTTAGGAGAAAGTGAAGCTTATTTAGCGCTAGCAAACATTCATAGTAGGGCATGTGGAGCACATCAAGTAGGTCACAAGATGAAGTGGCTATTGTTTCGATATGGTATGTATTGGCCTACTGTTTTGAAAGATTGTATAGTTTTTGCCAAAGGATGCCAAGAGCGCCAGATTCATGCAGGAATTCAGCACGCTCCTGCAAGTGAACTACATTTAATTGTCAAGCCATGGCCTTTTAGAGGGTGGGCATTGGATTTAATTGGCAAAATTAGACCATCATCTTCAAAGAATCAGAAATACATTTTAGTGGGAATAGATTATTCCAAAAAATGGATAGAAGTGATACCTTTGGTGAATGTTGATCAAGAAAGCATTATCGAATTCATCCAGAGGCATATTGTTTATAGATTTGGAATCCCAGAAACCATTACAACAGATCAAGGATCAGTATTTACTGGTCAAAAGATTCAAGAGTTTGCTAAAGATATGGGCTTCAAATTATTAACATCTACGCCTTATTATGCACAAGCAAATGGACAAGTTGAAGCAACTAATAAGGTAATCATTGGGCTAATCAAGAGAAATGTGGGCAGAAAGCCAAAGAATTGGCCCAAAACCTTAGATCAAGTTTTATGGGATTGTCAAACATTCCCTAAAGAAGCAACAAACACAACTCCATTCCGTCTACATTTGGACATGATGCAGTTTTGCCAGTGGAGATTTACTTACAGTGCGTCAGAATCCAAAGGCAAAACAAAATTCCCACAGATCTCTATTGGGAGGTGATGATGAACGAATTGGTGGATTTTGATGAATAAAGGTTACATGCTTTGGAAATTCTAAGAAGACAAAAGGAAAGAGTAGCCAAAGCATATAATAAGAGAGTTAAGGGAAAAGTCTTCTCAAATGATGATTTGGTTTGGAAGGTGATTTTGCCAATGGATCAAAAGAATATGTTATTAGGAAAATGGTCCCCACATTGGAAGGCCCATTTCGAATCATTCAAACATTCACTAACAATGCCTATGAAATCGAAAAACTGACAGAAGATTGAAGAGTCTTGAAAATTAACGATAAGTATTTGAAAAAATATAAACATTTTCTTCAAGATTTAAAAATTACGACCGAATAGTAAGGTAGTAAATAACGAAGCCGACATGGTATAACATAAAGGGTGCCAAAATGGCTCTGTCAAAATATTACAAAAGGGATTTTATGGAGAAGCTAATGCATAATGGAGGAAAACATTCAAATGCAAATTTCAGAAAGGCAAGTTATCCTTCATCTTGTCATACTTTGTCTTCAAGAACCCTAGCCTATAGTCCATCGAAGCTTTGGTTGTGTGAAGAGTAGTGATCTCATCTTCTAAGCCTCTAGCTTCATCAATGAATTGAACGATTTGAGTCAGGTCTTCATTGGCTTCATTGTTGTTAATGGCTTCGAGAACTTTTTGACGGTCCTCTGTTTGAGAAACTTTCTTCTGTAACTCTTTGATTTGTTACTTTTAGAGCATGATGGATTTATAATTCTTATCATGTTCCTCTTGGGCAATCTTGAGAGCTTCTTCGCATTTTTCAGCTTTCTCTGATAATTAAAAGGCCTTGGACCACTTAGTCTCTTGAAGGGTTTGTTTATCTATGATCTTCGAATCAACATTCCTATCTCTGAGAAAATCCGCTTCCAGATTGTTAATGAGAGTGGTCATATCAATCAGAAACTCAGTTGTTGTATAGGGGCAATTAACCATATCAATCCTGTTAAAGAGCTCCCTCAAAGAAACGCCAGCAGTAGCATTCTCCTTCACAAGTGCGAATAAGTCGACCCCAAAGACTTTTGCTTTAATCTTTTGGAGAAGTGCTTTATTCGTTTCACCAGACGAATGGCCACTTGAAGTAGTAGTTCGACAGGGGCAAATACTCTTTGCAAGCAACTCTTTTCGAGATTTGAAAAGTTTGATGTACTCCAGAGGCTTAGTCTTTTTAAGAAGCTTTATTTCTTCGAATGAAGGGAGTGTATCTTCAATAACCATAGGAATGGACATTTGAGCCCGGGCAACTTCAGGATTGTCATTTTTGTGTGGAGTTTGTTGAAGTTGATCATAGTTGTCATCACTGCATTGCTTTTTTGTATCACCTTTTGGTGGATTTTCCTTCTCAGTAAAAGTTTCAGTGGCTTCACTCATTAAATCCTCATCTTCATCAAAAAACTATCTATTTACTTTTAGGGAAGAATCGGCAGAATAATTTTCTTCTGAGCTTACGTTATTAGGGTTTTCTTGGACATCTGTGTCTTCTTGATCATTTTCAAACTCCTTCGTCTTTGACTTTTGGGAGGAATGAGGTGAAGTTGGGACTTCTTTCCGAAGATCTTGCATGTGAATATCAGTAGTGGAACCTTTATTGGAATCCTTTGCTTAGGTAGGATGGATTGATCGAGTGCTGCTGCTACGAAGTATTTCATAGTGAATTGGAGATTCATGAACTTGAATTGGTTGATCCTGCAAAGTGAAGTGTTAGTCACCACTGAGAAGATTTAAAGGAAATTTAAGGTTTCCTTTGATGGAAGGTTATTACCTTTGTTCCCTCCACCCAGGGCTCGAATTGTCATTTCTATTTGCTCTAAGACATGGGCTACATTCAAGGCCAAACTTTCTTTCTTTTTCTTTGATCTAGGGGGAAAAGTTTCGATTGTACAAGTTTCCTATGAAGAGGAACCTGCACTGGAAGGCTTCGACTTATTTTTCTTCTTAAGATCCTTTGCAGTATCATTGGAAAATGTTGCATCAGCCTTTTCTGTAGCAGTGGTCGAATCATCATTGGTTTGTTTTATTTTCTTAGGAGTGAGAGGTGGTTTCTCGCTATCCTGCAACAAAGTAAAATGTAAACAAGTAAGTTACATAATTCGAAAGATAAAACTGGTAAAAGAGTAACAAATTTACCTTGTTTACTTTGAGTGTTTCTTTAGCTTCCTCAGAGGCATGGGTTATCGTAGGTTGAGATTGTGGGGTTGCTTTCGCAGACCCAGTAGATGTGGTAGGCTTCACCGTCTTGGTGTGTTTCCTTTCGACAGCTACAAAATAAATGGAAGGTAAGAATCATTTCGAGAAGAGAGAAATGTATTCAAAGCAGCCAAGAAGTCCTCGGTTTCCATACCTTCACTTTCTGGAGTGTCCATTCTGACATGTTTTAAATCCAGGTGAAGGAAGCCTTTGAAACTGTACAAAGTGTGCTTGGTCGCAACCACTCATTTTTCGAGTTTTAGAGCATCTTGTTTCATGACATTGAAATCCCCCTTCATACTTAACCAGTTAGGATAAGGTGGATGCCAAGCCAAAGCGAAATCAGCTGTAGGCAATCTGGGGAACTTTAGAGGCTCTAATTGAAAATCCAAGTCATATCTATCCTCAGGTTTGAAACTCGAAGGAATGCTCAAACATGGGAGTTTTGTTGTAAACGTTTCTTTTAAAATCAAAGATGCATCGCGAATGGTTCGACCAAGATCAGTAGGATTGTAGACAGTTTCAAAGTACTTTTGGAATGCCTGGATTTCCTTGATGTTTCGATGCGTACCTTTCTTCGTCTTATCCTGCACAGAGGCAAAAGCTTTGTTTATATGGTTGTTGAAGTCAGTAACACAAAAAATATTGGAGACATAATGTTCTTGCCACCAGCTTTTGATGTCTTGAGAACAGAAAGTCAAAGGTTTAAATGAAACAAGATTGAGGTGGAGGAAGCCTGTGAACTTGCTGATAATTTTCTTCACCTCGACCGTTGTGAAATTCATTCCTCTATGACAGATGTCACTTTTGTGGTGATACGATGGTTCAGGAAGGATTTGGAAGAGCCTAAATTGTCTTGGGACAAAATTGGGTTCGTAAGTAAGCAAAATATTATGAGTTTTCTTGGGCATAATTCTGGTAACAAGAAGTCTAGGGATCAGGAAAGCTTCCCAAATTTGAAGGGATTCTGTTTGTTGTTCAGTTGAAAGGTCAGTCAGAGGCCTTGTGAACCATTATGGGCCATGGGTTGTTTGAGAAAATGGTGCCATTGAAGGAGTAAATTTGTGCCTTTTCGCAAACATTATTAGGTGCCTAGTGAAACAATCTTGAAAGTTTTTCCCTCCATCATCTGGGGTTAAACGAACTAGTCTAGTCCCTTCGACAGTCCTGTTCTGGATTTCATGATCAGGTTCATCAATTGGGTTTGTATTCAAAAGGGAAGGTTCGAAGGTGGCGTTGAGCCACAGCTGAAGTAACCAATACGGACCAACCAGTAAAATGTTGGTTTTTGGTTCAAAGTTTTTTAATCTTGTGGAAGTCTCCCCAAGGCTCTCATATAGTCCAGAAAGAATTAGTTCGCTCAAGCAAACATTTTGACCAACATGGAGTTGGTTAGCAAGGGTTAAAAATCTTCTGGAAACTTACAGAGATTTATAGCAGAAGACACATCGAGAAAGCCATAAAGTAGGAAAAGCTATACGTTCCTGATCACTAACTTCATCTGTTGATCCCAAGTAGTGATAAATATAATTGTTGTAAGTGGGAGAAGCATTGCTGAAGTCAATAGAGTCACCAGCATCCAAGGTGGGATCGAAAGTTTCTCCTGTGGGTCGAAGGCCCGTGAATGCAGCAACATCAAAGAGTGTTGGGGTTTAAATTCCACAGGGTAGGTGAAAGGTGTTATAAGTACTATCCCAGAAGTACAGGGTAGCTGTTAACATTAGCTGACAGCATTCAGGACCAAACTTCGACAGATGAATCAAGTCGAAGATTCCCTGGTTTTTCCATGTTTT
Organism: Vicia faba; assembly: GCA_948472305.1. Classification (NCBI taxonomy): domain Eukaryota; kingdom Viridiplantae; phylum Streptophyta; class Magnoliopsida; order Fabales; family Fabaceae; genus Vicia; species Vicia faba. The sequence continues at coordinate 988,309,566 of OX451735.1, read as the reverse complement.
TGATTTCGCTTTCTCTACCCTAGCTAACCATCCAAGGTACTTCTTATCCTCTTTCGATGGACCTGATCTAAAAGGTCTCATAACTTCTGTGACCAAGTCTAGCTTAAAGGAGGATTCATTTTTTTCTTCACCCTTTTGAGGAGTATTTCCCTGGGAAGTTGTTGCGTCTTTACCCTAGTGTTTTCAGCAGATTTCTTACTAACCCTAGGTTTACTAGCTATGGGTCTAGTCAAGTGGTAAGCATGAAAAAATCTATTGAGTTTTGATATATCTGATACATTGAGTATATGAACCATATATCCTAAGGTATCAGAAGCAAGAGTGAACGGAATTATTACCTGGGAAGTGTAGATGGATATTTGTTCATTCCTCAGAGATGGTGTGGGAACAAATTCTTTATTTCCAATCATGATGGGTGCTGCTACTTTGAATAAAGGGTTGAAAGCAACATCATCTGTGTTTTTTTGCTCTTTCTAGACTTTGATTTCTTCTGGGACGCCATTGATTGTGTTTTGAAGAAGAAAAAGTTACATAAAAGTTGTTGATCTTTAGAAGAAGATGAGAAATAAAATGAATGGTGTTAATTTATATGAAGGGAAATTGAACCGTTTTTGATGTAAAGAGGTAAGTTAAAATTTTAGTGGGACACATGTAAGGAGATCCTTTGCTTGATGAACTGTTTTTGTGAGTTCCAAAGTTAAGACTAGTCATCATAGCTAATGATGAAATTTATAGATGCTCATACAGCGATTATGTGTTTGAGAATCAAAAGTCATTATGATAATGACGTCATAATAAGTTGAAGCGATTGAGGAATTGTTCAAAAGGTAAAAATTTGAGGAGATTGCAAAACAATATGTATTTCTGGTTTCAAAATGAATATTTCTTGGGGGAAATTTGTTGGCTGGTGTGATACGGTGGAAGAACCGACTGTTAATACTGGTTTGTGTTTTTTGTTCGCAAATGTCACGACAAGAAAGAGTCGCCATCGACTTTTATTTCATCCAACAAAGGAAAAGTGAAAAGAACAGAAAAAACCTTTTTTCGAGAGTTTCTGAGTACGGGGGTAGATTATAAAAAGGGAAGGTGTCATCACCCTTTCTATCCATGGTTTTCCATGGGCTCTTAGGTACTTGTTAATTTTTGAAATTTCTTTTGTATGTTTGTGTGTTTGAAAAGTTTTGAAATTGCCTTGGTGCGGCGTTTCACTTTATGGTAACCCCTGTATCAGTCCTCAAGGGTGTGATAAAATGTTTTTGAAAACTTTAGTTTGAAAAGTTTGTTTGAAAGTGTAAGTGTAAAAGAAGTTTGTTTGACCAAGTACCTAAAAGTTTCTACCTACTTGGAAAAAAAGTCGGTTCGTTTTCTTATTTCCTTTAGACAACGCTATCCTACTATTAAGGAGTAGGTAGCTCCATCGTTCGAGATTAAGGGACAATCGAAAGGGACGTTTTTACGGTCACATAAGCAATGATTTGGGAACTTTAATAGTTACCCTAGAGTCTTAAAGATCTTTTTGAGGCAACATTCGAACGGGTCATTTTTTCTCTTCTGGGACAGGAGGACAACCACTAAGACTCCCTATACTTCATGACCGTTTACCGAAGGAAACCGAAGTGGGGAAAACCCTAGGAGTGAGCATATGCAAGTGTTTATTTTTCAGTTAATTTAGTCTTTACACATTTAGGGTTTTCTACCCGTTTTAAAATTATGATCTTTTGCATACAATCCTATTATCAATCATCTAACAGTTTATAATGACGGGAAATAAAATGTGAGAAATTTAAACCTAGCTATTACAAGGCTTTGGGGAGGGGAATTACATAATCAAAACTTGGGAAAAAACAGTAAAGGCAAATAGTAATAAACCTAAGTTTAACTATTACAAACTCGGAGCAATTACATTAATCGGAAAATAAATAAATAAATGCGTGATGGAATTAAATACGAGGAATTAAAATTAAATTCAAAGATATTTGATTAGTGAATAAAGAAAAATAATTTTTGGATTTTTTGAGAAAAGTAATTAACTTTGCAAATTAACCTAATTTCTAATTAATTTTAACTATGAAAAAAAGAATTGAAGTTATTCTAATTAATCTAATTAATTAATAGAATTAATTATTTTATAAAAAAAAAACCTAATTCTAACTTCTTTTTTTGTGTTTTTATGATTTTTGATTTAATTAAAAAGCAATGATTTTTTTTGTAAAAAAAAAATTAAAACAAAAAATTAAAATAAGAAATTAAAAAAGGAAAAATAATGGGCCTGGTATGAAAAATAATTCTAGGGGTGTGAGGAGTTGAATTTTCCAGGCCCAATCCTATTGGTGGCACAATTACTGCGCATGATCCAGTGGAACTCCCGTCTGAGGGTTTACGATGCTCCTTGCCTGCTGCATGTTGGATCTGATCAGGGGATGATCCAAGGCGTGAGATTTTGAGGTGCATGATAGGCGCTCTTGGGAGGATAATACTAGATCTGCAATTAAATGTTAGGAAAAATATTATAGAGGAGGCAGGGATCGAACCCCTGACCCCCTACACACGCGCGCCTTGGAGCCTTCCCTGCTTGCCACTGAACCATTTGCTTCATTCGTTAATACAAATACAAATAATATATTATAAATAATGAAAAGTCAGCTTCCTATACAAACGCCCGAAAATTTAAATGGACCAGTGGTATGCTGCCACGCCTTCATCTACTTCCCCAGGGACTGTTGTTTTAGAGAGAGCTTTTACCTACATACGAACTCGTCACTATAGGCTATAGTGACGGTTCTTGTGCGTGGCTACAAACCTGCAAATATCAAACATGCAATACAAGCAACATAAAGTCTATCCAAAGCCATGGATCAATGGAAAATAACCCCTTGAGTGTTATGATACTCATAATCTGGGCCAATTTTCCTTAGAAAAGGAAACCCCAAATTCGAGCTCATGAACCCTAGCCATGGCAAGAAGCTATTCCTATGCTTAAACTTCAATTAAACCAATAAAAAACATTTCAAATATGATAGCAAGCATGGATATATGATCAAAATATGTTTATGATGCAAGAATCATTGTAATCGAATTTTAACAAAAAGGGAAAACCGTGATGTTCGTGTAGCGCGTTTCTGGGCTTGTTGAGACTTGGTGATGCTTGAAATTGCTTCAGAGGATGCCCAGGGATGTGATTTGATCCTTGGAATGGCTTGAAACAGCCTATGAAGAAAGATCTGTATGCACTTTTTCCATAAAAAATTGAACTTTGTTCTTGCTCTAGGGAGGCAGGTTGCGCGTGAATTCTTTTTCTTAGGGTTCACAAAGGTTCTGTATAAGTAGTGAATCTAATTAGGTCAATCAAATTAGAAAAAATCCAAATATGTAACGGCCTTGAAGTTTTGATTCAAATCTTTCCAAAATTGGAGATTTCCTCTTGTTTTTGGCTTGGCACGATTTGTTTGATGTTATACAGCTAGCATGATCCATAATTCAATGCAAAACAAATCTCATTCCCTTAATTTGATTTATTTTGATTTTATTTGAATTTATTTGATTTTTAAATGAATAAAAATCAACATAAATTAAATAAACAAAAATAAAAAGGAACACTTCTAAATATTCCATCCAAAAATGGGTATATGAAAACAGTAGGCTCTGATAGATAGAGGAAATAAAACTTATCTGCCTCAAGTATGTCACACTCTATCTAAAAAGGAAAATAAAATTTTCTGCGAGTGCTTGCATGGTCAAAGTTCCCCAAGGTTACTCATAAAACATAAAGAAACTTGTATCAATGAAAGATCTCAAGTTAATTGGTTTGAAATCTCATTATTGTCATGTATTGATGCAACAACTTCTACCAGTGGCTATTCGTGGGTTCCTACCAAAAAAGGTGAGTATAATTACAACCAGATTGTGCTTATTCTTCAATGCCATGTGTAATAAAGTTATTGATTTCAAAAAATTAGATGAATTAGAATATGAGGCTGCCATAATCTTGTGTCAATTGGATATGTACTTTCCTCCATCATTTTTTGACATTATGGTTCACTTACTTGTTCATCTAGTCAGAGAAATCAAATTTTGTGGTCTAGTTTATTTAAGGTGGATGTATCTAATTGAGAGATATATGAAGATATTTAAAGGATATACGAAGAATCATCACTGACCAGAAGCTTCGATTGTTGAAAGGTACATCACTGAAAAAGCTATTGAGTTTTGTACAAACTATTTGTCAGAAGCAGATTCTGTAGGAATTCCAAAGTCTCGTTATGTTGATCACACAGACGAAAGAGGTATTCAAGGTCTAAATGTTACATCAATAGCTCAGGATGTAGTTACTCAAGCACATTTCTATATATTGAAAAATATTAATGAAGTGCAACCTTACGTAGATACTGACAAAGGACTTTTGAAGAAAAAATATCTCAGAAGGAGCGACAAATTGTTGTTCATAGAGCATAATAAGATATTCAAAGATTGGTTTAATAAAAGAGTATCTAATGATCGTAGTGCCTCCGAGATACTTAAGTGGTTGTCATAAGAGCCAAAATTTAATGTCATAACTTGGACTTCATACGACATTGATCATTATACCTTTTATACAAAATAAAAAGATGATTTTAGTACAATGCAAAATAGTGGGGTTATGGTTTAAGACGAATCGATGTATTTCTCTAGTTCGAAAGATAAGAACCTTATATTGGCAACTAACACTTTCTATGGTGTCATTGAGGAGATTTGGGAGATTGATTATGTTATTTTCAAAGTGCCTTTATTTAAATGAAAGTGGGTTCCCAATAATAGTAATGGTGTACACATTGATGACTTAGGATTCACACGGGTTGACCTTGATAAGGCATCTTTTATGACCGAACCATTCATGATGGATCCTCAAACAAAACAAGTATTCTATGTGACTGACTCTCCCGATATATCGGGGGAATGGTCAATCATTCTCCAAGGAAAACACATTCCTCTTAGTGATGAAAGTCTTGATATTTTGTCCACTAATTCTTACACAACAAAGTACCTACCTCGTATTATGAAGTTGGTGGAGATGTTGTACATGCTATTTGAATCGATCATGAAGAAGGCATATGGGAAAATTAAGTAGTATGTTATTATTAATTCATAATATATAATTGTATGTTATAATTTCTACAAATTTTTACTAATGTATGTATGATTATTTGAAATCATAGGTATTTATATGTCAAGACACCAATACATAAGACACCAAGAGACAAAGACACCTAGAGACATGAAATCAGAATACCAAGATACATTTATGTGAAGTTTTACAATGTGTAAACTGGAGGTTGTTTTAATTGTGAGATTTTTGGTTTTGAAGTAATATACAATTTTTGGTTCTTAATCAAATTTTTATTGTTATTATGATATAATAATAATTATTATTATGATAACTATATCACAAATACAAATTTTCTGTTCTGCTGGGATTGTTCTGTTGTGATATGATCCTCAAAATACAGGTCAAAAATACGGAAAATTATAAAAATAGGATTAAATTTATTACTTCTGCAGAAAGTTTCACAACAGTTAAATAATACAACTGTTGTAATATCTCACATGATGTCCAAAATAATATAATTACCAAAACGGAGCGGCTGAGAATCGAACTTTGGACCTATATGTATATCACAACGGTTCTTTGGAACAACCGTTGTGATAGGACACACGCTTTCCAGTTTTCTAAAACGGTTCCTGAACTGTAATTGTAAGTTACATATATACAACCACACGCTACATAACAACGCCGGTCCCACGTGATTATATATCATTTCCAAACATTGTTAAAGACCTTATCCGTAGTAGCGTTTTATTCGTGGAAACATGTTAAACTTTATAGTATATATTTTTTATAGTTATATAGACTTTGAATATCGATTAATGATGAGGCAGTTGAATATGCACTTAGTTTCTTCTAAAATGGATCTTTTCTTAGTGCAGGGAGCACATAAATTCTTGTGTCTTCTATGTCATAGTAATAAGTGTGTGCACAAGATGGCCAAAATTTTGTTATAAACAGTACTGGTTAGATATTAGCATAGTTTTAGGGATAATGAAATTATCATGCAAATGACTTTATATTCAAATTCTTTTGGAAGTTATTATTTGCTTGGACTGTTTATATTTTTGCCTTGGTACATGTTTGGCATGGTATGCTACAGTAAGCTGATGATACTGATTGTATGGACTCAGGTGCATAGAAGGTATGGCTTGTATAGCATATTTAGCATGTTTTATTCTTGGCTGGTAGATGCAGCAGCTGGTTTATGCAGTAGGGTCTTGATGAAGTTATTAATGTGGTTAGTGTAGTGAGACTTAGAGGTTAATGGTTTTCGTGTAATTGTTAGAGGTTATAATGAATTGTATTTGGACATATATTTCTGTTTGGATATGTGTTGACCTTTTTGAACTCCATAGCACGGTGCATTTTGTTGATGGACTTAGAAAATGTATGGATGGCATGACTTCTGTTTTGGTGTATGCAATGTGAATATTAGGAGAGAAATATTTTGTTATTTTTCAAGGTTGAGTACAATTTGTTAAAAAGAGTGAAAATTATATATAGTGCTCTGTTTGAAGGTTAAATATTTTTGTTGAGCTAACAAAATTCAAAACTTATGGCACTAGAAAATAATCATTTGATAAAAGACCAATAAACTAAGATAGCCTTATAATTATTAGAAGGTTCTTTAAAACCAATATTTGAGCATCAAGATAACTAGAAAAACTATTTGGAAGTTGTTTAGACTGACTTATTGAGTATATCTATTAACATAAGCACACTTATAAGACTGTTCAAAATAGTTTACTGAAATAACTTATTTCTATAAGCTCTTTTCACTTTATTTCTATAAGTTTTTAAAGTGGTGATTACAACACTTATATTATTTAATTTAATGCAAGACTCTTAATAGTCTTTAAAATGTCTAGGATTTTTTTACCCAAATAATTTAATAGTTAAAGACTGTTTTTATGTTACCATAGCTTCATTTATAAATTGTAAGAAGTTATAAAATATTTATATATTTATAAATGTCTAGTGATTTTGTCTCACAAACTCCACAAAATCATGGTCAATCCAAAGATTATAGCCATGTTCAAAACAGATGATGAGAGACTTCTCAGCATAGTCTCTGAAAAGTATGAATCTTGGATTATGCAAGATGAAACTCTCTTCACATGGTTACTCTCAACCACTTTTGAATCAATGTTACCAAGATTACTCTCTTGCAAGGATGCTTATGAAATATGGGACAAAGTGCACAAGCACTTTCACTCACAAATGAAAGCATGTGTGCATCAACTAAGAGATGAACTGAAAACCATAAAGAAAGGGAATAGGCCAGTTTCAAAATTTATGCTTCATGTTAGAGCTATAGTTGACTCACTTCTTTCCATTGGAGATCTTATAGCATAAAGAGATCAATTTGATAACCTTATTTAGGGTCTTCCTGAAGAATATAATCCATTTATTATGATGATGTATGGGAAAGTTGAACCTGAAAATATCTATGAATTTGAAGCATTATTATATGTGCAAGAGGCTCAAATGGAGAAGTACAAACAAGAGTTGTCCACTCTATATGCAATTATAAACATTGCACATGTTGATAAATATAACTATACTGGGAGAAATGCAGGTGGATATCAACATTCTTGAGGCTGAGCTCGTGGTGGAGTGAACAATGCCACATGTAATAGGCTCATATGTCAGCTCTGCAATAAATATGGCCACAGTGTTATGGACTGCTGGCATAGGTTTGATTAGAATTTTATCCCAACACCAAGCAAATATCAAGCACAAGTATCAGGAACATCTGAAAGTAGTCAAGCCAATGTACAACATCAAAGTAAAGACAATAATATTGGCCAAGCAATTGCACTTCTAGCTCATCATGATTCTCTATAAACCCCACGGGGTTGAAAGCTCAAACATGGTTTGCTCACTCAGGTGCATCACATCATATTACTCCCTATGTTTCAAATCTTTAAAACATATATGAATATGCATATCCTAATGAAGTGCTAGTAGGAAATGGGCACAGTCTTGCAGTCAAATCTATAGAGTCATCCACAGTTGAGTTAAAATGGTTTCCTAGATGTCAAATTTCTATAAACAATATTTTGCATGTTCCTAATATCATAAGAAATATTCTTCCAGCATCGAAATTTAAAAGATATTAAAGTCTACTTCGAGTTTAATGCTAACAAGTGTTTTATCAAATCACAGACATCTAAACTGATGTTTCTTAAATGTTCTCTTGATAAGAGTAGATTGTACTGCTTCAATACTTTAACTCTTGCTCAAAAGAAAAAACCAGTATTAATGAGTTTCCCAATTTGTTTTCATTTGCAAATAACACCACTGCTAGTCATAAACAAGATAGTGTATCCATAAATGTTCATAATCATGTAATGTGGCACATAGGTTAGATCATGGTAACCCTAAAGCAGTCAATCACGTCCTCAAATTGTGTAATGTTCATGTCGATAATAAGAATTTTGAGCAATTTTGTCATGCTTATTGCTAAGGCAAGTCTAATAGAGTTCATGCTGTTGGAAATCCACCAATACTAAATGATGAATTTCGACCACCACTGATGATAAGTTATGAAATAAACAAATAAAAGAACAATGGAGATATTTCTGCAGAATTTCTATTCTGCCCACAAACTGTGGAATCTTTATTAATTCACTTTGCAACTGCAAAATACTGTGAATGAGTTCAATGACTTGAATTACAAAATAAGGGGTTACTCCCTCTATTTATAGATTTAGGTTAGCTTGCTCCCTAAGCTAAAACCCAAGCCCAAAATATCTCTTTACTAAATCAAATCTAATCTAGATTTAAATTTAAATCTATTTAAATCTAAACAAATCAAATGTTCTTTTGACACCTATGAATTACAATTTAACACACCACCTAATTCATTGTGTCTAAACTGTCTATGTTCATCATGGCCCTTAGCTTTCTGAATACTTCGACCTGCACTCCCTTTGTCATGATGTCTGCAATCTGATTCTCAGTTCTGCAGTGTTCCAAATTCATCTTCCCATCTGCTACCTGCTCTCGAAGATAATGGAACCTCATTTCGATGTGCTTACTTCGACCATGTGCTATTGGGTTCTTTGCCAGATTGATAGCTGACATGCTGTCTATCTTCATGGTAATTGCTCCATGATTTTTCCCTGTTATCTCTTCGACCAAGTTCACCATCCAGGTTGCTTGACATGCACAAAGAGAAGCAGCTATGTATTCTGCTTCGCATGATGATAATGCTACTACTGGTTCTTTTCTCGAACTCCAAGAAATTGTTGCACCACCTAGCATAAACACATATCCTGCTGTTGACTTTCGATCTTCAGCATCACTACACCAACTCGAATCAGTGTATCCCACTAACTTGCATTCTTTTCCTTTATCAACTGCAGGAAACAGAATGCCATAATCGAAAGTTCCTTTAAGATACCTTAGTATCCTCTTCACAGCTGCTAGATGTGATACCTTTGGTTTCTGCATGAATCTACTTACCATACCTACACTGTATGCTAAGTCAGGCCTTGTATGACAAAGGTATCTCAATGATCCAATAAGTCTTCTGTATTGGGTTGGATCAACATCATCTTCATCTGCATCTTTCGACAGTTGCAGTCTTGGTTCTGCAGGTGTCGAAGTTGAGTTGCATTCTTCCATCTCAAACCTCTTGAGAATTTCTCCTGCATATCTTCTTTGGTGCATCATCAAACCTCTGCTGCTCTTGTGGAATTCGATACCAAGGAAATATGAAATCTCACCCAAATCAGACATTTCGAATTCCTTGCTAAGATCAACTTTGAAGTCTTCGATCTCACTCTTGCAGCTACCTGTTATCAACAAATCATCTACATAGAGACATAGTATAAGCAATTTACTCTTGCTTCTTCTTACATATACTCCATGTTCAGTTATGCACTTCTCAAATTCTTTCTCCCTTAGAAAACTATCAATTTTCTTATTCCAAGCCCTTGGAGCTTGTTTCAAACCATACAGGGCTTTATGTAGCCTGTACACCTTTCTTTCTTCGTCATGTTTCACAAACCCAACTGGTTGTTTAACATAGACTTCTTCATCTAAGGGTCCATTTAGGAATGCACATTTCACGTCCATTTGACATATGTGCCAACTGTTGATTTCTGCTAGACCAACAACCAACCTGATTGTTTCGATCCTAGCAACAGGTGCAAAAACTTCGTCGAAGTCTATTCCTTCTTTCTGTAGAAATCCTTTCGCCACAAGTCTTGCTTTGTGTCGAGTTACTTCACCTTTCGAATTAGTCTTCACTTTGTATACCCACTTGACATCAATTGCCTTCTTTCCTTGAGGCAATTCGACAAGTGACCAAGTGTTGTTGTCTTCGATAGACTTTACTTCTTCGTTCATTGCTTTCATCCACTTCGAATCCTTTAATGCTTCAGCTGCATTAACAGGTTCGACATCTGCATAGAAAGCATAATGTACCAGCTCACCTTCATCATCTATTACATCATCTGATGTAATCACACAATCTTGCAATCTTGCCGGCATGCGTCTTATTCTTTGAGGTCTGCTTGTACTGGGTATATCTGCTGGCTCCTCTTGTCGAACTTCTCTTTCGACTTGAGTTTCTGGCTCTTCGAATAAGATTCCCACTGAATCTTTCTTGACATTTGTAGTCCAATCCCATTCTTTGAACTCATCTATGATCACGTCCCTGCTGATCACAATCTTCTTGTTCTCTGGATCGAACAACTTGTAGCCTCCTGTCGAATGATATCCAACTAGGATCATTTGACTTGACTTGTCATCAAGTTTCTTTCTCAACTGATCTGGTACATGTCTATGTGCAATAGATCCAAATACTTTCAGATGACTTAAGCTAGGCTTCACACCAGACCAACATTCTTCTGGAGTAATTCCTTCTAGCTTCTTTGTAGGACTTCTGTTCAAAATGTATGTTGCAGTCGAAACAACTTCACCCCAGAACTCTTTGGGTAAATTCTTGCCTTTCAACATACTTCTCACCATGTTCATGATGGTTCGATTTTTCCTTTCTGTAATTCCATTTTGTTGTGGAGTATAGGGTGGCACCACCTCATGCACAATCCCTTCTTTTTCACATAATCTGTCGAAATCTTTCGACACATATTCTCCTCCACCATCAGTTCTCAAAACTTTGAGCTTTCGACCACTTTGTCTTTCGACCATGGACTTGAACTTGATAAATACTTCGAACACTTCACTTTTCTTCTTGATCAGGTAAGTCCATAGCTTTCGACTGAAATCATCTATGAATGTAACAAAGTATTTGTTACCTCCCATCGAATCCACCTGAATTGGTCCACATACATCAGAGTATATGACTTCGAGATTAGCCTTCGATCTGCTTCCTGCATCCTTGCTGAAGTTGTTCTTGTGTTGCTTCGCCTGCACACATTCTTCACATACTTCGTTTGGAATGTCAATTTCAGGCAATCCTGAAACCATATTTCTTCTCTTCAAATCTCTGATGTCTCTGAAGTTGAGATGACCAAGTCTATAATGCCATATCCATTCATCTCTGCTAGCTGCAGTCGAAAGGCACTTGTGCTCCATCACATTTAGTTCAATCTTGAAGGTTCGATTCTGAGACATAGGAGCCTTCAAGATTACTCTCCCATTTGCATCAACAACTCTCATCAACTTATCTTCGATTGATACTTTATAATTCTTTTCGACCAACTGCCCTATACTGAGCAAATTGCTCTTCATGCCTGGTATGTACAATACATTCGAAATTACTGACTTCTTGGCATCTTTCCTCATGATCATAACATCACCAATACCTTCAGCTGCTAGGGTGTTGTTATTTGCAAATTTTACCAAATTTTTCGTTGAGGGTTTTATGTTGACGAACCAGTCTTTCCTTCCAGACATATGTGATGAACATCCTGAATCCAAGTACCATTGGTCCTTGAATCTATCTTCATCTCTTGTTGTGACCATCAGCATCATCTCTTCTTATTCTTCATGTTTTGCCAGCTTTGCATCACTTTCTTGATTCTTTCGTTTTTCTGGACAATCACTCGAATAGTGACCATATTTCTGACAATTATAACATTGAATGTGACTCTTATCAGGTTTTCGACCACCACCTCTTCCTCTGTTTGCAGCACCACCTCTTTGGTTGCCTTGGTGTGGTCTTCTTTGATTCGACACGTCTCCTTCGATTTGGTTTCCTCTACCATTCGATTTGTTGTAGCCACCTATACTTCTGTCGAAATACTTTCCTTTGCCTTTGGTTTCTTTTGCTGAGTGTGCCTGCAAGGCTACATCACTCTTCGATTTTCCTGCAGCTCTTTCGTTCATTCTTTGTTCATGAGATTCAAGCGTCCCTTGAAGCTCTTCCTTTGTCAATTTCGACAAGTCTTTCCCTTCTTCTATCGCCACCACTATGTGGTCGAACTTAGGGGCTAAGGATCTCAGGATCTTCGAAACAACAGCTCTTGTTGTTAATGTTTCTCCACATGTCTTGATTTGATTCACTAGTTTTGTAACTCTAGTGAAGAAATCAGATATGTTTTCACTGTCTTCCATCTGAAGCAGTTCATAGGTCCTTTTGTGAGTTTGTAACCTCACTTCTTTCACCTTCTCAGCGCCTCCAAAAGACTTCTCCAGGATCTCCCAAGCTTCTTTTGCAGATTCTGAATCACTAATCTTTTCGAAATTGTCTGGGCTGACACATTGATGAATTATAAACAATGCTTTATAACTCTGTTTCTCAGATTCTGTATATTTCTTCTTTTCTTCTTCTGAAGCATTTTCGCCAAGCGCTTCGACTCCATCTTTTACAAGGTCCCAAAGGCCTTGACACCTTAATAGGACTTTCATCTGCTTGCACCAATTCTCATAGTTGTCAACTTTCAGAATTGGCAGCGTTGCTGGATAGTTTGCATTCCCATAACTTGTCATCGTGAATTCTTCAATCGTTCTTGATTGATACTTCCCTTGAATCGAAACACAAGCTCTTGATACCAGATGTTGGAAATCCACCAATACTAAATGATGAATTTCGACCACCACTGATGATAAGTTATGAAATAAACAAATAAAAGAACAATGGAGATATTTCTGCAGAATTTCTATTCTGCCCACAAACTGTGGAATCTTTATTAATTCACTTTGCAACTGCAAAATACTGTGAATGAGTTCAATGACTTGAATTACAAAATAAGGGGTTACTCCCTCTATTTATAGATTTAGGTTAGCTTGCTCCCTAAGCTAAAACCCAAGCCCAAAATATCTCTTTACTAAATCAAATCTAATCTAGATTTAAATTTAAATCTATTTAAATCTAAACAAATCAAATATTCTTTTGACACCTATGAATTACAATTTAACACATGCCCCTTTTTTTTAATCAAAGGTAAAAATATATTAACTAAAAATAAGTTCAATACAAGGTGATCAAATGATCCAACCCCCCAAGTTAACCAAAAAAAACATATACCATCAAGTGATCTATGTGATTTTTAATCTTTTTCGATTGTCATCCTTTATAGACTATACAATCTATAATGCTATCAAACATATTTTTATTCGAACCATTCCCAAAAACAAACTCATTTCTAATTTGTCATATACCATATAGAGTTTGAGTAAATTCTAACTTCATGATGCTAGCATGATAACCTTTCTTGGATGAGTAATTCAAAACCCACTTAAGTTACTCCTACCTATACTAATCTACCTATACTAATCATACGCTAAATTCCCTCATCCATGGCTTCATACATGATCTTCATATCAAATCTACCTATATTAATCATACTATCCAAAACTTATTGATACTACATAATCATCTCCCTGAGCCCCATAATTCTTTTTATAATCCAGGAACTACTCAGGCCTGCAGTAGCCTCCATAATGTTATTACCTTTCAGAAAATACCCATGGGTTCATTTGTCCCACTGGTTATCTTTCTTGATGCACAAGTTCCAAATACACTTAAGCATAGTAATAATGTTCCAAACAGTGAGGTTATAGATGCTCAGACCTCCTTGACTTCTAGGTCTGAAAATAGTCTTCCAAGTAATAGGGATTTTCCTAGTCATCTCACTGCTACCAGACAAAATAAACACCCTATACAGCATGTCAATTTTTCTGATAAAAAACTGAGGCAAAGGCAAGAAATGCATCTAATTTTGAGTAATGGCCAAAATGATACTCTTCAAAAGCTGGACTCTCCCAACATAGCTCAGCGTCTTTGGAAGACAAATGCTTCAGTCTCTGCAAAATATTCTCAATAAGGGGAATATAGTGGTTTATGTTGAGCTTCTTGCTGGTGATAGGAACTCCCAGGTATCTCATAAGCATTTGACCCTCTTCAATGGTGGTGATCTCACACGTCTTCTTTTTATCCTCCTTATTCAAGCCACCATAATAAATCTTGCACTTATTAGGATTCACAACCAAACTTGTAGATTCAGAAAAATCTTTGACTGTTGAAAGCATCATGTTAACAAAGATCTCATATCCTCTGCAAAACAACAACACATCATTTGCAAAGGTGAGGTTAGTGAGGCCTAACTTCTCATACTTTGAATGATGATTAAAATTAGGGTTTGTCTGCATCTTGTCCAGAAGTCTATTTAAATAGTCCATCATGATGACAGAGCATGGGGAGATAGGACCCCCTTACCTAATCCCTCTCTGAGCCTGCATAGAATAAAAAATAACACCATTGATGTTAAAGACATATGTTATTGTATTCAGGACAATCATAACCTAATTTATGAAAATCTGAGGCATCCCAATTTCCTGCAAGACTTAATTCAAAGCAATCCAATCAATCATATCATAAACCTTTTGTAAGTCAAATTGAATCATACATCTAGGAGTACCACCTTTCCTAGTGTATCCTCTCAATAATTCATATGTCAACTGTAATACGGTGGGAGAACTGACTTGGGTGTTTTGTCTTTTATCAATTGTTTCGGATAGCAAGAGTCGCCACCGACTTTTCTTTTATCCAATAAAGGAAAGGGTGAAAAGAATAGGAAAGACCTTTGAGATGTTTTCTTGAGTTCGGGGGGTAGGTTATGAAAAGGGAAGTCGTTAGCACCCTTTTCATCCGTACTTATCTACAGGCTCTTAGTTGCTTGCTGTGATACAGTGGGAGAACTGACTTGAGATTTTACGTTTGTGTTCGCAAATATTTCGGTTTCGCAAGAGTCGCCACCGACTTTTTATTTTATCCTAAGGAAAGGTCAAAAAGCACAGGAAAGACCTTTGAGATATTTTCTTGGGTTCGGAGAGTAGATTATAGAAAAGGAAGGTATTAGCACCCTTTCTATCCATGGTTATCCATGGGTTCTTAGTTACTTGCTTAGATCACTTGCTTTGCTTTTCAATTGTTTGAAATGGTGCTCTTCGATTGTTTAAAATGGTGCTTTGTGTGTGATTTTGAAAGATGTTTTGAAAAGAGGCCATCGTTGTGGCAACCTTTGTAATGATTCTTGTTTGAATGTATACAAAGGTGTTTTTGTCTTTTGAAAAGTTTTCAATGTTTGAAAGTAGGGTTTTGAAATTGTGTTGTGAAGTGTGTTTTGAAGATAGAAAGGATGTTTGCAAGTTTGATCAAGTAACTAAGAGTTGTCTACCCTATTTTACTCAAAGATCTTTCTTATGTTTTTAACCCTTTTAACAGTGTTGTTTCACCATTGTATTTGGTGAACAAACTTGTGTTAGGATGTTAAACGGGATAGGCGCGGGTCATCGTATAGACCATGATAGCAATAGTGTCAAGTATTTTTGGCAATTTTCTTGAGGGACTTGATCATTTTGTTTAGGCAACTCAGATAGCGTCATCGAGGGACTATGATCTTTTGTTTTGTTTTTGTTTTGCCAAAGTACTTGACATGCAACCATGGCCCATTTTTGAAGGCAACAAGTGGATTGTAACCCTAGGGGTGCAAGTGTGCATTGTGTATGTTTTCATGCATTGTTATCTTGGATTAGGTCAAACTAATTGTTGATTTTATTTTGCATACAAACCCTAAGTCTAATCATGGCATAATTGAAAGCATTTAAAGGTGCGAGAATTTAAATTCTACACTATTACAACATGATATAGGGAGGGGTACAAATTTGAATTGGGGATTATTTTGCAAGAAATTAAATCCTAAATTATTACAACCATATTGAATGGGTAAGGCATAATATTAAATATACAATATTTAAATAAATACAATAAATAAATATTAAACAAAATGTACTATGCAAAAAATGTTTTTTTATGTATGAAAAAAAGTATGTTTAATGTGAAATGTAAATAAATAAAAAGTTAATTTCAATTATTTTATTTTTTAGGGCAAAATCCTAATTTTCTTAAATAAATAATAGTATTTATTATTTATATTCAATAATGTATTAATTTGTACAAAAATAAAAGTATATTAGGAAAATGGTATTTTTTGGTATAAAAATATTAATAAAAATAAAATGTGATATTTTTGTATTTTTACTCTAAGTATTTAATAAAATAAAAGTATATATGTTTATTATGTGTATATTAATCAAATTAAATGTGTACAAAATAAAATAAAATATGTACAAAAATAAAATATATTTAAGACAATATTTTTAATATGAATAAAAATAAATAACAAAATAAAAGTATAGAACGTAAATATTTTTTCAAGTTTTCAAATAAATTAGGAAAGTATTCAAAATGTTTTTATATAAAAAAAATCAAAATAAAATACCAAATAAATGTAAAAAATTATAAAAAATATTTTTTGGGCATTTATTATATTTGGAAATAAAATAACAAAGTCATAAAAGAAAACAAAAATATAAGAAATTGGGCCAGGGGGTGTGAAACTGAAAAAAATGGTGTTAGAAGGAAAACTGGCCAGGCCCAGCCCAAGCCATCATCTTCAACCTCCAGCATTTGTCAAACGCGCGCGCACCTGGTTCAAACTTGGACATCCTGTTTCAGTGATCTTTTGCCAAAACTCACAACATCAAACTTGTAGAGAATTTTAATACGATTTTAACCATATAAAGCATTGATCCTAACTCTCAAAGACCAGAGAGAATTTCTCTGGCCCTAAAATCTGACCTAGCTTTTTTCACATGTTCATGGATGAAATTCTCCTAGCACACTTAATATAAATGAAAGCTGAGCATATGTATGGCTTTCTAGCAATGAATACTACATTTTTCATTCACAAACCTAAGGCTAAATGTTCCTAAATAGAGAGATAGAAGTTCATGAAATACCTGTTTCAGTTGACTTCGAGCTGGACAATGCAGCAACTTCCAAGAGTGCTTGAGGTTCTTTTGAGCTTGCCTGATGTCCAATGAAGCTTTCCCAATGCTTGGCTTGTTTTGAAGTAGCCTGAATCGTGCTACAGAACTCAACCTGCAAAGCTTTGAAACAAAAATGGCAATGTGTGTTAATGGTGTTACAGCTAGCAATGGAGGTCTGAGATAGTTCAGGTGAGTTGAGTGGAAAGTATTGGAACAAGTTTGAGGTAAAACGCACGAGGGAAAGTGGAGATGGGGGTGGTTCTGCAGGGCTTGCCATGTTTTGCAGAAAAATGGTGATTTTGGGTATGAGGGTGCTTTAGGGGTGAAAGGATCCTGCTCCTGACTCAAAGGGTTGTGTGAAATGTGTTTGTGATCTTTGTTTAAGCTAACAATGACTGGTTTTCAAGTTTGGAGGATTTTGGACAATTTCTTCTTTGTGAAGCAAGAATGTCTAACTCTCTCAATGCAGACCTGTAATGCCTATCTTGTATGATGCATCTTTTTCCCTTGATACTTGCAATTTGTGTATTTTATCTTGCCTCAAAGATATAGCCCCATGCCTCAATGATCTTGGTTTGACATAAAGTGTAACTTTTCAAAAATGGCATTATACCTTTTTCCAAATAAGGATTAGTTTTGCATGCAATGTCCAAATGACCAAGATAATGCATTAGCTTAGTGGATTTGCATTCAATTAAGGAGTTTGAAATGGTTTAGAGGCCTGCAAGCTAGTACAAAGCATGCTGATTTGAAAATGCAAGTTGTATGAACATGTATTGGCCATGGATCAAAGTGAGTTTTTGCCAACTTCAAGCATTCGATTATCCCTGACCACAAATGTGTTTGAAGAGTTCTTGGACAATTTGGAAAGCTTGAAATATTTACTATAATACATATTTGAAATTAAACTTAAAACTCCAAGTGGAACTATGTGAAAAATGGCCAAGAAGATGGGTCAAAATCCTGCCTAAACTAGGGCAAAATTTCTCTAAGTTAAAAGTTGTAGGTACCCTTGTTCCAAAAATCATAACTTGAGATCCAAGCTTCTTTTGAGAAAACTTTATGAATCAAAGTTGTAGACTTTGTGATAGACTACAACTTTCATGTTTCAAGTTTTGTTTGAATCCATTTTCATCTTGGTGAAAAAATGGGACAAAGTTAGGAAAAAAATAAGAAAATTTTATAACTTAGAAAAATTCTAAGTTATCAAATTTTTCCATTTTAAACCCTAATTTGCATTTTTGGGTTTCTTGATGAACAAGTTTCATAATTTGACATGTCTTGATGAAAAATGACCCTTGGCACTTGATTTTGACCAAAAAGTCAAAGTTTAACTTTTCAGTATACAGTCAAATTTTGATCAGTTGACTGAAAAATTCATTTGTCAATCCTATGCATTGGAGATCTTTTGAACTTGTTGAATGGGTCAAAACAATTTCATTGAGTCCTTAAGCCCATGGTTGAGATTTATTTTTCATTGGCTAGGTCAAACAGTCAAAATTGCCTTTGTACAATCAAAACCCTAAAAATGACCATTTTGCCCTTTTGGTGATCTGATCAAATTTCTTGTGGAATTGTGATCCAAACTTGATCAAATGGTTCATATGAGTTCATGATGTTGATGTGGATCAAATTTCATGAGGTTTGACTGTTAATTGTCCACAGTTGACTTTTTCCCTAATATAGCTGATTTCTAGGTCAACTGTCCAATTGACTGGACAAAAATTTGAATCAAGGCTTGAAACTTGGTATGGACAAATTTGTGAGTCCAACATGAAGATTTAAAGTCACTTTGGGAATTGTAGGTCAAAACATCACTGTGCAAACTCAAACCCTAATTTAGGTCAACAGTGCAAGGAGATGTCTTGAGCAGAGCAAACCCTAGCTTGATCTGGAGTTCCAAGAATCTTGTGATGAAAAATGTTGATGAAATGAGAGGGAAAATTTTGGGGTACAACAATTTCCCCTGTTCAATCTTCTTGAACCTGAAGAGTTAGATTGGCAAGTTTGCCTTTCGCGACTCGAAGGTAAAAGAGGATTGGACACTAGAGTGCCCGTAAATTTGCACTCGTCAGAATATAGCTGAGGAAATGGGCTTAAAGATGCCATTTAGAGATGGTAGGATCTTGCTGGAGATGGGCTTAACGATGCCATCCAAGAATGTTTGTTGAATTGGAATGTGGTTGGTCAGAAGAATGAGCATCAAAATGGTATCCGTGTCCGAAATGCATTTGAACTGTATCTGGAGACTGAGTCTGTATGAGCAAAAGAATGACGTCCGTGTCTGGAGCGTATCTGAGTTGTAACTGTATTTGAACTTTGAATGAATATCAGATTGACTGCCGTGTCTGGAGTGTATCTGTATTGTATCTGAATCCTGAAGGGGCGACAGAGAAACATTTGTGTATGGAGCATCTATGGGCTAAGGATAAATTCTGAATGAGTGACAGAATAGCAACCGCATCTGGAGCGTATCTGGACTGTATCTGAAGTTGAGATCTGTATGAGTAGCAGAATGACTTCCGTGTCTGGAGTGTATCTGAGACTGTAACTGGGATCTGAATAAGTGACAACATGACTTCCATGGCGACTGCACTGGGGAGAATCAAACTGCTGGTGTAAGGGCCAGAATGGCATCTGTGTCTGGAGCGTATCTGAACTTGTGGTTGATAGTTAAATCTTGAATAAAAGATAGAATGGCTGCCGTGTCTGGAGCGTATCTAGTCTGTATCGGATTGCTGAAGTCTGAATGAGTAGTAGAATGACTGTCGTGTCTGGGGTGTATCTGTACTGTATTTTGACTTGAAATTGTGAATGAGTAATAGAATGACCGCTGTGTCTGGGTTGTATCCATACTGTATCTGAATAATTGTTATCAACAGCCTTTTAATCTCATCCTGAAAAGGGTAAAATGTTAGCTAAAACACAAAGTTATGTTGCATGATATGTATGACGTAATGAATTGTGTTTCATCAATTTTTATGATATATGAATGTAATGAATGTGCATGTAAACTGAGCAACTGTCTTGCTGAGGAAAATAAATCCTTGATAACTGGAGATAATGAAATCCTTGATTGTTGTCGGGGAAAGTAAATCTTTGATCGATGGCGGGGATTCCAAAAAAAAATTGAATGCTGAAGATGAGAAATCCTTGTTGACTGCTTGGGGATCAAAGATCTCTGATTGTTGAGAAGGATAAATCCTAGGACCACTGCTGGAGATTGAAAATCCTTGGAGATTTGTAGGGATTAACAAAGTCTTTGACAACTTTTGCAGGGACTGAGAATCCTTCATGACCTTCCTGGAAATAGGGGAAACTCTGAAAACTCTCTACTGGGGGAATTAAAACCTAGGAGGCTTCTGCTTGGAGAAATGAGACCGAGAATCTTCGATCTTGCTGGGAGATAACTCTGTGGGGGAAATGTTCACTATTTTGGTTCCGCTGGGGATAGGATTTTCAGGGTTGTCGGGCTCCACTGGGGATCTTGAAGCTTAACTCTGATGGGAATTTTGAAACTTAACTCAGCTGGGGAATCAAGTTTTAGACTGCACTGGCTCTGCTGCGGATCTTGAAGCTTAACTTCGCTGGGGAAATATACTCCAAATTTTAGCTTTTTTGAGGATCTGAATGATGTATCGCAGGGGATTTCTTCTGGAATGGCATAAAGATATCTTCCTACACCTTCAATCTATCAGTAATTATCCTTTTTCAATTTCATTTTATTTGTAAGCCGTGATTATATTCAAATGCATATGCCTATTTAACAAAACATTGGACGTTTTTCAAATAAAACATAAGTGTAAAAAGAAAAGAAAGGCAAGCAAATTTATGCACTTTGAAGTATATTTGTATTAACTTTTGCGAGTATCTTTGTACAAAGGAGACAGACATCCTAGTAAGAGAATGTTGTCGTAAAAAATGAAAAAATTTATACAAAAGAAAGATGGCTATGTGTAACAATTCCATGGGATTCCCATTCTTCTATAGCCTTCACAAATCTGAATATCTTGTCCATTCACTGCTTCGTCCGTCGATGAATGGATTGATCATAAGCCTGGAGCTTGTTGGTGAAGAGATTGTTCTTAAAGTGATCTGACGAGACATAGTCATACGCTTTAATTCCCTAACTTTTGCCTGGACCGCCCTTTCGGGTTTTCGATCCACCGGGAAACCCTTTTTTGCCCAAGTCTCCCTTTCGGGTTTTCAACTTGCCGGGTGTACAGATTTTTTTGTTTTATCCCTAATTTTTTCCTGAACCGCCCTTTCGGGTTTTCGATTCACCGGGATGCCCATTTTTGCCCAAGTCGCCCTTTCGGATTTTCAACTTGCCGGGTCGTTTTATGCGTAGTATCTTTTGACTATGTCCGTGTTCGCAGGGTGCGGCGGATCATCACCGTCCATGGTGGTTAAAATCATTGCCCCACCAGAAAAGATGCTCTTGATCACAAATGGTCCTTCGTAAGTAGGAGTCCACTTGCCCCTGGGATCACTTTGCGGTAAGATGATCTTCTTGATCACAAGATCTCCGACTTGATATACTTAACGTATGGCTTTTTTGTTGAAAGCCTTGATCATCCGTTTTTGATACATCTGACTATGACAAACAACAGTAAGTCGCTTCTCGTCGATCAAATTAAGTTGATCAAGCCGAGTCTGAATCCAATCGTCTTCACTCAAACCAGCATCCTTCATAATCCTTAAGGAAGGGATCTGAACTTCCATGGGTAGAACAACTTCCATGCCATACACCAAAGAAAATGGGGTTGCCCCTGTTGAAGTACGTGCCGTAGTACGATATCCATGCAGAACAAATGGTAGCATCTCATGCCAGTCCTTGTAGGTGATTTTCATATTTTGAATGATCTTCTTGATATTTTTGTTCGCGGATTCAACAACACCATTCATCTTCGGCCGATAGGGAGATGAATTGTGATGATAAATCTTGAACTGTTCGCATAGAGCGGTGATCATAGTGTTGTTCAAATTCGTACCGTTGTCTGTGATGATCCTGTCGGGGACACCATACCGGCATATGAGGTTCTGCTTGATGAAGCGGGCAACCACATTCTTTGTAACAGAGGCAAAGAAAGCTGCTTCGACCCACTTGGTGAAGTAATCAATAGCGACCAAGATAAAGCGATGTCCATTGGATGTCGTGGGCTTGATCTCTCCAATCATGTCAATGCCCCACATTGCTAATGGCCAAGGAGCTGTCAGAACATTGAGAGGAACAGGAGGAATATGTACTTTGTCGATATAGACTTGGCATTTGTGACAAGTACGAGAATGTTGATGACAATCAGCTTCCATGGTAGACCAGTAGTAGCCTGCCCTTAGAATCTTCTTAGCCATCGTATGTCCGCTCAAGTGGGTGCCAAATGTGCCACTGTATATCTCAGTCATGATCAACTCTGCTTCAGATTTGTCCACACAACGAAGTAAGACACAATCATGGCTGCGCTTATAAAGGATGCCATTGCTTAGGAAGAACTTGGCAGCAAATCTCCTTAAGAACTTTTTGACATTGACGGAAGCTCCTTCAGGATATTCTCTAGTCTGGAGATACCTTTTGATTTCATGAAACCAGGGTTGTTCAACTACTTCTTCGGTATTAATCTCATGACAGTGCGCAGGTTCGTCCATTCGCTCGATGGTAATTTGGGGAGCCTCGTTATCCCAGTTGAGTTTAAACATGGAAGAAATTGTAGCCAGAGCATCTGCTAGCTGATTTTCTTCTCGCGGGAAATGCTCGAAGGTAATCTGCTCGAAATGAGGCAACAACGTCAAGACATGTTCTTTGTATGGGATAAGATTAGGATGTTTAGTGTCCCACTCTCCTTTGACTTGACTGATAACCAAAGCCGAGTCCCCAAATACGACCAAAGATTTGATTCCCAAGTCTATAGCAGCCTTGAGACCAAAGATGCAAGCTTCATATTCATCCATGTTATTGGTACAGCTGAAGCAAAGTCGGGCAGTGAAGGGTGTATGGCAACCTTCCGGAGAAATGAGTACCGCACCGATACCGTTTCCAAGTTCATTTGAAGCACCATCAAAGTACAGGGTCCATCGGGAACCTTGTCCAGGTCCGTCATACGGTCTGCTACCTTCGATGTTGTCTAATGTCATGATATCCTCGTCAGGGAAGTCAAATCTCATAGATTGGTAATCTTCGACGGCTTGATGAGCTAGATGGTCAGCTAGTACACTCCCTTTTATAGCTTTTTGGGTAGTATACTGGATATCATACTCAGTCAGAATCATTTTCCATCTAGCGATCCTTCCAGATAAAGCAGGCTTCTTGAAGATATACATAATCGGATCCATTTTAGAAATCAAAAAAGTGGTATGAGTCAACATATACTGTCTTAGCCGGCGAGCAGCCCATACCAAAGCGCGGCAAGTTTTCTCGAGCAGTGAGTAGCGAGTCTCACAGTCGGTAAACTTTTGGCTAAGGTAATAAATGGCATGCTCTTTTCGGCTAGACTTATCATGTTGGCCCAACACACACCCCATTGAGTTATCCAAAACAGTCAGATACATGATTAATGGCCTTCCTTCGACGGGTGGCATCAGAAACGGAGGTTCTAGCAAATACTCCTTGATCTTATCAAAAGCAACTTAACAATCATTATTCCATTCAACTACCTGATATTTCTTCAACAGCTTGAAGATTGGCTCACAGGTAGATGTCAGGTGAGAGATGAACCTCGCAATGTAGTTTAAGCGTCCCAAGAACCCTCTAACCTCCTTTTCAGTACGGGGGGCATGCATTTCTTGTATAGCCTTTACTTTAGCTGGATCAACCTCAATGCCTTTGTTGCTGACAATAAATCCCAAAAGTTTACCAGACCTAACCCCAAAAGTGCACTTGCTTGGGTTCAGTCTGAGCTTATACTCCTTCAACCTGGCAAACAGCTTTTGCAAATGACCAAGGTGTTCTTCTTCTGTCTGTGATCGAGCTATCATGTCTTCTACGTAAATTTCGATCTCATGATGTATCATATCATGAAACAAAGCTACCATGGCGCGTTGATAGGTTGCCCCTGCATTCTTCAGTCCGAATGGCATCACTTTGTAGCAGAAGGTACCCCATTGCGTGACAAAAGTAGTTTTCTCCATGTCCTCGGGGGCCATTTTGATCTGGTTATATCCCGAGAATCCATCCATGAAGGAAAAAACCTTGTGCTGAGTTGTGTTGTCAACCAAGATGTCGATATGTGGTAGTGGAAAATCGTCTTTAGGGCTAGCCCTGTTTAAATCCCGATAGTCCACACACATTCTGACTTTGCCGTCCTTCTTAGGAACGGGCACAATGTTAGCAACCCATTGTGGATAGGAAGTAACAGCCAGAAGGCCAGCGTTGAATTGCTTCATTACCTCAGCCTTAATCTTCTCAGACATGTCAGGCCTCATTCAGCAGACTTTTTGCTTGACCGGTGGACAATCCTCTCTTGTCGGGAGACGGTGGACCACGATATCTGTGTCTAGCCCTGACATGTCTTCATAAGACCAGGCGAAGATTTCAACATACTCATTCAACAACTGTACTAAACGCTCCTTGACACTTGGTTCCATGTTGGCACCCACTTTTACTTTTTTCCTGTCTTCCTCTGTCCCCAAGTTGATGGTTTCTAGCAGCTCTTCATGAGGCAGAATGGCCCTTTCTTCTTGTTGTAGAAGTCTGGCTAACTCTCCGGCACTTCACAGTCTTCGTCAACTTCGTACTCAGCATGATTGACCAAATCTTCAGAGTTATCGAAGGCTAAAGCAGAATAGTCACCCATGGAATCCGGAGTGGATGGGTACCTGCATTTGTGAGTGTGGGTGTGTGTAAGGGATATCCATCCTTAAACAATCAAAATGCAAAAGGAAAGAAAATGATCACAACAGTTTATAGATGAAAAACGTCCAATGATTCATTAAAACATAGAATATGATTATGAAGAAAATCAAGCCCTTACAAATGGACCTACATGCCCCGGGCAAGGCATGAGGTGAAAATAGTGTGCAAATTGTTTAGTTATTACAGACCATAAAATGGGAAATTGTTCAAAGATAAAATTACTAGTTGATAAAGGTGATGGGAATAAAATCCTTTGCTCCCCAGTTGCTCAAACCCCCTTCGACGGTCGGAAAGATCCAATCCTCAAAGTGGCTCTCTTCATCTTCATCTTCTACAGCATTGATTCCATGGTGTGAAATCTTGACGGGTGGCCCTCCAGCCTTGGAGCGACGCATAGCCTTCTGTCCTGCAGCAGTAAAGCCTAACCCAAACTTGTCTGTCTTATGGGGAAAGTCAGGCAATTGCCCCCATACTATACTCTTCCCTTCTTTAACCACAACCTCTGCGTCCTTAAGAGATGCCATTCTAGATACATGCTTGGGAACGATAGGCACCTCAACCATTGTCTTCGCAACTGCTACCTCAGGAGAAACTTCCTCAAAATGTTGGAAAGGTGTTTCGATGAACTCTCTATCCAACTCCATATAACGGAAGGAATTGAGATGACTAATCATGTACTCTTTCTCTCCATGCACTGTTATAATCTTACCCTTAACAGGATATTTCAGCATTTGGTGCAAAGAGGAGGTAACTGCCCCGGCATAATGGATCCACGGTCTCCCTAACAAACAAGAATATGACGGACGGATGTCCATCACATAAAAGGTGGAGTTGAAGACTTTCGTGCCTACTTTGATAGGAATATTAACCTCTCCATGAACCATTCTTTTGGAACCATCAAAAGCCCTGACAACGATGTTGCTAGGTTTGAGGGTCAATCCTTCGCAGTACAAACGGTCTAAGGCTTTCTTTGGCAGCACATTCAAGGAAGAAACAGTATCAACTAAGACATGGGCGAGGGTGGTTCCCCGGCATTCAACTGAGACATGTAATGCGTCGTTGTGTTTCATTCCTTTGGGAGTCAAGTCAGCATCGGAAAAGCCAAGGCCATTGTCAGCAGTAAGACTGGCCACACATTCCTGAAATTGGTCAGCCGAAGTCTCTTGGGGTACATGTGTCTCCTTCAAGAATTTGATTAGGGCCTTAGCATGGGCCTCAGAACAGAGCAGAAGAGCTAACATTGAAATTTTAGAAGGGGTCTGCCCTAACTGTTCCACAATGTCGTAGTTACTTTTTCTGATTATTTTCAAGATTTCGTCCATTTCTTTGAGTGGTTTCGGGGATAACCACAGCATCAGCCTTCGTCCTGACAGGCACTTCTAGTATCCCCTTACCCTTGTCGGTAGTATCAGTAGATGGTCTTACTTCAGGGGTACCCAATTCTTCAATCATTGGGCCTTGCACGGACGGTCTAACAGGTACAGAAGCTTTCAAGGGTCCGAAAACTGCTCGAGGGGGAACAATCTCCGGAGAAAAGATCTGGCCGCTGCGGGTTATCTTGCTTGCACCCGCAATGTTCTCTATATCAGGGTTTTCTTCTTCATAAATCTCTTGGACTGCCTCAATTTGTTTGATACCATGATAGAAGATTTCTCCTCCATAGTTCCATGGTATCGTTTTGCTTGATTGGTACGGGACAGGTCCCGGCATGGTGATCTTTAAAGGTACACATTCAGAGTTGGGTGTAATCCTGACAGGCCTTTTGCAAGCCTTGGGAGGATTGTCGGAAATGGTTATGATTGCAATATAGTTGGTTAAAGTAGCAAAAGTATCAGGAGTAACAGGATTGAAGGTATCAACAGGGGTTTTCTGGAAAAGTATCTCTTGGGTATCCATCAGGCATTGGACACCTGACTTCAACATTGGGCAATCACCTCGTATGTTCAAACAAAAATAACAGTCTTTACCACAACCAGGAAAGATCCCGTCTCTCTTCAAATTTTCTTTAATCACAAGTAACGACGTCAATAGGTCAACTACATCAGTAACATGAAGGTCCTCCATAACAGCATGAACATTGTGGCCGTGCTTGGGCATCGGAGCAGATATAACATTGGGCCTCTCAGGAGCATCGAATTCTACTTCTTTGGCATCAATCAAGTCCTGGATTTTGTTCTTAAGCGACCAGTAATTATTGGTATCGTGCCCAACACTGTCAGAATGGTAAGCACATTTGGCATTGGAGTGGTAGTATGGAGAGGAGGTGTTAGGGTTTTTTGGCGTTTCCTTTAAACTGGTAAGATTCAACTTCAACAAATGAGGGAGTACCTGAGCTGGCGTCATGTTGATGCGGGTGAACTGCCACTGTGGCCTTTCCACCCGTTGTTGATTAGGTCTCGACTGATTGTTACGAGGTTGATCATTTGAAGAATTTTGAATCATCACAGCCCCTACAGTTGGCCGGCGCTCGGTTCTTC
The DNA here is from genome assembly GCA_948472305.1 of Vicia faba. Taxonomy (NCBI): domain Eukaryota; kingdom Viridiplantae; phylum Streptophyta; class Magnoliopsida; order Fabales; family Fabaceae; genus Vicia; species Vicia faba. Next base: position 988,281,908 of record OX451735.1, on the reverse strand, counting down.
CCTGACCCTTCTGAGAATACACAGTCGAGCCTCCCTATTAGCCGGGAAAGGTTTCTTAACAGCTGTGGATGCAGAAGCATCCTTTTGAATCTTTCCACTTTTAATACCGGCCTCGACCCTTTCACCGGTCAAAATTAGTTCAGTAAATCCCGCGGAAGAACTCCCAATTAGATGATTGAAGAAGGGGCCAGACAGGGTCCCCAGAAACATATCAACTAACTCCCTATCTGACAACAGTGGCTGCACCCTTCCAGCCAGATCACGCCACTTCTGGGCGTATTCTTTAAACCCTTCATTGGAAGCCATCCCCATACTTTGTAACTGAGTACGAGTGGGTGCCAAATCAGCATTGTATTGATACTGACGGTAAAAAGCAGTTGCTAAGTCTTCCCAATTGTGAACCTCTGATCTCTCGAGCTGATAGAACCAGTCCAACTGTGTTCCTGACAAACTGTCTTGGAAAAAGTGTACCCAGAGGTCTTTATCAGATGAGTGGGGTTGGATTTTTCTAACATACGATCTCAGGTGCATCCTTGGGCACGACAGACCGTCATACTTGGCGAATGTTGGCACCTTGAACTTGGGAGGGATAACAATCCCAGCTACCAGCCCTAGTTCTTCAAAATCCAGACCAGACACCCTCTGCAACTCCATGACTACCAGTTTATCCTCAAGATTCTTATATTTATCATCCGATGGTGGATACCGTTGTTCGGAGTAGTCTTCGTCTTCTTCCTCTTCCTCCTCTTCAACCTCATATTCAGAAGGTACATCAGTCCCTTTCCCTTTACCGGCCCCTTCGTCAGACGTTGAGGGGAACTCGAGAACTCTCCTAGCCTGATGCTCAAATCTCCTTCCCAGAGTGGCTACTCCAGGTCTCTTTTTCTTTTTCTCTTTATTCTTCTCCAACATAGCTTTGAGGTCCTCTTGACCCTTTGCCAAGGTCATGAGGAGTTGCTGGAATTGTGAATTATGTGCCTGCAGATCCTTTACCGTTTGCTCCAAATCCATCTTGCTGAAATAAACAGCAGAAAGATAAGGAAACCTGGTGTGAAGACCTGTTTATGCATATGATGAATGGTATGTTATTCATGTAATGCATTCAAGGATTCGAAAATTCAAATTTGCCGCAAACAAAAAGGAACACACATCATATTAAGAAGAAATTGTTAGTACATAAGTGCCCCATGGGCAAAATATTACAAAATTCTTAATGTAAAAAGACATTGCGCATCCTCTTTGGTGCGATGTAAGTGTTGAGAGTTTCCTCCTCGTGAAGTCGGCGGGTAAGTTCCAAAACCTTCTTCTCACTGGCATAGAAGCTGGCTTCAAAAGTATTCTGTTCTTCCTTGAGTTGGATCCAACTTTTTTGCATTTCTTCCCTTGATGTTGGCATGTCAGGATGTAGGATGGTGTATGGAACCTCTCCTTCTGCAACAGGCTCTTTGATCAAGGGGAGAATGTGAGGATATGGCATCATAAGATTATGAGCGCGGGTTCGTACCCACTTGAGATAAGGCTCAAGGGGGAGGGAATTCTTGTGCCCCAGTGTCTTACTATCCACCTTGTTGGGCATCCTTCAAGCTCTGATGAACCTTTGTCGAAGTCCTTGCACATCATTGTCGAAGTCAAAAACTAGGTCAGGAATCAGCATGTCATGAGGGCCATCCCTCCGAGCATTCCCAACTGTCTTAGAGCTAAGCAGGGGTTGTAGGTAATGCCTCCCCTAATGCCAAGTAGTGGGACATTAGGAAATTCCCCACAACGATCAATGATGATGACATTTTCTCTGGACCGAGAACACCAATGTACATCAGAATGTGTGAGGGTCATCAATCGTTGTGACCACCTTAAACCCTGCTCATTCTTCAAAACTGATTGTGGAAGGTGAGAAATAAACCACCTTGATAGGAGAGGAGTACAGCACATGAGAACACCTCTTTTCCTTATTGTTCGTGTGTAAAATGAGTGTAGGATGTCCCCAAGCAATGTGGGTATAGGATTCCTGGATATGAAAATCTTGACAACATTCACATCTATAAGCTGATCAGGGTTTGGGAACAAGACCAACCCATAGATGAGGAGTGCCACAATCTCTTCAAAGGCTTGTAAATCAAGAGAATTCCAGTAGTCTTGTGCCTTCTCAAACAGAAACTTTGCCAAGAAACCCTTGACACCACTTCTGGTTTCCCAGTTCCCCTTGATGTCAGATGGTTGCAAGTGTAATGCTTGAGCAACATCTTCAGGCTTTGGTTCTCTTTCCGTACCGTTGTAGGGTAGTTGATTAAGAATAGGAGTTCTCAAGAGTTAAGAAAATTCCTCCAAAGTGGGTACCAATTGGTAATCAGGGAATGTGAAACAGTGGTGTAGGGGTCAAAGAACTGGAAGAGGGCCTTCACCATGTCTTCTTCAATGTTGGTATTGACCAAGTTGAGGAGTCTACCATGTCTTTCACTGAAGAGAGAATTCTCTGGAATCCTGGAAGTAAGCTCCTTGAGTTGAGGAGGGATTCTCACAAGGTTGACTTGAATTGTTTTCCTGCTGTGATCGGTGGAAATAGAACTGACTGTTTTAAAGCTGGTTTCGCGAAATGTCGCGGTAAGCAAGAGTCACCACTGTCTTTTATGTTCTCTAACAAGGAAAGGACAAAAGCACAACAAAATTCCTTTTCGAGAATGTTTCTCGGTTCGGGAGGTAGATTATAGAAAGGGAAGGTGTTAGCACCCTTTCTATCAGTGGTTATCCACGGGCTCTTAGGTACTTGCTCACTATGTTTTCAAAAATTGTTTGCTTTTCTTGTGTTTGTGGGTTTTGAAAAAGTTTCATTTTGAAAACTTCTAGGTAACTCTTGTATCAGTCCTCAAGAGTGTATGAAGTATTTGTTTGAAAATGTTTTGAAAGTGTAGGTGCGAAAAGTATTTTGTTGTTTTGAAAAGAGCAAGTACCCAGGAGAATCTACCTACTCTAAGGAATTAAGCTGTGTAAGAGTCCTTTAGACAGTGCTATCCCACTATTGAGAAGTAGGGAGCACCGTCGTCGGAGTTTGTCGGTTCAATTCGATTATCGGGACATGTGGTCACCAAAGCAATGGTAGGACGCCTTAGCGGTAACCCTAGTGTCCTAGATCCTTTTTATCCGAGGCAACCGTTTCGAGGCAACTGGATCTTTAGACAGGAGGGCAACCTCTAAAACACCCTATACTTGACGACCACCTCGAGGCAACCAAGTGAGGCGTACCCTAGGAGTGGCATGTGCGAGTGTGTAGGATTCAGTTTATGTTTATCTTTGAACATGTATCATTGTGAGCTACGGGTTGATTTTATTTTTCATACAAGTCTTGCATGCATAATTAACAGTTAAAATATTTGTGCGGAAAATAAAGTGCGGAAAGGTAAATCTACACTATTACAAGGCGCGGGTCTATACATCGCCAAAAACATAACCCGTTTGGAAAATAAGTGCGAGAAAATAAAGCGATAAAAGAGGTCCTAATCAGCTATTACATACTCGGAGCAGATACATAAAAATGATCAAAAAATAATAATGCGCGAAAGAATTGAATCGGGACGTCCTTAGGGTTTTGACCCTTTTTGAGAAAAGAAAGAAGTTTGGTCCTTTGTATTTAATTAATATTAAACCTAATTTACTAATTAATTAAGTAATTAAAAGAAAAAGTATTATGTTTTTTATGTCTTTAATAAAAATAAAAGAAAAAGAAATTAAAAGTTGGTAAAACCTAATTCTAATTTATTTATTTATTATGAAAAATAGTCAAAATTAAACCTAATTATACTAAATTGATTTGTTAGCATTTTATTTTACAAAATAATGAATTAAGGTGAAATTAATAATTAATAATAATAAAAAAATATTTACATTTAATGGTCTGAATTTATTATGAAAATAATATTAATTATGTTAGTTAAATAAATAATAATAATGGTTAGAAATTAGTAAAAGAAAAATAAAAGAAAAATATTTAACCAGGGGGGTGTTGGGCCCATAGGAGGTGAATTTAGAAATCTGAGGCCCACTAAGCTCCATCCTGCGTTGACTTCTGGAATTGTCTGCACATGCATTGACTGAGAGCATGGTGCTCATCATCTGTTGGCCACTGGATTGGAACGTGAGGACACATGGCAGGCTGAAGCGTGAGGTTTATGGTGGAACACGTTGGGCATCCTGCATAGAATCACGTTAAGAAAAATATGAATAATTATTTTGTGGGGACCTGGGAATCGAACCCAGGTCCCAATGATGCACAACCAACACACCAACCGCTAGGCCACTTGCTCGCTTCTGTTATTAGAATAAACAATGAAATTAATATATGAAACAAGTGAATATGCTGTACACAAACATAAAAACGCGCGCTCCTTTTGAATCGTCCAATGGCACGCTTCCACGTCCTTCGTCTTCCTCCCTGAATACCTGCAAAATAAATCAAATAGCGGGGGTTTTTAACCCCCATAAAACAGGACGACAGAAAATAGCGATTAGGCGCACATGAAATATAAATTGTTCGCGAGCATTGCATTGTGTTCGTCTTGATCAGACGGTTTCAACCATATGCGTTAGGGGTCCTGATTTTACTGGATGTGGAAAGCCCTAATCTGAGAGCTCAAAAACCCTAGATTTCATTAATGGTGTTTTGCAATTCTGGGCATTATAATGCAATTATCTTGTACCAAAAGCTTCGTACAGTCCCTATGAATACAAAACAATCAACAAAACACATTAATGATGCATGAATCAAAGTATGCGATTATGAAAAAAATTCCAAACCGTGAGACTGTTATCTTTGGATTCTTTGAGTGTTAGCACTTGATTTTGATTGCAACATGTATCTGGAAATGCTAGCAATGTATTAGAATCAAGAAAATGCCTTGAACTGGCCTGGAAGATTGAAAACAGATTTCACTTTTTTCTTGATTTTTTTGAATATGGTTAGGGTGTTTCTTGCAGCAATCTCACGTGAATAGCATTAGGGTTAGGTTCAGTACTTATAATAGAATGGATTTAGGTTAAATCTTTGACCAGGGATCCATGGAATTCATGTTTTCAATATTTGATTTTCAATCAAATCTTTTGCATATTTTTGATTGGGAAAACTTGCCAAAATTGGATATTCTTGTCTCTTTGATTGGCACACGAAATCTCCAGCTCATATTGGTCATATTTGCTTCATGAAAAGATTGAAAAACCATGTCTTGATATTTTCCTACATTTTAAATTAATTAAATGAATTAACATCAATTAAAAATCCAATTAATTAATAAAAATAAGAAAATAAATCAATTTAAGCTTGATGGGTCGTGCATAGGCCTTCGACAATGTTTCAAGAAGGAATTTGAGGCCCATTTAGCAAAAATGATGTGTTTTGAGCAAAGTTGACTTTTGCAAATTCACAAAAATTTCCCAATTTCTCCAATGCATATCTTGCTCAATTTTGATCATATGAACATGTTCTTGGACATTTTGGAAAGATCTTGAAGTCCTCTAACCAATGCCTTTGGTCCCATGTCATTTGGATTTACCAATCTCAGGTTATGGTCTTTGACTTAAAGTGCATTTTTGTTGACTTTTGAAATTGACCTATAATGTAGAAATTGATAACTTTTTGTGAGAGAATTTCTTGGACTTGGAATGTGAATATGAGTTGTAGGAAATGTCATCCCCTTCAAAATGAGAATTGGATGGGATTTTTCTGATGAACCATGAAAAAGTTATGCCTTGGTCAAGATACAGTTGACTTTTTTGCTGTCCAAAAATAGTAACTTTTGCATCTTGCTAATTTTTTAGTCATGCTTGTGGAATCATGATCAAGACTTGATCAAATGATGATTGTGAGCTCAAAATAAGATGTTGACCAAAAATCTGACTTTTGACTGTGAAATGACCATTTTACCCATGCAGTTGACTGTAGAGCAATTGGAGCTTTTGACTGTGCAATTTGACCCTGTGAGCCTTGAAACTTGACATATAGATGCTTGACAATGTATATAGACCTAGGGGACTTGATTGAGCCATTGAAAACCTCAAATTCCTTGAAAGAACCAAAACCCTAATTTTGACTGGCTTAGGAGGCATTTGGATTGTGCAACCCTTGAGTAGTCTTGAACCATTTGAAGATGATTCTTGACAAACTTTGAAGAATATGGGAGGGAAAATTTTGGGGTACAATAGTTGCTCCTGTTCAATCTTCTTAGACCTGAGGATGTAGATTGGCTTGCGTGCCTTTCGTGATCCGAAGGTGGAAGATGATTGAACACTAGAGTGCCCAGAAATTTGCACTCGCATAGTGGAGTATCAGCAATGTGATGTCGGGAATGGGCTTACAGATGCCATTTGGAGATATGATGGATAGGAGGATGGGCTTACAGATGCCATCTGGAGATGTGACAGAACCTTGTCGGGAATGGGCTTATAGATGCCATTTGGAAGTGTAATGGATAGTTGTGGAGATGGGCTTAAAGATGCCATCTAGGGGTGTCAATCGCGTAAGAGATTCCTTAGAGAGAACTTGCGTACCTGAGAAAGAAAGATGGTTTCCTGGCTTGTTACAGGGGTTGATCTTCAAACTCTTTGTGCAGATATGCCCTGGCTAGATACAGGTATCGAATCTACAGTCAAACGCTCACAGATATGCCCTGGCTAGATACAGGTATCGAATCTGGAATTAGTCGTCTACAGATATGCCCTGGCTGGATACAGGAATCGAATCTGGAACCGGTTGTCTACAGATATGCCCTGGCTGGATACAGGTATCGAATCTGGAATTCGTCGTCTACAGATATGCCCTGGCTGGATACAGGTATCGAATCTGGAATTGGTCGTCTACAGATATGCCCTGGCTGGATACAGGAATCGAATCTGGGATTCGTCGTCCACAGATATGCCCTGGCTAGATACAGGAATCGAATCTAGAACAACAGGTTGATGGTAATCATCTTTGGATTGACCTTTTCCTGAAAAGGCAAAACATTAGTTGTATGCAATGTCATGATGTGTGAAATGGATGATGTCATGAGATCGTGTCGTATGCACTTTATCATGTATGTAAGTAGGAGATATGAAATGTGACATGTTTATGAATGTGTTTTCGTCTGGGAAAATAAATCCTTGACGAATGTCGGGAAGTTAAATCCTGGGCTGACGTTGAAGAGTAGAGTTCTTCGTTCTCGCTGGGGATGATGAACAAAGATGCCTGCAAGAAATAAACCGGTAGGAAAAGATGACTCCGTTGAGGAATAAACCTGATGGAGAAATTACTCTGCGGGGAATTACTCTGTGGGGAAGAGATACTTCGCTGAGGTTTTGATGATAACTCCACTGGGGATACCGTTGATAAGCTCTGTTGAGGAATTTGATGAACTCCGATGGGGATAGGAAGAACTTCGCCGAGGACGATCTTTCTGTTGCAATTAGCTGAGGATAACCCAGTTATAGGCTCTGGTGGGGAATAACCTTCTGAATATGGCTGGGGAGATACGTTTATACTCTGCAGAGGATAAGCTTCCAGAATCTACTGGGGAAGATGATTCGACTCTCCTGGGGAAACTTTTGAGGAAATGGCTCCACTGTGGTGTCTTGTATTCCGCCGGGGAACAATCTTATATTTCTGTTGAGGAATATTAAGATTGTCGGGGATACTTGCTGAGGAATATCTGTATACTCTGCTAGGGAATATTAAGATCTTCTAGGGATACCCAACTTTCCAGGACTGATGGTAGACCAACTCTGCTCGGGGGAGAGTATTGCTGACTTGCTGGGGATACTGTGCCTTTTCGGGGTTGATAGGGGACCAACTCTATTTGGGGAGAGTATTGCTGAGTCTTGTCTTACTCTCTGGGGAGTGAAGGTATCTTGGTCGTATTTTCTTCAGCTGAACTTACCTTGGTACCTTGGTGGACAGAGCAACTAAACCACTTAGACAATTATTATTTCCCCTGTTTCTGATGTCACCTGTAATTGGTCCTTTGTTTCGTATGCAAATATTTATGATTAGAAATTAATGTCAAATGCATATATCAAAAATGAACATTGGACGTTCTTTGCAAAACAAAACAGATAAAGGAAAAACAATTGGCAATTTGTCTGGAAAACATGAGCTTGTATTAATTTTTGAAATTTGCCTGTAAATAGGCGTTTGTGTACAGGAGGATGACGTCCTAGTAAGAGAATGCCGCCGAACAAAGTAGAGTTTATACAATGTGTGAACGGGAAAACAAAACAGCTATGTGAAAAATCCCACTGGGTTCCAACTCTGCTATCGCCTTTATGTCTTCAAGCGTCTCATCACTTTGCTGCTTAGTTGGAGATGAAGTTGATTGCTTGATGCCGTCTGAGCCTGATAATTGATACCGAATTCTGGATGCAAGGTGATCCAATGAGACATAGTATTACGCTTATCCCTAACTTTTGCCTGGACCGCCCTTTCGGGTTTTCAGTCCACCGGGATACCCATTTTTGCCCAAGCCGCCTTTTCAGGTTTTCGACTTGCCGGGTGTACATATTTTTCATTTCATCCCTTATTTTTTCCCGAACCCTTTTGGTTCGCCGGGAAGCCCTTATTTTTGCCTAGGTATGTCAACCTAGCGGGTCTTTAGTCATGCGTAGTATCTTTTTACTATGTCTGCATTGGCGGGGTGAGGAAGGTCGTCACCATCCATGGTGGTTAGAATCATTGCTCCTCCTGAGAAGATATTCTTAACCACAAATGGCCCTTCGTACGTGGGGGTCCATTTTCCCCTGGGATCACCTTGAGGTAGAATGATGCGCTTGATTACCAGGTCCCCAACTTGATACTCTTATCGTCTGACTTTTTTGTTAAATGCCTTGATCATCCGTTTTTGGTACGTCTGACCATGACAAATAGCAGTGAGTCTCTTTTTGTCGATTAGGTTTAATTGATCAAGCCGAGTCTGGATCCAGTCATCTTCGCTCAAACCTGCATCCTTCATTATCCGGAGAGAGGGTATCTGAACTTCAATAGGCAAGACTGCCTCCATGTCATATACCAAGGAAAAGGGTGTTGCCCCTGTTGACGTCCGTGCTGAGGTACGGTACCCATGAAGAGCAAACGGTAACATCTCGTGCCAATCTTTGTACGTCACTGTCATCTTCTGCACAATCTTCTTGATGTTCTTATTAGCTGCTTCCACAGCCCCGTTCATCTTCGGCCTGTAAGGAGAAGAGTTGTGGTGCTGTATCTTGAATTGCTCGCAGAGCTCAGTGATCATCTTGTTGTTAAGATTGGTACCATTGTCCGTAATGATCCTCTCAGGTACACCGTATCGACAGATCAGGTTGTGCCGAATGAACAGTGCCACAACGTTCTTGGTTACGGTGGCAAAAGAAGCTGCTTCAGCCCACTTTGTGAAGTAATCAATCGCTACCAGGATGAAGCGATGCCCGTTGGATGCCGTAGGTCTGATCTCTCCGATCATATCAATGCCCCACATTGCAAAAGGCCAAGGTGCTGTCAAGACGTTCAGAGGAACAGGAGGAACGTGCACCTTATCAGCGTAGATTTGGCACTTGTGACATGCCCGAGAATGTTGGTAACAGTCGGCTTCCATCGTGGACCAGTAATATCCTGCTCAGAGGATTTTCTTTGCCATGGTATGTCCACTGGAGTGATTTCCGAAGGTACCTTCATGCAGCTCTGCCATGATCCTTTCTGCTTCAGTCTTATCCACGCAACGCACTAAGGTTGAATCATGGTTTCGCTTGTAGAGAACGTTATTGTTGAGGAAGAACTTTGCAGCGAACCTTCTCAGAAACTTCTTGTCATTAACAGATGCACCCTCGGGGTATTCTTGAGCTTCAAGGTACCTCTTCACTTCATGATACCACGGCTTTTCTGTTACTTCTTCCGTCTCAAGATCACAATAATATGCAGATTCATCCAACTTCCAAATAATGATCCGGGGAGCTTCGTTGTCCCACTTGATTTTGAACATAGAAGACATCATAGCTAGCGCGTCCTCCAACTGATTCTCCTCTCTTGGGAAGTGTTCAAAGGTTATCTCCTCGAAATGAGGGATCAATGTCAACACATACTCCTTGTAAGGAATAAGATTTGTGTGTTTCGTATCCCACTCGCCTTTGATCTGATTGATCACGAGAGCAGAATCTCCGAAGACACTCAGAAACTTGATCCTTAGGTCAATTGCAGCTTGAAGACCCATGATGCATGCTTCATACTCCGCCATGTTGTTGGTGCAGTTGAAACATAGTCGAGCGGTAAGTGGAGTATGAGTGCCTTTAGGGGATGTGATCACAGCGCCAATGCCGTTACCCAAAGCGTTTGAGGCTCCATCAAAGTACATAGACCATCGGGATCCTTCCTCAGGTCCTTCATCCGGTCCAGGTATCTCATAATCAGTCACTACCATGATATCCTCGTCTGGAAACTCAAAGTTCATTGACTGGTAAGCATCCACTGCCTGGTGTGCCAAATAGTCTGCCAATACACTTCCTTTGATTGCTTTCTGAGTCGTGTACTGGATGTCGTATTCGGTCAAGATCATCTGCCATCTCGCTATTCTTCTGGACAGAGCGGGCTTTTCGAAGATATACTTGATTGGATCCATCTTTGAAATCAACAGAGTAGTGTGAGTCAGCATATACTGTCTCAGCCGGCGAGCAGCCCATACCAAAGCGCAGCAAGTTTTCTCGAGCAGTGAGTATCGGGTCTCACAGTCGGTAAACTTTTTGCTAAGGTAATAAATAGCATGCTCTTTTCGGCCAGACTCGTCATGCTGCCCCAGCACACACCCCATTGAGCTGTCAAGTACTGTTAAGTATAAGATTAGAGGTCTCCCTTCAACCGGCGGCATAAGAATGGGTGGCTCTTGGAGATACTCTTTGATTCTTTCGAAAGAAGCCTGACATTCATCGTTCTAACGTACTACCTGATCTTTCTTCAGCAGCTTGAAGATTGGTTCACAAGTAGCAGTTAGGTGCGAGATGAATCGGGCAATGTAATTCAACCGTCCTAGAAAGCCTATGACTTCTTTCTATGTCTTGGGAACTGGCATCTCTTGTATGCCTTTCACTTTGGCAGGGTCCACTTGAATACCTTTGTCGCTCACGATGAAGCCTAGCAATTTTCCAGATCTCACCCCGAAGGTGCACTTGTTCGGGTTCAACCTCAGCTTGTACAATTTCAAACGGTCAAACAGCTTCTGTAGATGGTCAAGGTGTTCCTCCTCAGTTTGGGACCTTGCAATCATATCGTCGACATATACTTCTATCTCATGATGGATCATATCATGAAACAAAGCAACCATGGCACGTTGGTAGGTTACCCCAGCATTCTTCAACCCAAAAGGCATGACCTTGTAGCAAAAGGTACCCCACTGAGTGACAAAAGTGGTCTTCTCCATGTCTTCAGGAGCCATCTTGATCTGATTATAACCGGAGAACCCGTCCATGAAGGAGAATACCTTATGCTGAGCAGTGTTGTCAACCAGAACGTCAATGTGAGGCAGAGGGAAGTCATCCTTAGGGCTCGCCCTGTTCAAATCCCTGTAATCAACACACATTCGGACCTTACAATCTTTTTTCGGTACCGGAACCACATTGGCGACCCACTGAGGGTAAGAAGTCACTGATAGAAAACCGGCGTCAAATTGTTTCATAACCTCAGCTTTGATCTTCTCAGACATCTCTGGGCGCATACGGCGGACCTTCTGTTTTACCGGGGGACAGTCTTCCTTGGTAGGCAAGTGATGAACCACAATGTCGGTATCCAACCCAGGCATGTCTTCGTAAGACCAGGCAAAGATTTCCATGTAGTCATGCAGCATCTGAATCAACCGTTGTTTCACATTAGCCTCCAGATTGGCACCAATCTTGACTTCCTTTCTGTCTGTCTCAGTACCTAGATTTACCGTTTCCACTGGCTCTTCATGTGTCCGAATGGCCCTCTCTTCCTGGAGTAGCAGTCTTGCAAGCTCACCAGGCACTTTGCAATCATCTTCACCTTCGTCTTCGGCTAAGTTGATCGGATTTTCGAAGTCATAACTGGCAGTAGCAGAGTCGTTACCAGTGAGATCCAGAGTGGATTGGAACCTGTATAGGTGAGTGTGTGTAAATATAGTTGTTTTGCAATATATAATAAAGAAAGAAAAGGAGCGCAAGATTTGAAATGCAAAAACGTCCAATGCTTTTATTAATGATATATGAAAATGACAAGTAATAAGCCCTCACAAATGAAGCCACGGTGCCCCGGGTAAGACACCGGGCCATAAAGTTTCAAATTATTGTCTGTTACAAATTCAAAACAAAGGAGTTCATTACTGAGTGACAAAAGTAATAGGTACGAAGTCTTTCGCAGTCCAGTTACTCAGTCCACCGTCGGTCGTTGGGTAGATCCAGCTGTCAAATTCAGATTCCTCAGCGTCGTCTTCAATAGCATTCACTCCCGGGTTGGTGATGAGCACAAGAGGTCTTCCAATCCTTGCCTTACGAACAGCCCTCTGAGCTTCTACAGTGAAACCCAAACCAAACTTGTCAGTCTTCAGAGTGAAATCAGGAAGTCGGCCCCAGTTTGTGCACTCACCCTTCTCAATAACAGCCCGGGCATCCTTTAAGGAAGCCATCTTCAAAGGATAATCTTCTTCAGTTACAGTCTCCGCTGATGCCAATGTCTGAGGAACCTCTTCAAAATGTTGAAAGGGGGTCTCAATGAACTCCCCATCCATCTCTATGTACCGGAACGAGTTAAGGTGGCTGACCATGTATTCTTCCTCCCCCTGCACTGTAACAATCTTCCCTCTGACTGGGTATTTCAGCTTCTGATGCAATGTGGAGGTCACAGCTCCAGCTTTATGGATCCAAGGACGACCCAGCAAACAAGAGTAGGACGGTCAGATGTCCATCACATAGAATGTTGAATCAAAGACCTGAGAACCAACCCTGATTGGGATATCAACTTCACCATGTACCATCCTTTTAGACCCGTCAAAGGCCCGGACAACAATGTTACTAGGCTTCAGCTTCAAACCCTCGCAATCCAACCTGTCTAGAGCTTTCTTGGGCAATACGTTCAACGAGGAACTAGTGTCAACCAGCACATGGGAAAGAGTAGTTCCCCTGCATTCAATGGAGACATGCAAGGCATCATTATGATTCTTCCCCTTAGCAGTCAGATCAGCGTCGGAGAAACCCAGGCCATTATCAGCAGTTAAGTTGGCCACACAATCGGTAAATTGATCAGCAGACGTCTCTTGTGGCACGTGGGCCGTCTTCAGGAAGGCAATCAGGGCCTTGGCATGGGCCTCTGAACACAGTAACAGTGATAGCATAGAAATCTTAGATGGGGTGTGCCCCAGCTGCTCAACGACGTTGAAATCACTCTTCTTGATAATCTTAAGGATCTCTTCCATCTCTTGCTTGGAAGCTTCAACATTGATGGTCTTCGGTGCCTCCGTCTGGGCAGGCACATCAGTAGCAATCCCTTTGCCCCGAGCGTCAGATGACTCGGCAGCAGGGGTAGAAACAGGAACTTGGTCAGGAGGAGAAGTGGGCACACTTGCCGGGGTGATGACAAGGGGTCTCTGGATAGCTGGTGGCGCAATATCTGGTGAGAAAAGTCTGCCACTACGAGTGACTTTGGCAGGCCCGGTGATGTTGCTGACGCCGGTGGCAGTATCAAACTCTTGTTTAACTCCGAGCACATAAACATCTGCCCCATAGTGCCAAGGGACATCTTTGTCAGATGTATAGGGGATGGGCCCCGGAACAGTGATGGTGATAGGTGCAATCTTCTGAGCAGACATGATTTTGACAGGCTTCTTTGAGGGAGCCTTAGGAGGGTTGTTGAAAATAGTAACAATGGACACTTCTTCAGTAGGGATAGCAGGAACAACAATCTTCTCGAACAAGATCTCTTTATTATCCATCAGGCTCTGGATACCTGATTTCAACAAAGGACAACCAGCAGGTGAAACAGAACATAGAAGGCAACCTTTACTACATCCCGAAAATAAACCGGCTAGCAACAGGTTCCTTTTGATGGTCAACAACGGAGTAACAATATCATCCACAGAGGTTACATACAGGTCTTCCTCAACAGCATTCACTCCATGTTGGGGCATGGGAGCAGTCACGACATTGGGCCTTTCGGGCGCCTCGAACTGTATTTCTTTAGCATCAATAAGGTCCTGAACCTTATTCTTCAGAGCCCAACAATCGTCCGTGGAATGCCCCGGGCTGTCAGAGTGATAAGCACAGCGGGCGTTGGGATTGTACTTTGGAGAGGTAGTGTTTACAACCTTTGGAGCTTCCTTGACAGTCACCAGATTGGTTGACAGTAGTTGCGGCAATATCTGAGACAGAGTCATACTGAGCCGAGTGTACTGCCTTTTGGGTCTCTCACCCCTTGGTTGGTTGTATTGCTGAGGAGCAGCAGCAGGCTTTGAAATTACCACCACGTTGACAGCTTGGCGACGTTCCGGTTTGTTTTGTCTCCTCGAACCATAAACAGCACTAGATTCCTTCTTAAAGGGCTTCTTTTCAGAGCTCGAGGAGGCACCCTTTTGTATCTTCCCAGACTTGATACCAGCTTCTATCCTCTCACCAGTCAAGATCAGACCTGTAAACCCAGCAGAAGAATTCCCGATCAGATGGTTGAAGAAAGGACCAGACAGGGTCCCCAAGAACATGTCCACGAGCTCACGGTCAGTCAGAGGTGGCTGCACCCTTCCAGCCAAGTCTCTCCACTTTTGCGCATACTCCTTAAAACCTTCACCCGTCCCTAGTGACATACCCTGGAGTTGGGTACGCGTGAAAGCGAGGTCGGAATTATACTGATACTGCTTATAAAATGAAGTAGCCAAGTCCTCCCAGTTTCGAATACTGGCTCCATCCAGCTGATAGAACCATTCGAGTTGAGCGCCTGAAAGGCTATCCTGGAAGAAATGGATCCATAGGTTCTTGTCTGCAGTGTAAGGTTGGATCTTCCTTACATACGATCGGAGGTGCAGCTTAGGACAGGAAGCTCCATCGTACTTTGCAAAAGCAGGTGCCTTGAACTTGTGTGGGATCACCACCCCAGAAGATAAACCTAGGTCTCCAAAATCCAACCCGAGCACTTGTTGAATCTCCATTGCACTTAAGCAGTCCTCCAACTGCTTGTACATGTCCTCAGCAGGAGGGTACTGTTCGTCATTATAATATGTCTCGTTGTCGAAGACCACGGGACTAGGAACCCTTCTCTCTTGTGGACTGTCCTTCCCTACAGAGGAAGTAGCCTGATCAACCTCATTTTGCAGTGCATTCCCAAACCTCCGTCCATTGTTGAACAAGACGGTCCTCTTCTTCTTCTTTTTCAAATGCAGAGTCTTCAACTCCTGTTGACCCTGGGCTAAGCTCATGACCAACTCTTGGAACTGGGCGTTCTGGGCCTGGAGGGCCTTGATAGCTTGTTCGGTAGTAGGTTCAGAAGACATGATGATTGCTGAAATAAACAGCGAAGAAGATAAGTGACCTGTAAAAAAGTGTACTTGTTATGTATATGATGACATGAAATGCGATTTATGCAATGCATTCAAGGGTTCGAAAATTCAAATTCGTTGCAGACAAAAAGGAACACACGTTATATTAAGAAATAATATGTTCAGTACATCAGGGCCTCATGGGCAAAATATTACAAAATTCTTAATCCCAAAAGACACTACGCATTCTCTTTGGAGCGATGTAAGTGTTGAGAGTCTTTTCCTCGTGCAGTAGGCGGGTGAGCTCCAAGACCTTTTTCTCACTGGCATGTAGACTGGTTTCAAGAGAATTCCGCTCTTCCTTGAGTTGGATCCAGCTCTTCTGCATTTCCTCCCAGGATGTAGGCATGTCAGGATGTTGAATGGTGTACGGGACCTCTCCTTCCAAAACTGGCTCCTTGATCACGGGGAGAACATGAGGATATGGCATCACAAGCTTCTGGGAGCGGGCTCAGACCCACTTGAGGTAAGGCTCAAGGGGGATGGAGTTCTTGTGCCCCAATGTCTTACTATCTACCCTGTTGGGAATCCTCCAAGCTCTGATGAATCTCTGGCGAAGTCCTTGCGTATCATTGTCGAAGTCAAAAACTATGTCAGGAATCAACATGTCATGAGGGCCATCCCTCCGAGCATATCCAAACTGCCTCAAAGCCAGACAAGGGTTGTAAGTAATGCCTCCTCTGATTCCAAGTAAAGGAACATTTGGAAACTCTCCGCAACGATCAATGATAGTGACATTTTCTCTGGACCGAGAACACCAGTGTATATCAGCATGTGTGAGGGTCATCAGTCGTTGCGACCACCTTAAGCCCCGCTCATTCTTCAAAACTGATTGTGGAAGGTGCAAAATAAACCACCTTCCCAGGAGAGGAGTACAGCACATAAGAACACCCCTTTTTCTCATTGTTCGAGTGTAAAATGAGTGGAGGATGTCCCCAAGCAATGTAGGTATGGGGTTCCTGGACATGAAAATCTTGACGGCGTTGATATCTATAAGCTGATCCATATTCGGGAACAACATCAACCCATAGACAAGGAGTGGCATAACTTCTTCAAAGGCTTGTAGGTTAAGGGAATTCAAACATTCTTGGGCCTTCTCAAACAGGAACTTTGCCAGAAATCCTTTGATACCACTTCTAACTTCCCAATGTCCCTTGATGTCAGATGGTTGTAGGCGTAATGCTTTAGCAACCTCTTCAAGTTTTGGTTCCTTTTCTGTACCGTTGTAGGGTAGTTGACCAAGGATAGGCATCTTCAGAAGCTAAGAAAACTCTTCCAAAGTAGGTACCAATTGATAATCCGGGAAAGTAAAACAGTGGTGCAGGGGGTCAAAGAACTGGAAGAGGACTTTCATCATATCTTCTTCAATGTTGGTGTTGACCAAGCTGAGTAGTCTACCATGTCTTTCATTAAAGCGAGAGTTCTCGGGAATCCTGGATGTAAGCTCCTTAAGCTGAGGAGGGACCCTCACAAGATTGACCTGAATTGTCTTTCTGCGAATAGTTTCCATGTCCTACAAAACAAGAACAAAGATGAAAATTCGAACCCTTGAAGTGGTTAGTAAATGCATATGATGCTTTATGATGTTATAATGTTATGATAAAGACACACCACAAATATTCACAAAAGGAAAACATGATAAGGCACACAAGTCACACCAGACAGCCCTTAGAGTTTAGGCCAGCATGAGGTCTAGGTACTACCCTCTTGAAGTTGGTGGGCTCAAAACCTGTCCTATCAAAAGTAACTGGGTTCTAAGGAGCTCAATATCATTGGGTTGTTTTCTATGTTCATTGTTTTGATTTAGCCACTTAACTGGCGACCAAAATATTCCAAGAAAACAACCCTCAATGAGTGTAGTATCGAGTATCTACCAACTTCGGACTGCACCAAAGTCGGTCATCTCACTACCCCTAAAGAGGCCAGGATGGTCAAGTAAGGTTCCTAAGGTCAGTTGATGCTTCAAGACACCACGCGGAGGCCCCGTACTCTCCTTGACTTGACTCAAGGGTTACCGGTACTCACCAAAGTGTCACATCAACGTAGCAATTGCTTCAACCATGTCGGTATATGTGATCGGTGGATCTGGAACTGACTGTTTAACGCTGGTTCGCGAAATGTCGCGGAAGCAAGAGTCGCCACCGTCTTTTATTTTCTCCAAATGGAAAGGACAAAAGCACAGAAAAATTCCTTAAAGAGATTGCTCTCGGTTCGGGAGGTAGATTATAGAAAGGGAAGGTGTTAGCACCCTTTCTATCCATGGTTATCCATGGGCTCTTAGATACTTGCTCATTTGTGTTTTCAAAAAATGGTTTGTTTGCTTTTCAACTGTGGGTTTTAAAAAGTTTCTTTGAAAATTTCAGTTCGACTCTTGTATCGGTCCTCAAGAGTGTTTGAAAAATTGTTTTCGAAAGCTTTTTTGAAAGGTGTCGGTGTGAAAAGTATTTTTTGAATTTGTTTTGAAATTAGAGCAAGTATCTAGAGTCGTCTACCTACCCTAAGGAATTCGTCTGTGTAAATGTCCTTTAAAGTAGTGCCATCCCACCATTGAGAGGTAGGTAGCACCACCGTTGGAGGTGTTCGGGTCAATTCGAGGTTCGGGACATGGTGATCACCAGAGCAATGGGAAGACACCTTAGAAGCCACCCTCATGCCAGGTTCCCGAATCATGAGGACTTACTAAGACATCCTCTACTCGACGATCACCTTTCGAGGCAAGGCAACAGTGAGGCGTACCCTAGGGGTGGTGTGTCATTTGTGTGTCAGATTCATTTATTTTATCTTGTCATGTTATGGGTGAGCTACGCGTTTGTTTTTATTTAAGACCATTCATTCTTGCATGCTATTATTAACAATTAAAAATTGCGAGAAATAAAAGTTCTAAAGCTATTACAAAAGGCGCGGGTCCACATCGCCAAAATTTCCAGAACCCGATTTGACAGAAAAATAAAGAAATAATGAAAAGATTAAAATGTTACATGGCCTTGGGAGAGATACATAAATATTAAGAGAAAAAAGAAATAAATACGCGCATTGAGATTTTAAATTGAAACGAGGGCGTTGGACCCTTTTTAATTAAATTAAATTAAACGATTATTAAATTAATAAAATTAAAATGAAAAGAAATTTGTTTTTGGTATTTTAAGATTTTAATGGAAAAAAGAATTAAATGAAATTGAGAAACTAACCTTAATTCTAAATTTTATTTGTTAAGAAAGTATTAACTTTAACCTAAAATTAAACCTAATTATTTTACATGCAAATTACAAAAATAAATAATAGGAAATATTTAATTATTATGAAAGAAAAGAAAAAGGGATAAAAATGATTATAAACCCTAATTCTACCAATTTTAGATTTTTATTAAGGAAAATATTACAATTAAACCTAATTTAATAACTAAAGTTAATTAATGCAATTTATTTACAAAAAAAAAAATATTAATTAAATAAATATATTTAATTTTTGTCCTTTTTCTGATTTTTGTGTTTTTTTATATTATTTGTGAAATATTAAATTAATTAAAAAAAACAATAATTGAAAGAAAGTAAAAGTAATGAAAAAAACAAAGAATGTAAAAAGGTTTGCAAACCTAGGGGGTTCTGTCCCCAAAGTGGAGGGTTTATTAGCATTTCTGGCCCATTTAAATTCATGGCCTGATTGACTTTCGTGGCTAGCATGTAGCTCCGTTGACTAGTGCCTATGGTGTCCATCAGATCTGGTCCCTTGGATTGGCATTATTGGCCAAGTGGCGCGCCAGAAATTGTGTACGCATGGTGGTCCTTGAAGCTGAAATTGCATAGAATGTCAATTGAAAAAATAATATTGGAAAGGGTGGGGACCTGGGGCTCGAACCCAGGTCCTGATGATTACCAGCCTTACGCCTTACCACTGAGCTATTCAACGCGCTTTTATTATACAATATGAAACAAATAATATAACATAAACACAATGGTCAATGGGAAATTTAGCGCGAAATTCAAATAGACCAATCACTGAGTGCCACTGAGTCATCTTCTTCGTCCCAGTGTTTCATCTGAAAAAACAAAAAAATGACCAAATACAAAAAATAGCGATTAGAGATTCTTGGCTCATAAATTAGGCGCGAGATATGGAATTGATTGGCCATGGTCTTCTGGTTCTAATGGTCCAAGCCTCATGTCCCAATTTTTCCTGAACTGGGAAACCCTAATTCATAGCTTTGAAAACCCTAGGTCTTGTTCATGGCGAAATCGCGTGTAGTGCACAAAAACACAATTAAATTATATAGTTAGCATCAGAATCATATAATGAACACAAATCAAGCATCAAAAATTATGAAAACTGCATGAATCGAGATGCAAGAGTATCAAATATTTTCTGTACAGGGTGAGATCGTTCTCACGTTTCTTGGTCTCAAAGCTTATGGTTTTGATCTGTATATGTTCCTTGAAGCCTCAGGAACACGATGGAATCAGTGTTGTGGCTTGAATCGACCTAGAAATTGGTTTTCAGATTTGAGTTTTCTTGAGAAAATTCAAGTTTGTTCTTGGCCTTTTTTGCGCAGCTGGGAGATCTTTAGGATTAGGTTTAGCATGTATATGTACCTGTGAATGATTAGGGTTAAAGAAATCACACAAAAACCTTTGCATTCATGATTTGCAAGATTTGATTTTCCAAGATCCTTTCAAATATTTTTCATGCCTATTTGGTACAAATCATGGCCAATTGACTTCAATTCCTTCTATATCTGATCATGCACGAATTTTTAAACCTATTCCATGCACAAAAAGATTTGATTGCATTGATTTGGTATTTTTCACCTATTTATTTTAATTAAATGAATTATTAATGATTAAAAATCCAAATAAATAAAATAAAAATGATAAAAACTTCCCTTTGGGCCAAATGGTCGTGCACATGCCTTGGATGATGAATTGTGGAAGAAAAAGAGGCCCATTAGCAATTTTAAGTCATTTGAATCAATGTTGACTTTTCAAAATATCCAAAAATTTCCCAACTTCCACAAGGCATAACTTGCTCAATTATTAAGCTTTGCTCATGTTCTTGGACATTTTGGAAAGGTCCTTGAGTCCTCTAACCAATGCCTTTGGTCCCATGTCATTTTGATTTACCAATCTCAAGTTATGGCCTTTGACTTAAAGTCCCTTTTTGTTGACTTTTGAAAATGACCTATAATGTTGAAATTGATAACTTTTTGTGAGAGCATTTCTTGGACTTGAAGTATGAAGATGAGTTGTAGGAAATGTCATTCTCTTCAAAATGAGCTTTGGATGGAATTTTTCTGATAATCCATGTGAAAGTTATGCCCTGGTCAATTTACAGTTGACTTTTTCAACTGTCCAAATATGGAAACTTTTGCATCTTGATTATTTTTGAGCCAAGCTTTGAGAATCATGATCAAGCATTGATCAAATGATGTTTGTGGCTTCAAAATGAGATTTTGACCAAAAATTTGAACTTCTGACTGTCAAATGACCATTTTGCCCCTACAGTTGACTGTAGTGCAATTAGGGTTTTTGACTGTGCAATTTTGTGCTGAAAGTCTTGAAACTTGGTATGAGGATGCTTGACCATCTTTATAGGCATGTGAGACTTGATTAGACCCTTGGAAACTTCACTTTCTTTGTCAGAACCAAAACCCTAATTTTGACTGTTAGGAGGCCCTTACATTGTGCAACCCTTGGGGAACTTTGAAGCATGCTTTTGACAAATCTTGAAGAATATGAGAGGGAAA
This sequence comes from Vicia faba, assembly GCA_948472305.1. Taxonomy (NCBI): domain Eukaryota; kingdom Viridiplantae; phylum Streptophyta; class Magnoliopsida; order Fabales; family Fabaceae; genus Vicia; species Vicia faba. Next base: position 988,260,665 of record OX451735.1, on the reverse strand, counting down.
ATTTTGGGGTACAACAGTTGCCCCTGTTCAATCTTCTTAGACCTGAGGATGCAGATTGGCTGACGTGCCTTTCGTAATCCGAAGGTGGAAGATGATTGAACACTAAAGTGCCCAGAAATTTGCGCTCACATAGTAGCAGTGTGATGTGGGGAATGGGCTTATAGATGCCATTTGGAGATGATGGATAGGATGATGGGCTTATAGATGCCATGCTAAGAGATGATGGAAGGTGGATGGGCTTATAGATGCCATCTGGATGTTGATCGCATAAGAGATTCCTTAGCGAGAACTTGCGTACCTGCAAAAGAAAAAGATTACCTGACCCGTTACAGGAGCTGGTCTTCCGACTCTTTGTATGGATGTGTCCTGACTGGTTACAGGAGCTGGATCTGGAGCTTCAAACGGTGATGAATGAACCAGGGATGGTTACTACCTCAACAGGAACGGTGAGAGAACCTTGGATGACTTTAACCTCAACAACAATCGTTGAGAAAATCTTGGGATGATTACTACCTCCGCAGGATCGGGGAGAGAACCACAGGCGACTACAACCTCAACAACAATCATTGAGAGAATCTTGGATAACTTCTACTGAGTCTTCAAAAGAAAAACCTTTAGGAGTCGGTTTAACTAGACCAGAGAACGCCTTTGACTGGATAATAACCAGGAAAATCTTTGGAGTCGATTTAACTGAACCAGACAAGGTCTTTGGAGTCTTCAACTGAGTCTTCAAAAGAAAAACCTTTAGGAGTCGGTTTAACTAGACCAGAGAACGTCTTTGACTGGATAATAACCAGGAAAATCTTTGGAGTCGATTTAACTGAACCAGACAAGGTCTTTGGAGTCTTCAACTGGGTCTTCAAAAGAAAAACCTTTAGGAGTCAGTTTAACTAGACCAGAGAACGCCTTTGACTGGATAATAACCAGGAAAATCTTTGGAGTCGATTTAACTGAACCAGACAAGGTCTTTGGAGTCTTCAACTGGGTCTTCAAAAGAAAAACCTTTAGGAGTCGGTTTAACTAGACCAGAGAACGCCTTTGACTGGATAATAACTAGGAAAATCTTTGGAGTCGATTTAACTGAACCAGACAAGGTCTTTGGAGTCTTCAACTGGGTCTTCAAAAGAAAAACCTTTAGGAGTCGGTTTAACTAGACCAGAGAACGCCTTTGACTGGATAATAACCAGGAAAATCTTTGGAGTCGATTTAACTGAACCAGACAAGGTCTTTGGAGTCTTCAACCGAGTCTTCAAAAGAAAAACCTTTAGGAGTCAGTTTAACTAGACCAGAGAACGCCTTTGACTGGATAATAACCAGGAAAATCTTTGGAGTCGATTTAACTGAACCAGACAAGGTCTTTGGAGTCTTCAACTGAGTCTTCAAAAGAAAAACCTTTAGGAGTCGGTTTAACTAGACCAGAGAACGCCTTTGACTGGATAATAACCAGGAAAATCTTTGGAGTCGATTTAACTGAACCAGACAAGGTCTTTGGAGTCTTCAACTGAGTCTTCAAAAGAAAAACCTTTAGGAGTCGGTTTAACTAGACCAGAGAACGCCTTTGACTGGATAATAACCAGGAAAATCTTTGGAGTCGATTTAACTGAACCAGACAAGGTCTTTGGAGTCTTCAACTGGGTCTTCAAAAGAAAAACCTTTAGGAGTCGGTTTAACTAGACCAGAGAACGCCTTTGACTGGATAATAACCAGGAAAATCTTTGGAGTCGATTTAACTGAACCAGACAAGGTCTTTGGAGTCTTCAACTGAGTCTTCAAAAGAAAAACCTTTAGGAGTCGGTTTAACTAGACCAGAGAACGCCTTTGACTGGATAATAACCAGGAAAATCTTTGGAGTCGATTTAACTGAACCAGACAAGGTCTTTGGAGTCTTCAACTGGGTCTTCAAAAGAAAAACCTTTAGGAGTCGGTTTAACTAGACCAGAGAACGCCTTTGACTGGATAATAACCAGGAAAATCTTTGGAGTCGATTTAACTGAACCAGACAAGGTCTTTGGAGTCTTCAACTGAGTCTTCAAAAGAAAAACCTTTAGGAGTCGGTTTAACTAGACCAGAGAACGCCTTTGACTAGATAATAACCAGGAAAATCTTTGGAGACGATTTAACTGAACCAGACAAGGTCTTGGAATGTGATTGAGAATTTAACTGAATCTTTCCTGAAAGGTAAAGGTCAGTCATATGCAATGCGTGATATGGATCAAGCAATGATGTTCTCAACATAAATGAGATTCGTAAGATATGATGCGTATATGCATGCTATGATGTATGAAGATGTTTATGAATATTATGTTTTTGTCTTAGGAAAATAAATCCTTGACGGGTGCCAGGAAGTCACTCCTGGGCTGATGTTGAAGAATAGATTTTGCTTCCGCCGGGGATGATAGTTGCAAGAATACCAGTAGGAGAAGATAACTCTGTTGGGGAATAAACTTGGCGAATGATTACTCTGTAGGGAGAAAAGTACTCTAGTGATCTTGCTGGGAAGCAATACTCTGTGGGGAGATAGATACTTTGCTGAAATGCTGATGGTAACTTTGCTGGGGATACCACCGTTCTGTTGGAAGTGTTAACAGACTTTGTTGGGGATAAGGAGACTTTGTCGGGGACGATCTTTTCGTGGCTTTTGGCTGAGGATAACCCAGTTATATCCTGGTAGGGAAATAACCTCTTTGAATAAAGCCGGGAGACGCGTTCGTACTCTGCGAGGATAAGCTTCCAGAATCTACTGGGGATAAGCTTACTGCTTGGGGAGATGAATTCCAACTTTCCTGGGGAATTAGATTGGACTTTCTGGGGAAGTTTTAAACTGTATTGGTTATGTTCTTCAACGGAACCTACCTTGATACCTTGGAGGACCGACCAATCAGATTGTTTAGATAACCCTTTATTGCCCCTGTTTCTGGTGTGGGAGAGGAAGATACCTGTGGAGGTGCTGATAGTTGTTGATGGGCAAACCTTCTTCTAGTAGGCGAGTGACAGGACATAGTCGTACGCTTTAATCCCTAACTTTTTCCTGGACCGCCCTTTCGGGTTTTCAGTCCACCGGGATACCCATTTTTGCCCAAGCCGCCTTTTCAGGTTTTTGACTTGCCGGGTGTACAGATTTTTTCATTTCATCCCTTCATTTTGCCCGAACCCTTTTGGTTCACCGGGAAGCCCTTATTTTTGCCTAGGCCTGTCAACCTAGCGGGTCTTTGATTTTGCGTAGTATTTTTTCGACTATATCCGTGCTTTCAGAATGTAGGGAGTTGCCCCTGTTTAGAAGTGTTCTGCCATGCCACCAGAAGGTGTTTGATCAGGCAAGATTCGTTGTTGGGATGCCCCAAGTGACTCAGGCGGAGATTTACCCCGGGCTATTTGGCCCTTTGAGAGATTCTCCGAATCTTGATTGGACTGCCCCAGATGATGGGCAATAGTCATGTCATGCCCCTTGATTGGAGGTGCTTCTGTTCATTAGGCATTCGTCGTGCGAATTTCTATGTTGTTCAAACAAAAAGTCATATGCAAACAAAGTTATGTTAAAAATGCAAAGCTCATGTCTGTCTTTGAAGATTTTAAAAATGCATTCTTTTTTCATAAAACAAGTGAATGTTTGTAAAACGTGACGTCAACTCCGTATTTACCGTAAGCCTTAAGGAGGCAGGATACCTTTCGTAACAGTATGCTTTCGAACTAACCCATGCTTCAGCTAGGACTTTTAAGGGTTATAACGTGGCCTGGTTCATGGTTTAAGAAACAAAGGATAAAGGCTCAAATTATTTGTACCCACCCGCTCTTCGTGATATTCTCCAAACCTAAGCTCAGTTGATCGTGCGTCAGACCTTGTTTGAGTCTTTGCTCTAATTTTCCGGTGATGGTTCAGATATTGATGATTTATTTGGAATAGGTAGTCATTTCCTTTTGTCGTTGAGGGTTCGTAGGACCTCTTTCTTTTTTTTTTTTTGATTTCATTATCCCTATTTTTTGCCTGAACTGTTTCTTTTGTGATTACAGTCAGTGGGATGCCCCAGTTTTGTAAGTCTCCTTCGTAGGTTTTGACTTATTAGGTTTTTATTCTTTGAGAGATAATGACTGCCTTTCTTTATTGATTATTCGGAACCATCACTGTCTTTCTTTGTTTTGTAAGGACCTCTTTGGTGCCATTCGTTATGCACTTGGATCAACTGAGAGACTACCCTGCCCCAGGTTATGATTAAGGGTTTTAAATTTCGAAAAGAAAAACTCCTACTTCTTTGGCTCAGAGGGGTTGACGAGGGATTATCATCCTTATAACTCCAGTGTTTAGGGATTGAAACAATGCATGTACCTCATCAGCGGGGTCCGTTCAAAAGCATACTGTAGATTATGGTATCGTTTTCGTCATCCTCCCTCAAGAGGCTTAGAATTAATAATCGAGAGTTGAGCATCACACAAATGTGAAAACAGTTTTGCATATAGTGAATACGAAATAATTACTTCAAAACAGACATATGTAATGCATTAATGAAATAACAATGTTTGACATGAATATTATTGTTTGAATAAACAAATAAAAATACGACTTGAATTCAAATGAACAAAAAGTGCTTTCTATCCTAGCCATGTTTTGGCATGGGAGCAGTGATCACGTTGGGAGCCTCGGGCGCCTCGAACTCAATCTCCTTTGCGTCAATCAAGTCTTGGATCTTATTTTTCAAACTCCAACAATCATCTGTAGTATGCCTCGGGCTGTCAGAGTGATAAGCGCAGCGGGCGTTGGGGTTATACTTCGGTGACGTTGTATTCTGATTCTTCGGAGCTTCTTTTAGAGTTACCAGCTTGGTCTCCAGCAACTGTGGCAACATCTGGGATAAGGTCATGCTGAGCCGAGTGAACTGCCTTCTCTCACTCTTTTGTTGGTTGTGATGTTGAAGAGCACCAGCAGGTTTTGAGATCACCACTGCATTGGCAGCTTGGTGGTGTTCTGGTCTATTCTGTCTCCTTGAACCATAGACGGCATTGGATTCCTTCTTAAAAGGTTTTCTATCGGTGCTCGATGAAGCATCCTTCTGTATCTTTCCAGCCTTGATACCAGCTTCGATCCTCTCCCCAGTTAAGATCTGATCTGTAAACCCAGCAGAAGAGTTCCCAATCAGATGTTTGAAGAATGGACCAGACAAGGTCCCCAAGAACATGTCTACCAACTCCCGATCAGTCAACGGAGGCTGCACTCGGCCAGCCAGATCCCTTCACTTCTGAGCGTACTCTTTAAAACCTTCACTTGAACCTAACGACATACCCTGGAGTTGGGTACGTGTAGGGGCAAGGTCGGCATTATACTGATACTGCTTATAGAAAGCAGTAGCCAACTCCTCCCAGTTACGAACCTTGGTCCCATCCAGCTGATAGAACCATTCGAGATGAGTCCCTGAAAGACTCTCCTGGAAGAAGTGGATCCACAAATTCTTATCCACTGAGTACGGTTGAATCTTCCGCACATACGACCTGAGGTGTAGCTTGGGACAAGATGCCCCGTCATATTTGGTGAAGGATGGTGCTTTGAATTTACGAGGAATGATCACACCAGTAGACAAACCCAAACCTCCGAAATCCAGCCCAGGTACCTGTTGGATCTCCATAGCATTCAACCTGTCTTCCAACTGCTTGTAACGGTTTTCAGCCGGAGGATATTGTTCATCATTGAATTTTGTCTCGTTGTCGGAGACCCCTGGACTAGGAACCCTTTCCTCTTGATAACTGCCTCCCCCAACAGATGGAGTGGTCCTCTCAGCTTCATTTTGTGTGCCATTCCCAGGTTTGCGTCTAGGGTTGAACCACACCGTCCTCTTCTTCTTCTTTTTCAAGAGCAGGGTCTTCAGATCTTGCTGTCCCTGGGCCAAATTCATGATCAGCTCTTGGAACTGGGCATTCTGAGCCTGGAGGGCCTTGATGGATTGTTCGTTGGATGGTGAAGAAGACATGATGATGCTGAAATAAACAGCGGAGAAGGTAAGTGACCTGTAAAAGGGATACCTGCAATGCGATGATATGTATGTACATATATGCAATGTTTTCAAGGACCTCGCGGGGTAAACAAGAAAATTGTTAGCATTTGAATTTGCGACTTGATTGAAGGAACTGCATATTGTTGGGAGTCCTTCTTCAAGGGTCAAAGGCTCACCATATCTAGTGGGTCATAGCCCCTGACAACCTTGGCTAGAGGGAAATAAATCCTCTTTGCCCCTGGCTGGGATAGTTGATTCACCATGACCTGCATCACAAGCCCTTGAGATCCTTGAAATGGGTTAGGATGTATGCAATGGTATGATGTCATGATGCATGGGGTAATATGGATAAACCCTGTTGTGAGTCCCTAATTAAGGACTGCAAACCAAAACCTGCAAGAAACTTAGGATACCCTGTTATGAGTCCTAATTAAGAACTATAAACTAAACCTGCAAAACTCGGTAACCCTGTTATGAGTCCTAATTAAGGACTATAAACAAAACCTGCAAGACATTCAAGGGTCAGATAACAAGCAGGCAAGTAGTCAAGTACGAAGGCACACAAGTCACACAAGAGAAACCCTTAGAGTTTAGGCCAGCATGGGGTCTGGGTAGTACCCTCTTTCAGTTTGTTGGTTCATACCTGTCCTATCAAAGTAACCGGGTTCTTAGAGGATCCCAATATCATTGACTACCCTCAATCGGTCATAACTCCAGCATCGCAATCTTTTCTTGCGGCCAGAACCATCACGAGAGTTTAGCCTCAATGGGCGTAGCATACTGCTACTGTTCTAATGGCCAAGTTGTGTCCTTTAAGGTTCTAAGGTTGTTGGTGCTTAATGACTCCTTAGAAGACCCATACTCTCCTCGTTGCGACACAAGGGATATCGGTACAGACCAAGGTGCCACACCAACGTAGCCACTGCTTCACCCGTGTCGGTCTACGCCGGACAGGTCCCTCACAGCTTATGCTACCTAAACAGGGTATCCCCAGATCCGGGTTAGGATCTATGTAACTCCCATGTAACCCACAAATTTAAAGCAGACAAGTCAATACATTTGAAAACACAGTTATGAACTAGCCCTAAGGTACACCTCACTTTAAGTTTTAGTCCCCAGCAGAGTCGCCAGTTCTGTGATCGGTGGATCTGGAACTGACTGTTTAACGCTGGTTCGCGAAATGTCGCGGAAGCAAGAGTCGCCACCGTCTTTTATTTTCTCCAAATGGAAAGGACAAAAGCACAGAAAAATTCCTTAAAGAGATTGCTCTCGGTTCGGGAGGTAGATTATAGAAAGGGAAGGTGTTAGCACCCTTTCTATCCATGGTTATCCATGGGCTCTTAGATACTTGCTCATTTGTGTTTTCAAAAAATGGTTTGTTTGCTTTTCAACTGTGGGTTTTAAAAAGTTTCTTTGAAAATTTCAGTTCGACTCTTGTATCGGTCCTCAAGAGTGTTTGAAAAATTGCTTTCGAAAGCTTTTTTGAAAGGTGTCGGTGTGAAAAGTATTTTTTGAATTTGTTTTGAAATTAGAGCAAGTATCTAGAGTCGTCTACCTACCCTAAGGAATTCGTCTGTGTAAATGTCCTTTAAAGTAGTGCCATCCCACCATTGAGAGGTAGGTAGCACCACCGTTGGAGGTGTTCGGGTCAATTCGAGGTTCGGGACATGGTGATCACCAGAGCAATGGGAAGACACCTTAGAAGCCACCCTCATGCCAGGTTCCCGAATCATGAGGACTTACTAAGACATCCTCTACTCGACGATCACCTTTCGAGGCAAGGCAACAGTGAGGCGTACCCTAGGGGTGGTGTGTCATTTGTGTGTCAGATTCATTTATTTTATCTTGTCATGTTATGGGTGAGCTACGCGTTTGTTTTTATTTAAGACCATTCATTCTTGCATGCTATTATTAACAATTAAAAATTGCGAGAAATAAAAGTTCTAAAGCTATTACAAAAGGCGCGGGTCCACATCGCCAAAATTTCCAGAACCCGATTTGACAGAAAAATAAAGAAATAATGAAAAGATTAAAATGTTACATGGCCTTGGGAGAGATACATAAATATTAAGAGAAAAAAGAAATAAATACGCGCATTGAGATTTTAAATTGAAACGAGGGCGTTGGACCCTTTTTAATTAAATTAAATTAAACGATTATTAAATTAATAAAATTAAAATGAAAAGAAATTTGTTTTTGGTATTTTAAGATTTTAATGGAAAAAAGAATTAAATGAAATTGAGAAACTAACCTTAATTCTAAATTTTATTTGTTAAGAAAGTATTAACTTTAACCTAAAATTAAACCTAATTATTTTACATGCAAATTACAAAAATAAATAATAGGAAATATTTAATTATTATGAAAGAAAAGAAAAAGGGATAAAAATGATTATAAACCCTAATTCTACCAATTTTAGATTTTTATTAAGGAAAATATTACAATTAAACCTAATTTAATAACTAAAGTTAATTAATGCAATTTATTTACAAAAAAAAAATATTAATTAAATAAATATATTTAATTTTTGTCCTTTTTCTGATTTTTGTGTTTTTTTATATTATTTGTGAAATATTAAATTAATTAAAAAAAACAATAATTGAAAGAAAGTAAAAGTAATGAAAAAAACAAAGAATGTAAAAAGGTTTGCAAACCTAGGGGGTTCTGTCCCCAAAGTGGAGGGTTTATTAGCATTTCTGGCCCATTTAAATTCATGGCCTGATTGACTTTCGTGGCTAGCATGTAGCTCCGTTGACTAGTGCCTATGGTGTCCATCAGATCTGGTCCCTTGGATTGGCATTATTGGCCAAGTGGCGCGCCAGAAATTATGGACGCATGGTGGTCCTTGAAGCTGAAATTGCATAGAATGTCAATTGAAAAAATAATATTGGAAAGGGTGGGGACCTGGGGCTCGAACCCAGGTCCTGATGATTACCAGCCTTACGCCTTACCACTGAGCTATTCAACGCGCTTTTATTATACAATATGAAACAAATAATATAACATAAACACAATGGTCAATGGGAAATTTAGCGCGAAATTCAAATAGACCAATCACTGAGTGCCACTGAGTCATCTTCTTCGTCCCAGTGTTTCATCTGAAAAAACAAAAAAATGACCAAATACAAAAAATAGCGATTAGAGATTCTTGGCTCATAAATTAGGCGCGAGATATGGAATTGATTGGCCATGGTCTTCTGGTTCTAATGGTCCAAGCCTCATGTCCCAATTTTTCCTGAACTGGGAAACCCTAATTCACAGCTTTGAAAACCCTAGGTCTTGTTCATGGCGAAATCGCGTGTAGTGCACAAAAACACAATTAAATTATATAGTTAGCATCAGAATCATATAATGAACACAAATCAAGCATCAAAAATTATGAAAACTGCATGAATCGAGATGCAAGAGTATCAAATATTTTCTGTACAGGGTGAGATCGTTCTCACGTTTCTTGGTCTCAAAGCTTATGGTTTTGATCTGTATATGTTCCTTGAAGCCTCAGGAACACGATGGAATCAGTGTTGTGGCTTGAATCGACCTAGAAATTGGTTTTCAGATTTGAGTTTTCTTGAGAAAATTCAAGTTTGTTCTTGGCCTTTTTTGCGCAGCTGGGAGATCTTTAGGATTAGGTTTAGCATGTATATGTACCTGTGAATGATTAGGGTTAAAGAAATCACACAAAAACCTTTGCATTCATGATTTGCAAGATTTGATTTTCCAAGATCTTTTCAAATATTTTTCATGCCTATTTGGTACAAATCATGGCCAATTGACTTCAATTCCTTCTATATCTGATCATGCACGAATTTTTAAACCTATTCCATGCACAAAAAGATTTGATTGCATTGATTTGGTATTTTTCACCTATTTATTTTAATTAAATGAATTATTAATGATTAAAAATCCAAATAAATAAAATAAAAATGATAAAAACTTCCCTTTGGGCCAAATGGTCGTGCACAAGCCTTGGATGATGAATTGTGGAAGAAAAAGAGGCCCATTAGCAATTTTAAGTCATTTGAATCAATGTTGACTTTTCAAAATATCCAAAAATTTCCCAACTTCCACAAGGCATAACTTGCTCAATTTTTAAGCTTTGCTTATGTTCTTGGACATTTTGGAAAGGTCTTTGAGTCCTCTAACCAATGCCTTTGGTCCCTTGTCATTTCGTTTTACCAATCTCAAGTTATGGCCTTTGACTTAAAGTCCCTTTTTGTTGACTTTTGAAAATGACCTATAATGTTGAAATTGATAACTTTTTGTGAGAGCATTTCTTGGACTTGAATTATGAAGATGAGTTGTAGGAAATGTCATTCTATTCAAAATGAGCTTTGGATGGAATTTTTCTGATAATCCATGTGAAAGTTATGCCCTGGTCAATTTACAGTTGACTTTTTCAACTGTCCAAATATGGAAACTTTTGCATCTTGATGATTTTTGAGCCAAGCTTTGAGAATCATGATCAAGCATTGATCAAATGATGTTTGTGGCTTCAAAATGAGATGTTGACCAAAAATTTGAACTTCTGACTGTCAAATGACCATTTTGCCCCTACAGTTGACTGTAGTGCAATTAGGGTTTTTGACTGTGCAATTTTGTGCTGAAAGTCTTGAAACTTGGTATGAGGATGCTTGACCATCTTTATAGGCATGTGAGACTTGATTAGACCCTTGGAAACTTCACTTTCTTTGTCAGAACCAAAACCCTAATTTTGATTGTTAGGAGGCCCTTACATTGTGCAACCCTTGGGGAACTTTGAAGCATGCTTTTGACAAATCTTGAAGAATATGGGAGGGCAAATTTTGGGGTACAATAGTATACCCCACACAGTTCCCTCACAGTTTGTCGCTACTTCTAAAGGGTATCCCCAGATCCGGATTAGGATCTATAAAACTCCGATTCAAACCCAAAATATCAAAGCAAACAAGGCATACAATTGAAAACATAAGTGATCTTAATCCTAAGGTACACCTCACTTATTAATATATCCCCAGCAGAGTCTCCAGTTCTGTGATCGGTGGAAATAGAACTGACTGTTTTAAAGCTGGTTTCGCGAAATGTCGCGGTAAGCAAGAGTCGCCACCGTCTTTTATGTTCTCCAACAAGGAAAGGACAAAAGCACAACAAAATTCCTTTTCGAGAATGTTTCTCGGTTCGGGAGGTAGATTATAGAAAGGGAAGGTGTTAGCACCCTTTCTATCTGTGGTTATCCACGGGCTCTTAGGTACTTGCTCACTATGTTTTCAAAAATTGTTTGCTTTTCTTGTGTTTGTGGGTTTTGAAAAAGTTTCGTTTTGAAAACTTCTAGGTAACTCTTGTATCAGTCCTCAAGAGTGTATGAAGTATTTGTTTGAAAACTTTTTAAAAGTGTAGGTGCGAAAAGTATTTTGTTGTTTTGAAAAGAGCAAGTACCCAGGAGAATCTACCTACTCTAAGGAATTAAGCTGTGTAAGAGTCCTTTAGACAGTGCTATCCCACTATTGAGAAGTAGGGAGCACCGTCGTTAGAGTTTGTCGGGTCAATTCGATTATCGGGACATGTGGTCACCAAAGCAATGGTAGGACGCCTTAGCGGTAACCCTATTGTCCTAGATCCTTTTTATCCGAGGCAACCGTTTCGAGGCAACTGGATCTTTAGACAGGAGGGCGACCTCTAAAACACCCTATACTTGACGACCACCTCGAGGCAACCAAGTGAGGCGTACCCTAGGAGTGGCATGTGCGAGTGTGTAGGATTCAGTTTATGTTTATCTTTGAACATGCATCATTGTGAGCTACGGGTTGATTTTATTTTTCATACAAGTCTTGCAGGCATAATTAACAGTTAAAATATTTGTGCGGAAAATAAAGTGCGGAAAGGTAAATCTACGCTATTACAAGGCGCGGGTCTATACATCGCCAAAAACATAACCCGTTTGGAAAATAAGTGCGAGAAAATAAAGCGATAAAAGAGGTCCTAATCAACTATTACATACTCGAAGCAGATACATAAAAATGATCAAAAAATAATAATGCGCGAAAGAATTGAATCGGGACGTCCTTAGGGTTTTGACCCTTTTTGAGAAAAGAAAGAAGTTTGGTCCTTTGTATTTAATTAATATTAAACCTAATTTACTAATTAATTAAGTAATTAAAAGAAAAAGTATTATGTTTTTTATGTCTTTAATAAAAATAAAATAAAAAGAAATTAAAAGTTGGTAAAACCTAATTCTAATTTATTTATTTATTATGAAAAATAGTCAAAATTAAACATAATTGTACTAAATTGATTTGTTAGCATTTTATTTTACAAAATAATGAATTAAAGTGAAATTAATAATTAATAATAATAATAAAATATTTACATTTAATGGTCTGAATTTATTATGAAAATAATATTAATTATGTTAGTTAAATAAATAATAATAATGGTTAGAAATTAGTAAAAGAAAAATAAAAGAAAAATATTTAACCAGGGGGGTGTTGGGCCCATAGGAGGTGAATTTAGAAATCTGAGGCCCACTAAGCTCCAGCCTGCGTTGACTTCTGGAATTGTCTGCACATGCATTGACTGAGAGCATGGTGCTCATCATCTGTTGGCCATTGGATTGGAACGTGAGGACACATGGCAGGCTGAAGCGTGAGGTTTGTGGTGGAACACGTTGGGCATCCTGCATAGAATCACGTTAAGAAAAATATGAATAATTATTTTGGGGGGACCTGGGAATCGAACCCAGGTCCCAATGATGCACAACCAACACACCAACCGCTAGGCCACTTGCTCGCTTCTGTTATTAGAATAAACAATGAAATTAATATATGAAACAAGTGAATATGCTGTACACAAACATAAAAATGCGCGCTCCTTTTGAATCGTCCAATGGCACGCTTCCACGTCCTTCGTCTTCATCCCTGAATACCTGCAAAATAAATCAAATAGCGGGGGTTTTTAACCCCCACAAAATAGGACGACAGAAAATAGCGATTAGGCGCACCCAAAATATAAATTGTTCGCGAGCATTGCATTGTGTTCGTCTTGATCAGACGGTTTCAACCATATGCGTTAGGGGTCCTGATTTTACTGGATGTGGAAAGCCCTAATCTGAGAGCTCAAAAACCCTAAATTTCATTAATGGTGTTTTGCAATTCTGGGCATTATAATGCAATTATCTTGTACCAAAAGCTTCGTACAGTCCCTATGAATACAAAACAATCAACAAAACACGTTAATGATGCATGAATCAAAGTATGTGATTATGAAAAAATTTCCAAACCGTGAGACTGTTATCTTTGGATTCTTTGAGTGTTAGCACTTGATTTTGATTGCAACACGTTTCTGGAAATGCTAGCAATGTATTAGAATCAAGAAAATGCCTTGAACTGGCCTGGAAGATTGAAAACAGATTTGACTTTTTTCTTGATTTTTTTGAATATGGTTAGGGTGTTTCTTGCAGCAATCTCACGTGAATAGCATTAGGGTTAGGTTCAGTACTTATAATAGAATGGATTTAGGTTAAATCTTTGACCAAGGATCCATGGAATTCATGTTTTCAATATTTGATTTCAATCAAATCTTTTTGCATAGTTTTGATTGGGAAAACTTGCCAAAATTGGATATTCTTGTCTCTTTGATTGGCACACGAAATCTCCAGCTCATATTGGTCATATTTGCTTCATGAAAAGATTAAAAAACCATGTCTTGATATTTTCCTACATTATAAATTAATTAAATGAATTAACATCAATTAAAAATCCAATTAATTAATAAAAATAAGAAAATAAATCAATTTAAGCTTGATGGGTCGTTCATAGGCCTTGGACAATGTTTCAAGATGGAATTTGAGGCCCATTTAGAAAAAATGATCTGTTTTGAGCAAAGTTGACTTTTGCAAATTCACAAAAATTTCCCAACTTCTCCAATGCATATCTTGCTCAATTTTGATCATATGAACATGTTCTTGGACATTTTGGAAAGGTCTTGAAGTCCTCTAACCAATGCTTTTGGTCCCATGTCATTTGGATTTACCAATCTCAGGTTATGGTCTTTGACTTAAAGTGCATTTTTGTTGACTTTTGAAATTGACCTATAATGTAGAAATTGATAACTTTTTGTGAGAGCATTTCTTGGACTTGGAATGTGAAGATGAGTTTTAGGAAATGTCATCCCCTTCAAAATGAGCATTGGATGGGATTTTTCTGATGAACCATGAAAAGGTTATGCCTTGGTCAAGATACAGTTGACTTTTCTACTGTCCAAAAATAGTAACTTTTGCATCTTGCTCATTTTTGAGTCATGCTTGTGGAATCATGATCAAGACTTGATCAAATGATGATTGTGATCTCAAAATAAGATGTTGACCAAAAATTCTGACTTTTGACTATGAAATGACCATTTTACCCCTACAGTTGACTGTAGAGCAATTGGAGCTTTTGACTGTGCAATTTGACCCTGTGAGCCTTGAAACTTGACATATAGATGCTTGACAATGTCTATAGACCTATGGGACTTGATTGAGCCATTGCAAACCTCAAATTCCTTGAAAGAACCAAAACCCTAATTTTGACTGGCTTAGGAGGCATTTGGACTGTGCAACCCTTGAGTAGTCTTGAACCATTTGAAGATGATTCTTGACAAACTTTGAAGAATATGGGAGGGCAAATTTTGGGGTACAGCACCTGCGAAGAGATTCCATGCCCTACAAAACAAGAACAAAGATGAAGATCCAAACCCTTGAAATGGTTAGTGGATGCATATGATGCTTTATGATGTTCATGATGTATGCACAAGCACATGTACAAGCAAGTCACAAAAATCCTAGTTTCAGGCTTGCATGAGGTTTCATAGGTAAGTACCCTCTTGAGTTTAGTTGGCTCAAAACCTGTCCTATAAATAGTAATCGGGTTCTAAGGAGCTCAATATCACTGGATTATTTTCTATGTTCATTGTTTTGGTTTAGCCACTTAACTAGCAACCAAAATATTCCAAGAAAACAACCCTCAATGAGTGTAGTATCGAGTATCTACCAACTTCGGACTGCACCAAAGTCGGTTCTCTCACTACCCCTAATAAAAGGCCAAGATGGTCAAGTAAGGTTCTAAGAGTTCATTAGTGCTTCATGACATCACTCAGCGGCCCCGTATTCTCTTTGATTGACTCAAAGGCTACCGGTACTCACAAATATGTCGCACTAATATAGCTATTGCTTCAACCGTGTCGGTATACCCCGCACAGTTTCCACAATGTATTGCTATTTACCTATGAATGTTTCCCAAATCCGGGTGGAGGATTTCAAGCCCAAACAAGAGAACCAAAATGTAAAGCAATCAAAGCAAACAATAATCATGCAAAGGGTGATCTAAGCCCTAAGGTTACTCCACTTTTAAAGTTTTCCCCAGCAGAGTCGCCAGTTCTGTGATACGGTGGGAGAACTGACTTGGGATTTTACGTTTGTGTTCGCAAATGTTTCGGTTTAGCAAGAGTCGCTACCGACTTTTTATTTTATCCTAAGGAAAGGTCAAAAAGCACAGGAAAGACCTTTGAGATGTTTTCTTGGGTTCGGGGAGTAGATTATATAAAGGGAAGGTATTAGCACCCTTTATATCCATGGTTATCCATGGGCTCTTAGTTACTTGCTTAGATCACTTGCTTTGCTTTTCAATTGTTTGAAATGGTGCTCTTCGATTGTTTGAAATGGTGCTTTGTGTGTGATTTTGAAAGATGTTTTGAAAAGAGTCCATCGTTGTGGCAACCTTTGTAATGATTCTTGTTTGAATGTATACAAAGGTGTTTTTGTCTTTTGAAAAGTTTTCAATGTTTGAAAGTAGGGTTTTGAAATTGTGTTGTGAAATGTGTTTTGAAGATGGCAAGGATGTTTGCAAGTTTGATCAAGTAACTAAGAGTTGTCTATCCTATTTTACTCAAAGATCTTTCTTATGTTTTTAACCCTTTTAACAGTGTTGTTTCACCATTGTATTTGGTGAACAACCTTGTGTTAGGATGTTAAATGGGACAGGCGCGGGTCATCGTATAGATCATGATAGCAATAGTGTCAAGTATTTTTGGCAATTTTCTTGAGGGACTTGATCATTTTGTTTAGGCAACTCAGATAGCGCCATCGAGGGACTATGATCTTTTGTTTTGTTTTTGTTTTGCCAAAGTACTTGACATGCAACCATAGCCCATTTTTGAAGGCAACAAGTGGATTGTAACCCTAGGGGTGCAAGTGTGCATTGTGTTTATTTTAATGCATTGTTATCTTGGATTAGGTCAAACTAATTGTTGATTTTATTTTGTATACAAACCTTAAGTCTAATCATGGCATAATTGAAAGCATTTAAAGGTGCGAGAATTTAAATTCTACACTATTACAACATGATATAGGGAGGGGGTACAAATTTGAATTGGGGATTATTTTGCAAGAAATTAAATCCTAAATTATTACAACCATATTGAATGGGTAAGACATAATATTAAATATACAATATTTAAATAAATACAATAAATAAATATTAAACAAAATGTATTATGCAAAAAATGTTTTTTATGTATGAAAAATAGTATGTTTAATGTGAAATGTAAATAAATAAAAAGTTAATTTTAATTATTTTGTGTTTTAGGGCAAAACCCTAATTTTCTTAAATAAATAATAGTATTTATTATTTATATTCAATAATGTATTAATTTGTACAAAAATAAAAGTATATTAGGAAAATGGTATTTTTTGGTATAAAAATATTAATAAAAATAAAATGTGATATTTTTATATTTTTACTCTAAGTATTTAATAAAATAAAAGTATATATGTTTATTATGTGTATATTAATCAAATTAAATGTGTACAAAATAAAATAAAATATGTACAAAAATAAAATATATTCAAGACAATATTTTTAATATGAATAAAAATAAATAACAAAATAAAAGTATAGAATGTAAATATTTTTTCAAGTTTTCAAATAAATTAGGAAAGTATTCAAAATGTTTTTATATAAAAAAAATCAAAATAAAATACCAAATAAATGTAAAAAATTATAAAAAAATATTTTTTGGGCATTTATTATATTTGGAAATAAAATAACAAAGTCAGAAAAGAAAACAAAAATTCAAAAATGCAAAAATATAAGAAATTGGTCCAGGGGGTGTGAAATTGGAAAAAAAAAAGGGTGTTAGAAGCAAAACTGGCCAGGCCCAGCCCAAGCCATCATCTTCAACCTCCAGCATTTGTCAAACGTGCGCATGCCTGGTTCAAACTTGGACATCCTGTTTCAGTGATCTTTTGCCAAAACTCACAACATCAAACTTGTAGAGAATTTTAATACAATTCTAACCATATAAAGCATTGATCCTAACTCTCAAAGACCAGAGAGAATTTCTCTGGCCCTAAAATCTGACCTAGCTTTTTTCACATGTTCATGGATGAAATTCTCCTTGCACACTTAATATAAATGAAAGCTGAGCATATGTATGGCTTCCTAGCAATGAATACTACATTTTTCATTCACAAACCTAAGGCTAAATGTTCCTAAATAGAGAGATAGAAGTTCATGAAATACCTGTTTCAGTTGACTTCGAGCTGGACAATGCAGCAACTTCCAAGAGTGCTTGAGGTTCTTTTGAGCTTGCCTGATGTCCAATGAAGCTTTCCCAAAGCTTGACTTATTTTGAAGTAGCCTGAATAGTGCTACAGAACTCAACCTGCAAAGCTTTGAAACAAAAATGGCAATGTGTGTTAATGGTGTTACAACTAGCAATGGATGTCTGGGATAGTTCAGGTGAGTTGAGTGGAAGGTATTGGAACAAGTTTGAGGCAAAACGCACGAGGGAAAGTGGAGATGGGGGTGGTTCTGTAGGGCTTTCCCTGTTTTAAAGAAAAATGGTGATTTTGGGTATGAGGGTGCTTTAGGGGTGAAAGGCTCGTGCTTATGACTCAAAGGGTTGTGTGAAATGTGTTTGTGATATTTGTTTAAGCTAGCAATGACTGGTTTTCAAGTTTGGGGGATTTTGTACAATTTCTTCTTTGTGAAGCAAGAATGTCTAACTCTCTCAATGCAGGCTTGTAATGCCTATCTTGTATGCTGCATATTTTGACCTTGATACTTGCAATTTGTGGATTTGATCTTGCCTCAGAGATATGGCCCCATGCCTCAAAGATCTTGGTTTGACATAAAGTGTAACTTTTCAAAAATGGCATTATACCTTTTTCCAAATAAGGATTAGTTTTGCATGCAATGTCAAAATGACCAAGATAATGCATTAGCTCAGTGGATTTGCATTCAATTAAGGAGTGTGAAATGGTTTAGAGGCCTTCAAGCTAGTACAAAGCATGCTGATTTGAAAATGCAAGTTGTATGAACATGTATTGGCCATGGATCAAAGTGAGTTTTTGCCAACTTCAAGCATTCGATTCTCCCTAACCACAAAGGTGTTTGAGGAGTTCTTGGACAATTTGGAAAGCTTGCAATATGTACTATAATCCATATTTGAAATTAAACTTAAAAATCCAAGTGGAACTATGTGAAAAATGGCCAAGAAGATGGGCCAAAATCCTGCCTAAACTAGGGCAAAATTTCTCTAAGTTAAAAGTTTTAGGTACCCTTGTTCCAAAAATCATAACTTGAGATCCAAGCTTCTTTTGAGAAAACTTTGTGAATCAAAGTTGTAGACTTTGTGATGAAATACAACTTTCATGTTGCAAGTTTTGTTTTAATCCATTTGCATCTTGGTGAAAAAATGGGACAAAGTTAGGAAAAAAATAAGAAAATTTTATAACTTAGAAAAATTCTAAGTTATGAAATTTTTCCATTTTAAACCCTAATTTGCATTTTTGGGTTTCTTGATGAACAAGTTTCATAATTTGACATGTCTTGATGAAAAATGACCCTTGGCACTTGATTTTGACCAAAAAGTCAAAGTTTGACTTTTCAGTATACAGTCAAATTTTGATCAGTTGACTGAAAAATTCATCTGTCAATCTTATGCATTGGAGATCTTTTGAACTTGTTGAATGGTTCAAGACAATTTCATTGAGTCCTTGAGCCCATGGTTGAGCTTTATTTGTCATTGTCTAGGTCAAACAGTCAAAATTGCCTTTGTATAGTCAAAACCCTAAAAATGACCATTTTGCCCTTTTGGTGATCTGATCAAATTTCTTGTGGAATTGTGATCCAAACTTGATCAAATGGTTAATATGAGTTCATGATGTTGATGTGGATCAAATTTCATGAGGTTTGACTGTTAATTAGCCACAGTTGACTTTTTCCCCAATATAGCTGATTTCTATGTCAACTGTCCAATTGACTGGGCAAAAATTTGAATCAAGGCTTGAAACTTGGTATGGAAAAATTTGTGAGTCCAACATGAAGTATGAAAGTCACTTTGGGCATTGTAGGTCAAAACATCACTGTGCAAACTCAAACCCTAATTTAGGTCAACAATGCAAGGAGATGTCTTGAGCAGAGCAAACCCTAGTTTGATCTGGAGTTCCAAGAATCTTGTGATGAAAAATGTTGATGAAATGAGAGGGAAAATTTTGGGGTACAACACTTTATAGATCACTTTTTCTTTGTTTGAAAATGTGTTTTATGGTGTAAGTTTGAAAATATTTTGAAAACGCCTTTGTTGCGGCAAACTTTGTAATGATTCTCGTCTCTATAAGAATTTATACAAAGTGTTGGTTTTGGAAATATTTTAAAGAGATGTTTGTTTTTGAAGATGTTTTGAAAGTGTAAGTGTGGAAGTGGTTTTAGTTTGAGAGCAAGCAACTACGAGCGTTCTACCTACTCAAAAGGTCTTTGTTCTTTTCCTCCTCCTTTAGATGTTTCTATCTTACCATGGATTGGTAAGAAGCCCCGTCGTTGGATGTGAAGGGACGGGCGTGGGTCAATCGTATAGTCATAGAAGGCAACTTATGAGATGTTTTAGCAATTTTCGTAAGGGACTAGATCGTTTACCAGATGCAGCAGTGAGGGACATCGAGGGACTACGGTCTTTTTTTATCGAGGGTCTTTGCTAAAACGCCTATATTCGAGGGACATGAATATTTTCTGAAGCAATAAGCGAGGTTGCCCTAGAGGTGCACGTGTGTGAATCATGTTTTGATTGCATGCATTTTTGTCTTTGAAATTAGGGTTTTCTAACGGTTGATTTTATCTTGCCATACACACCCTAATTACTAACAACTTATATTAAACCAGGAAATTACATAAATTAAAATCCTAAGCTATTACATCACTTTAGGGGATGGGGGATACAAATGTACAAATGGGGGTGGAAAGCAATAAAAGTCCTAATTATTACAACCATATTGAATAGCAAAGAATGAAAATATATAGAAAATATAAAATAAATAAAAAAACAACGCAAAGGTGAGAAACAACAAATCTTTCGATTCATGCAGTATGTTCGAAGCATGCATCCTTCAATTCACAGAGAAAAAACAAATATTTTGATTCATGCAGTATGCACCCTTCGATTCACACACCCTTTTTTCTTCTGTTTGGGCTTGTAAAGCAGTGTGTGTCGAAGCCTAAGGATTTGTGTCGAAGCATGCTGTAATTTCTCACTCTAACATTATTTTATGGTCTGTACATGTTAGTTCTTGACAAGAAAGGAAAACAAACAAAAAGAGTAGCTTCGAAGGCAATGATTAATGATGTTTGAAACGAATGGTTTAGAGTCAAGAAGACTTACCTTGAAGTTGAAATGTGTGTTTTGGACTTGAGTTGCTACCTTTGAATGCTCTTGGGTTCGAAAGAAAAGAAAAGAGGTGTTTTCTTTGTTGGTTCTAGGTTCAAAAGAAAAGAAACAAAGGCGTTGTGTTTTTTTTTGTTCTGGGTTTAAGAGTGTTCTAAGGCTTTCAGCCTTGGGTTCTCTCCTCTCTCTTTTTTTCTTCTTCTCCTTTTTCCTTGTCCAAAAGCCTCTCTTAGATGTATTGTGAAATAACTTATTTATAGAAGAGTTTTGCTGAGGTTTTGGGGGGATAACAAGTGAAATTTGAACAGTTTGGGTATGTTCTTTTCATAGCTTTCGAGGTGCAGCTCTTATGTGCTAGTTTGGCGCAAATTAGGAGCAGCATAGCAAGACTGTTTTGCAGCAGTTTTAGAGTGTTGTGGTAGCTTGGTGCAGGGCTATTTCATAGCAGTGCAGCAGACTGCTTTTGACATGGTTTAAGGCTGTTATATGGATAGTACAGCAAGCTTGGGCTTGGAAGCATATTGGACTTTGTTCAGCAACATATTGAATACTTTACCCTTTCATTTTGATCACATAGACCCACAACCTTCGACCTAACTGATCAACAGACGAAACAATATTTGTTTCCAACAAATGTGTGTCCTTCAAATGAACCACACAACCTTCGACCAAACTCAAACAATAGACAAAACAATATTTGTTTCCAACAAATGTGTTTCCTTCGAATGGACCACATAACCTTAGACTAGACTCAACAACAAACGAAGCAATATTTGTTTTCACCAAATGTGTGTCCTTCGAATGGACCACACAACCTTCGACCAGACTCAACATCAGACGAAATAATATTTGTTTCCACCAAATGTGTGTCCTTCGAATGGACCACATAACCTTCGACCAGACTCAACAACTGACAAAACAATATTTGTTTCCACCAAATGTGTTTTCTTCGAATGGTCTCAAATATTGAGCATGCAAGATGATCTCATTAGCATAGTCAAAACGAAAGAATTTTTGGATTTCTTTCCTACCAGTAACCATCAGTTGATTAAGTGGTCTAAAGTTCAAATGTCAAAACCTCAAATTGTAATTCATAGTGTAGAAACTAGGTGTGTCGAAGGGTTTAGAGGTGGAATCGAAGCAGGTTGTTTCGAAGGGAGCCATTGCCTTGTGGATCAAAGCAAGCATGAAGGAAACCATTGCCTTGTGGATCGAAGCAAGCATGAAGGAAGCCACTGCTTTGTGTATCGAAGCGAGCATGAAGAAAGCCATTGCCTTATAGATCGAAGCAATCATGAAGGAAGCCATTGCCTTGTGGATCGAAGCAAGCATGAAGGAAGTCACTGCTTTATGGATCGAAGCAAGCATGAAGGAAACCATTGCCTTGTGGATCGAAGCAAGCATGAAGGAAGCCACTGCTCAGTCGAAGCTTGCATGAAGGAATCCACTGCTCAACCGAAGCTTGTGGATTGAAGCTTCTTCTTTGATTTGTCCAAATCTGCCAACCATTCCTTTTGATCAGTCATGTAGCCTGAACCAGATTTTGAATTCAACATAGTTACCTGCATCTGCACACCCTTTTTGTCTGCTTTGTACTTGTGCAAACTTGAGCTTTTGAAAATCTTTGCGAGAAATGTCTTGAGAAAAGAGAGGGAAAATTTTAGGGTACAACAGCTGCCCATGTTCAATCTTCTTAAACCTGAGGAGTTAGATTGGTGAGTCCGTCATTCGTTACTTGAAGGTGGAAGATAATTGAGCACTAGAGTGCCCAGAAATTTGCACTCGACCATGTGTTAGTTGGTTGTGTAGGGAATGGGATTAAAGATTCCATTTGGAGAGATGATGAAGAGTTGTCAGAGATAGGCTTATAGATGCCATCCAAAGCAACTATTGATAGGGGTTGTAAGAAGTGTCAGAATAAATCTTTAGTTGATTTAATCTGAAGGAGTAGATATAGTGGGATGAGTATCAAAATAATATCCATAACTGGATCGTATCTGAAAGATGTATTGAATGAGTGTCAGAATGACATCCGTCTGTGGATCATATATGAACTGTATTTTAGAATTGTATTGAATTAATGTCACAATTATATCCATATCTGGATCGTATCTGAACTGTATTTGAGAAATGATACTCAATGAGTGTCAGAATCACATCTGTATCTGGATCATATCTGAATTGTATTTGAGAAATATACTGAATGAGTGTTAAAATGACATTTGTATCTGGATCGTATCTGAACTGTATTTGAGAAATGTACTGAATGAGTGTCAGAATGACATCCGTATCTGGATCGTATCTGAACTGTATTTAATAAATGTATTGAATGAGTGTCAGAATGACATCCGTATTTGGATCGTATCTGAACTGTAGAAATGTACTGAATGAGTGTCAGAATGACATCCGTATCTGGATCGTATCTGAATTGTATTTAAGAAATGTACTAAATGAGTGTCAGAATGACATCCTTCTCTAGATCGTATCTGAACTGTATTGAATGAGTGTCAGAATGACATCTGTATCTGGGTCATATTTGAACTGTATTTGAAAGAAACCGGAATAAGTATCATAATGACATTTGTATCTGGATCGTATCTAAACCGTTTCTAGAGTGAATCTGGAATAAGTATCAGAATGACATCCGTATCTGGATCGTATCTGAAATGTATTTGAAAGATATGTTGAATGAGTGTCAAAATGACATCTGTATCTGGATCATATCTGAATTATATTGAATGATATGTTGAATGAGTGTCAGAATAACATCTGTATCTGGATCGTATTTGAACTGTATAGAATGAGTGTCAGAATGAAATTTGTATCTGGATCATATCTGAAATGTATTTGAAAGAATCTAGAATAAGTATCAGAATGACATTCGTATCTGGATCGTTTCTGAACCATTTCTAGAGTGAATCTGGAATAAGTATCAGAATGACATCTGTATCTGGATCGTATCTAAACCATTTCTAGAGTAAATCTGGAATAAGTTTCACAATGTCATTCGTCTCTGGATCGTATCTGGAATGTATCTAGAAGAGAATCTGGAATAAGTGTCAGAATGTCATCCGTCTCTGGATCGTATCTGAACTGTTTTTGAAAAATGTATAGGAAGGAACCTGTGTAGGATTGCTTCATGATGAACTCGTGTGAAGCTGCATCTGGAAATGAATGAGAAGGAACCCGTGTAAGATTGCTTCAGCTGGTCGTGTAGATATTTGCCCTGGCTTATTTCAGGAATTAATCTTTGTCCTATTTGAGAAAGAAAAATAGTTTTCCCAGCTTGTTTCGGGAGTTAATCTTCAATCTGCTCATGTAGATAGCTGTCATGTCTTGTTTCAGGTATTAATCTATAATCAGTTGTTCACAGATAGTTGTCCTGTCTTGTTTCAAGTATTGTTGTACCCCAAAATTTGCCCTCTCATATTCCTCAAGACATGTCAAGAATAATCTTCAAGTTGCTCAAGTTGGCTCAAGGGTTGGACAGTCAAATCACCTCCTAAGGCAGTCAAGTCAAAATTAGGGTTTTGTGTTGCATTAAGGTCCTCACATCCAAATGACCTCAAGTGCTCCCCAATTTCCTAATATGTTCTCAAGTTCATCCATGTCAAATTGCAAGCCTTGCAGAGGAAGTTTGGTCAGTCAATTGCTCAAGAGGTCCAAAAATCGATTGTGCTAGGGCAAAAGTCAATTGTGACCTACAGACAGTCGATCCTCAAGATTTTTTGTCAACATTCTCATTTTGAAGGATATTTCATCATTTGATCAAGGGTTGATCATGATTCATCAAGGATTGCTCAAGATTCATCAAGATTCAAAAGTTGCTAAATTAGGGTTTTGTAGGAAAAGTCAACTCAACTTTGACCAAGCATAACTTTCTCATACTTTATGAGAACTGATCCATCAAAAGCTAATTTTGAAGAGGATGCAATTTCCTACAATACATCTTCACACCCCAAGATCAAGAAATGCACTCACAAAAAGTTACAAATTTGGACATTATAGGTCATTTTTGAAAGTCAACAAAAACACCTTTTTTGCCAAAGCTTATAACTTGAGCATGGAATATCAAAATGCGATGAGACCAAAAGGGTTGGTCAGAGGACATCTCAAGGTTTCTAAAAAGTCCAAGAAAACTTCCAAAATTTCAAAATTGAAGAAGTTATGCATTGTTGAAGTTGGGAACTTTTCCAAAATTGCCAAAAGTCAACTATCCCCAAAACATCAAATTTTGACAAAAGGGCCCACTTTTTTCCACTTGATATAGTCTTATCATGCCACACACGTGTCCCATATTCGATTTCATGGCCATTCATTTATTTTTCTATTTTATTTAATTTGTATTGATTTAATTCATTTTAAATCAATATTAAATCAAATCAAATCTAAAAAATTGATGTAAGGGGATTCTTGTGATCATTACAGCTTGCAAATATCATGTGATACTCAATCAAACTCGTGCCAAGTCAAAACAAGCACAAAATCTCAGATTTGATGCAAATATGGCAACTTGATTATGGTGATCAAAAGCAAATCTTGATTCTTCAATGCATAAGGTTTAATGCCCAAATTTTGACCTAAACACATTATATTATATGCACACAAGAGAGGCAGACCAAAAGGACGCATAAAGCATTGTTGAAACGGCCAGAAGAAGTTTGAGAAAAAGCTTGAAAAAGTGAAGATCGAAATCAACATTGGAGGTCAATTCAATCCAAAATCACAACATAGCTCTCTTGCCAGCAACCTCCTGAAGCTATAACAACCAAAGGCAAGGCCTGAAGCTATCTGAAAAGCCCTGTAAGTGTTCTTGAAAACGGATATGAACATGAAATCGAAACCATTCATTCTTGCATCCTTTTGATAAACTATTGGCATAATCTTGATCCTTATCAAATTTCTAACAAGTCTGCATCATTTAATTTCGTTTTCATGGCCTATAATCATATACCCGAACCTAGGGTTTTATTGTGTTGTTTTTAGTCATTTAAATTACAGGGAAAATTGGGCCAAATAATGGTTACAGGGATGACCAGGAGGAAGAGACGAGTGCATTGGTACTCTTAGGTTTCGTTTACATGGCCTGGAGAAGATTTTTGAGATACCCTACGAAACTTCCTGTGGATAAAAATCCGCAGGTAAATAACCAGGGTTATTTGAAGAAGACGATAGCGTGTCCCTTTGCTATTGGTCCATTAAATTCAGTGGCGCTCTTTTTTATTATTTCAGGCTCAGTGCGTTGTTTCATATATTATATTTATTTCTTATTCCACTAACAAAGATGCAGCGTAGATGAGTTGGTGAGCGTGCTATTGCAAAACCCCTTGGGACCTGGGTTCGAATCACAGGTCCCCCCAAAATGCTTATTACTATTTTCTTGCAGCTATTCCAATGAATCTCCAAGCATGAGGACCACCATGCGCCTCAAGAATCAACGTGCCAGGTGCCCTTCAGGCCAAATCTGGTGGTCATGAATGAGGGATCACCATGGTCTCAGGTCAACGCACGCATAGCAAACCACAAAGGTCAAACAGGCTGGACACTGATGGGCCTCAAAAATTGCTAACCATGCTCCCAGATCAGGCCCACACCCCCCTGAGTATTTCTTTACATTTTATTTCTTTATTTCTTATTTATTTATTTTATTATTATTATTAAAAATTAATTAATTAACCAATTAACTTTTTCATAAAAAAAATCAGAAACCACAAAAATAATATTTTTATTAATTCCATTAATTTTCTTCTTTATTTTTGTAAATAAACAATTAATTAATTTATTTAGTTTAAATAGGTTCAACATTAATATTTTTTTTGCAATAAATTAAAATTAATTTAGAATTAGGTTTTTTAATATCTTTTAACCATTCTTATTTTATTTCCTTAAATAATAAAAACCCAAAAATATTTTCATTAATTCAATTATTAACTTAGACTAATTTTTAATTCAAAAAATAACAAAAAATATGCTTTATTTAATAAAAAGGGTCAAAACCCTAAGACACTCCGATTTAATTTTCTCGCGCGCGTATTTATTTTTGATCCATATTTTAATATTGTAACTGCTTCGAGAATGTAATAGTTTTGAACTTAGGACTTTAGTTATTTATTTTTCGCTTTTATTTATTTTTCGCAATTTAATTTTAAAGGGTTTATTTTTGGCGATGTAAATACCCGACGCCTTGTAATAGCTTAGATTAATTTCCAGCAATTTAATTTCCACTCAATATTAACTGTTAGATGTTTGATAAATAGGCAATGCATGACAAGATTAAACTTTAAACCTAAAATCAACAGTAGCTCACCATTAACATGTACAAAGATAATATAACTGAAAAATAACACACTCGCACATGCCACTCTTAGGGTACACCTCACTTGGTTGCCTCGAACGTGGTCATTGAGTATAGGAAGTTTTAGAGGTCGACCTCTTGTCCAAAGATCATAAGTTGCCTCGAAACGGTTGCCTCGGATAAAATGATCTAAGACATTAGGGTTACCGCTAAGGCGTCCTAACATTGCTTTAGTGACCACACGTCCCTTAATCGAATTGACCTGAAAACTCCAACGACAATGCTACCTACTCATCAATAGTGGGCTAGCATTGTCTAAAGGACATTAGCATAGTTTAATTCCTTTTTGAGTAGGTAGATGGTTCTTAAGTACTTGCTCCTTTTAAAACAAAAAACAAAACTTTTCGCACTTACACCCCTTTCAAAACAAAAACTCTTTCAAACCCACAAACACAAAGAAAAGCAAACTTTTGAAAACACTTTGAGAAAGTACCTAAGAGCCCGTGGATAACCACGGATAGAAAGGGTGCTAACACCTTCCCTTTCTATAATCTACCTCCCGAACCCGAGAAACATCTCAAAAAGGAATTTTTCTGTGCTTTTGTCCTTTCCTTGTCGGATAAAATAAAAGACAGTGGCGACTCTTGCTTACCGCGACATTTTGCGAAACGCGAACCAGCATATCCAAAACAGTCAGTTCTCATTCCCACCGATCACAGAACTGGCGACTCTGTTGGGGATGTTATAAGTGAGGTGTAACTTAGGATTAGATCACTATGTTTTCAATTGTATGCTTTCTATGCTTTAATTTTGTGGGCTTGTATCGGAGTTCTATAGATCCTAACCTGGATCTGGGGATACCCTTTAGGTAAGTAGAAATAAACTGTGAGGGATCTGTCCGGCGTAGACCGACACAGATGAAGCAGTAGCTACGTTGGTGTGGCACCTTAGTCTGTACCGATATCCCTTGTGTTGGAACGAGGAGAATATGGGTCTTCTAAGGAGTCATTAAGCACCAGCTGACCTTAGAACCTTTAAATTGACCAACTTGGACATAGAACAGTAGCAGTATGCTACACTCATTGAGACTAAACTCTTGCGATGATTCCGGCTGCAAGAAAAGGTTGCTAAACTGGAATTATGACCGATTGAGGGTAGTCAGTGATATTGAGATCCTCTAGAACCCGGTTACTATTTTTTAGGACAGGTCTTAACCAACTGAACTAAAAGAGGATAGTACCTAAGCTTCATGTCATCCTGAAATCTAAGGGCTCTCAGTGTGACTTGTGTGCCTTTACCATGTTTGCTTTTTGTGGATACTTATGGTTTGCCTTTATCATGACATCATGACATCATAACATTGCATACGTTTTGCATAAGGACTAACCTATTTCAAAGACAAGAGGGTTTCATCTTTGATCTGTTTTGTAGGTCATTATGATGCCCATGTGTAAGAATACTATCTGGATCAACTTTGTCCAAGTACCTACCCTGCTTAAAGAGTTGGTTGTCAGGATACCAGACACTACTTCCTTCATCAAGAGGCATGGTTCTCTTCTCAGTTTGGTCACCTCAAAATTGGACGAACAAATGATGAGTGTCCTGGTCCAATTCTATGATCTGATGTACCATTATTTTACTTTCTAGGACTTCCAGCTGGTTCCTACCCTAGAAGAGTTCTCTGAGCTGCTCGGTATCTCTGTTTTGGAGCAGACCCCATTTACTGGATGGGAGATGACTCTTAAGCCCAAAGAAATTGCTGCAGCCCTTCACTTGACCAAAGAAGAAGTAATGGCTAACTGGGAGACTATAAGTGGAGCTAAGGGTTTTCTGACTAAGTTCTTGGTTGGCAAGGCCAATTACTTCTGGGACAACTTAGACTTCAAGGCGTTCGAGGATATTTTGGCTCTCTTGATTTATGGTTTGGTATTATTTCTGAATCCTGATACTTTTGTTGATATTAATGCCATAAAGATATTCATCTCTCAGAATCTTGTACCCACTCTCTTGGGTGACATCCTTCATCAGCTCTATGCTCGTACTGCCCGAAAGCGGGGAACTTTGATGTGTTGTGCTCCTTTATTGTCGAGGTGGTTTATTTCGCACCTCCCTAAATTCGTACTGAAGAATAAAGAAGGAATGGGTTGGGCTTATAGGGTGATGTCTCTTTCTAATAATGACATTATCTGGACCCTCAAAGGTATGGATGAGGTGACTATCATTGATCGCTGTGGAGAGTATCCTAATGTTCCATTGATTTGAACCCATGGAGGGATTTCTTATAACCCATGATTAGCTCTCCGTCAGTTTGGAAGAGCCAGAAGAGAATGGCCTCATGAGATGCTGATGCCTCATATTATCTTTGATTTTCAGGGAGATAGCGACGAGCTGCGTCATAGATTCATAAGGGCTTGGGACAGAGTTCACCAATCTGATCCACATGAATTGGGTCCAAAGACTTCTCTGCCAATGGAGCCATATCTCAGATGGGTCCGCATCCGTGCCCAGAAGCTAGGTATGCCATATGAAGCTGTCAGGCCTGTTACTCTTGAAGTTGCTAATGAGGAGGGGGTTCTTCCAACTATTCTCCACCCGTATATACCCACTGATATTGGGACACTGAAGAGGTCTTGGATGCAGTTGAGGGACGAACGGGATTCCTACTGAGAGAGGTTCAATGAACAAGAGCAGAAGATCCAGAAGCTGACTAGGAAACTGGAGAACGAGCGGATCTTGAATGATTATGTCCGCACTGAGAAGAAGAGACCATGGGAGCATTGATGGACCTTTGATGATTTCTTTTACAGTTTTTATTTACTTTTTAGTATTTCCATTCTTGTAACGCCTAAGGGAAATTTGTTAAACAATTTAAATTTCGAAGTTTAAATCTAATAAAGTGTGTTTCCTTTCTTGTTTACAAATTTGAATCCCGATTGTCTTTGAAATCATAATCATACGCATTTCATCCCATACACTCCATAAGCAGGTACCCATTACAGGTCTCTTATCTTCTTCGCTGTTTATTTCAGCAATCATCATGTCTGCTGAACCTTCAACTGAGCAAGCTATCAAGGCCCTCCAGGCCCAGAATGCCCAATTTCAAGAGCTGTTCATGAATCTAGCTAAGGGTCAGCAGGACCTGAAGACCTTGATTCTGAAGGATAAAAAGAAGAAGAAGAAGAGGACCATCTTGTTCAACACTGGACGCAGGTTTGGAAACGGGCTGCAGAATGAAGTTGATCTGACCACCTCATCTGGAGGGAAAGATAGTCCACAAGAAAGGAGGGCTCCTAGCCCTATGGTCTCCGACAACGAGACGGACTATGATGAAGAACAGTATCCTCCTGCTGAGGATAAGTACAAACAGCTGGAAGACCGCTTGAGCGCTATGGAAATATAGAAGGTGCCCGGTCTGGACTTCGGAGATCTAGGTCTATCCTCTCCGGTCATATGTGAGGAAGATCCAGCCTTACACTGCTGATAAGAACTTGTGGATCCATTTCTTTCAAGACAGTCTCTCAGGGACTCAACTTGAGTGGTTCTATCAGTTGGACGGAGCCAGTATCCGCAACTGGAAGGATTTGGCTACTGCATTTTATAGGCAGTATCAGTACAACTCCGACCTTGCTCCTACGCGTACCCAACTCCAGGGTATGTCAATAGGAACGAGTGACGGATTTAAAGAGTATGCTCAGAAATGGAGAGACCTTGCCAGAAGGGTGCAACCACCTTTGGCTGATCGTGAGCTTGTGGACATGTTTCTGGGGACCCTGTCTGGTCCGTTCTTTAATCATCTTATTGGAAGCTCTTCAGCTGGGTTTACAGATCTTATTTTGACCGGTGATAGGATTGAAGCTGGTATTAAGGCTGGGAAGATACAGAAGGGTGCCTCATCGAGTACCAAGAAGAAACCGTTTAAGAAAGAATCCAGTGCTGTCTACAGTTCAAGAAGACATAATAGACCTGAACACCGCCAAGCTGTCAACGCGGTGGTTATTTCAAAACCTGCTGGTGCTCCTCAGCATCACAATCAATAGAAGGACGAGAGACCTCGAAGGCAATTCACTCGTCTCAGCATGACTTTGTCTCAGATTCTGCCACAGTTGCTGAAGACCAATCTGGTGATTCTAAAAGAAGCTCCGAAGAATCCAAGTACCACGTCACCAAAGTACAACCCTAATGCCCGCTGCGCTTTTCACTCTGATAGCCTGGGGCATAATACAGATGATTGTTGGGTTTTGAGGAACAGGGTGCAAGACCTAATTGATGCGAAGGAGATTGAGTTTGAGGCGCCCGAGAGGCCCAATGTTGTAACTGCTCCCATGCCCAAGCATGGAGTGAATGCTCTAGAAGAGGACTTTTTGTAGTTTCTGTGGATGATATTGTTACCCCTCTGATGACCGTCAAGAAGAACCTCTTGCTAGCCAGTTTATTTCCTGGTTGCGACGAAGGTTGTCATATGTGT
The DNA here is from genome assembly GCA_948472305.1 of Vicia faba. NCBI lineage: Eukaryota > Viridiplantae > Streptophyta > Magnoliopsida > Fabales > Fabaceae > Vicia > Vicia faba. Next base: position 988,229,257 of record OX451735.1, on the reverse strand, counting down.
TATGTTTTACCTACTGGTTTCCCATTTCTGAAGTCAGGTATCCAAAACCTGATGGATAATAAGGAGATCCTGTTTGAGAAGATTGTTGTTCCTTTCATTCCTACTGAAGAAGTTGCCATCATTACCATTTTCAACAATTCTTCCAAGGCTCCCTCGAGGAAGCCTGTTAGAATTACATCTACTCTGAAGATCGCACCTGTGATTATCATTGTTCTGGGGCCCATCCCCTACACCTCTGACAAAGCTGTCCCCTGGCACTATGGGGCTGATGTTTATGTTCTTGGAGTTAAGCAAGAGTTGGATGTTGATACCAGCGGCAGCAACATTACTGGACCCGCTAAAGTCACCCGCAGCAGCAGATTTTTCTCACCTGATATTGCTCCACCCACTGTCCGAATACCTGTTGTCATTACACCTGCAAGTGTACCTACTGCCATTCCTGATCAAGTTCCTAGTCCTACCCCTGTCGTCGAGTCATCTGACGCTCGGGGCAAAGGGTTCACCACTGATATGCCTGCCCAGACGGAGGCACCGAAGACTATTACTATTGAAGCTTCCAAACAAGAGATGGAAGAGATTCTGAAGATTATTAAGAAGAGTGATTACAACGTAGTTGAGAAACTGGGGCAAACCTCATCCAAGATTTCTATGTTGTCGTTGTTGTTGTGTTCAGAGGCCCACGCTAAGGCTCTGATTACCTTCCTGAAGACTGCCCACGTGCCACAAGAGACATCAGCTGATCAGTTTACCGATTGTGTGGCCAATTTAACTGTTGATAATGGTTTGGGTTTCTCCGACGCTGATTTGACTGCTAAAGGGAAGAACCACAACGATGCCCTGCATGTCTCCATTGAATGCATGGGCACTACTCTTGCACATGTATTGGTTGACACTGGTTCCTCGCTGAACGTCTTGCCCAAGAAAGCTCTAGACCGGTTGGATTGCGAAGAGTTAGAGCTAAAGCCAAGTAACATCATTGTCAGGGCCTTTGACGGGTCTAAAAGGATGGTGCACGGTGAAGTTGATATTCCAATTAAAGTTGGTTCTCATGTCTTCAATTCTACGTTCTACATAATGGACATTCGGCCATCCTATTCTTATTTGTTGGGTCGTCCATGGATCCACAAAGCTGGAGCTGTAACCTCAACGCTTCACCAGAATCTAAAGTACCCTGTCATTGGGAAGATTGTGACAGTTCAAGAGGAGGGGGACTACATGGTCAGCCACCTCAACTCGTTCCGATACGTAGAGATGGATGGGGAGTTCATTGAGACCCCGTTTCAGCATTTTGAAGAGGTTCCTCAGACACTGGCATCAGCTGAGACTGTGTGTTGTACCCCAAAATTTTCCCTCCCATATTCCTCAAGTTTGTCAAGATCAACCCTCCAATGTTTCAAAATTGCTTAAAGGTTGCACAGTCCCAACCACCTCCTAAGCCAGGCAAAATTAGGGTTTTGGTTCCTTCAAGGAATTTGGGGTTTTCAATGGCTCAATCAAGTCCCATGTGTGCATATACATTGCCAAGCATCTACATGCCAAGTTTCAAGACTCACAGCATCAAGTTACACAGTCAAAAACCCTAATTGCTTCACAATCAACTGTAGGGGTAAAATGGTCATTTGGCAGTCAAAAGTCAAAAATTTTGGTCAACATCTTATTTTGAAGCCACAATCATCATTTGATCAATTCTTGATCATGATTCCACAAGCATGGCTCAAAAATCATCAAGATGCAAAAGTTTCCATTTTTGGACAGCTGAAAAGTCAATTGTTACTTGACCAAGGCATAACTTTTTCATGGTTCATCAGAAAAATCCCATCCAATTCTCATTTTGAAGGGGATGACATTTCCTACAACTCATCTTCACATTCCAAGTCCAAGAAATTCTCTCACAAAAAGTTATCAATTTCTACATTATAGGTCATTTTCAAAAGTCAACAAAAATGCACTTTAAGTCAAAGACCATAACTTGAGATTGGTAAATCCAAATTACATGGGACCAAAGGCATTGGTTAGAGGACTTCAAGGCCTTTTCAAAATGTCCAAGAACATGTTCATATGATCAAAATTGAGCAAGATATGCATTGGAGAAGTTGGGAAATTTTCATGAATTTGCAAAAGTCAACTATCCTTAAAACTTCAATTTTTGACAAAAGGGCCCACTTTCTTCCACTTGATTCAGCCTTGTCATGCCATACACGTGTCCCATGATTAATTTCAAGATTAAACATTTATTTTTCTATTTTATTTAATTTTTATTGATTTAATTCATTTTAAATCCATAATAATTCAAATAAAATCAAAAAATTATTGGAATAACAATCTTCTGATTTGAATGACTTTTATGTGTCATATGCTAGCTGCCAAAACCGTGCCAAGCTTATTTATGCATAAAATTCAAAATTTGAACCAAGTATGGAATGTTCTTCAATGGTGTTAAAACAAGAATCCAAAACTTAATTGCACAAGGTTAAGGCTCATCATATCACCTAATTCTCATTCATACCTACATATGCAAGCAGTACAAACCTCATTCACGACCTAGAAATCACTGAAACGGCCAGAACAAAAACTCAAAATTTGTCAAAAAGTGGGAGATCTAAAACTGTGTTGTAGGCACTTTGAGATCAAAAGAAGCACGTAGTCTTCCTCATCGCCATACCCTGAAGCTAAAGAGACCCTTGCCAAGCCCTGAGACCTCCTACACAGCACTGTAAGTACTCTTGAAGTCACCCCTGAACATGGAATCGTATTTCCCTATTCTTGCATTGTTTCTCAAAAATATTGGCATAATCGTACTCCTTGCTTGATTTCTAACGCAACTACATTATTCAATTTTGTTTTTGGGCTTTGTATGATGATACCCGCGTCTAGGGTTTTGTTTGTGTGTTTTTAGGCATTTTGTTTACAGTTGAAATCAAGAGAAATCATAAGCATGGATGAGTTCAGGAGACCTAGACGAGACCAACCATGGTCTTGGAATAAGTTTTTGAGGCCTAGGGACGATTTTGTGAGAAGCTTACAAAATTACCTGCGGATAAAAATCCGCAGGTAAATAACCAGCAAAGTGTTGAAGAAGACGATGAGGTGTCATCATGTCGTTGGCCATTTTCAAATATCGCGCGTTTTTTTATTTATTTTCAGGCATATGTTTGTTTACCAATATAATAATTATGTTTTGTTTTAATAATAACTAACACGCGCAGCTCAGTTGGTGGCCATGCTATTGGAAAAGGTTACAGGACCTGGGTTCGAATCCCAGGTCCCCCCACAATTCTTGTTATCATTTTCTCATGCTTATTCAAGTGCAGCTTTCCAGGATACGTCCACCATGGACTTCCAACCTCCACACGCCATGTGTCTTCAAGCAGTGATCCAAAGGCCAGGGATGGATGACCACCATATTCCCAGGTCAAAACACGCGCAGTTGATTTCCCAAGTCAAACAGGCTTATGCAAATGGGCCTCAGATTCCAAATACACACCCATTGCTGGCCCAGAACCCCCCCTTTTTTGGTTCATCTTTTTTTCTTTCATTTTATATTTTCCATTTTATTTGTTAACTTTTTTTTCTTTCTAATTATTATTATTATCACTAAAACTAACATGATTATTTTTTTTCATAATAAAATTAAAAAAAAACATTTTTATTATTTATTAACTTATTTTTGTAAATAAATGTAAATTAAATTAAATTAGTTTAATTAGTTAACTTTAAAACCTTTTATAATAAATAAAAACAAATTTAGACTTAGGCTTTTCTTTTGACATTTTTAATTCTTCTTTTTTTATTTTATTTCATTAAAACATAAAAAACACAAAAACATTTTTTTCTTAATAAATTAATTAATTAGTAATTAGGCTTAATTTTTAATTAATTACAAAAAAAAGGGACAAAAATTCAATTCTTTCTCAAAAAGGGTCAAAACCCTTAGGACATCCCGATTCATTCTTTCGCGCGCATTTTAGTTTCAATTCGTTATTTTGATTATTTATGTAACTGCTTCCGGAAATGTAATAGTTAATTAGGTTTATATCTTTATTTACTATTTCCCGCATTCTTTATTTTCAAAACGGGTTTTTGTTTTTGGCGATGTATAGACCCGCGCCTTGTAATAGCTAGATTTACCTTTTCGCACTTTATTTCCTGCAAATCATTTAACTGTTAATATGCCTGCAAGAATGTATGGAAAATAAAATCAATCCGTAGCTCACAAATAACATGTACAAGATAAACATTAACATGAAACAACACACATGCACATGCCACTCTTAGGGTACGCCTCACCGGTTGCCTCGAACGTGGTCATCAAGTATATGGTGTCTTAGAGGTCACCCTCCTGTCTAAAGATCCAGTTGCCTCGAAACGGTTGCCTCGAATAAAAAGGATCAAGGATATTAGGGTTACTTCTAAGGTATCCTACCATTGCTTTGGTGACCACACATGTCCTGATAATCAAATTGACCCGAATAACCCCAAAGATGGTGCTACCTACCTCTCAATGGTGGGATAGCACTATCTAAAGGACTCTTACACAGCCTAATTCCTTAGAGTAGGTAGATTTCTATTAAGTACTTGCTCTCTCAAAAAACAAACAAAATACTTTTCGCACCTACACTTTCAAAAAGTTTTCAAACAATACTTCATACACTCTTGAGGACAGATACAAGAGTTACTTAGAAATCTTTCAAACGAAACTTTTTCAAAACCCACAAACACAAGAAAAGAAAACAATTTTTGAAAACATAGAGCAAGTACCTAAGAGCCCGTGGATAACCACGGATAGAAAGGGTTCTAACACCTTCCCTTTCTATAAATCTACCTCCCGAACCGAGAAACAATCTCGAATAAGGAATTTTGCTGTGCTTTTGTCCTTTCCATGTTGGAGAACATAAAAGACGGTGGCGACTCTTGCTTACCGCGACATTTCGCGAAACCAGCTTAAAAAATAGTCAGTTCTATTTCCACCGATCACAGAACTGGCGACTCTGCTGGGGAGCATTATTGAGGTGTACCTTAGGATTAGACCACTCTTGTTTTCATTTGCTTGCTTTGTTTGCTTTAACATTGCGGGCCTGTTTTGGGAGTTTCATAGATCCTAACCCGGATCTGGGGAATACCTCTTAGAAAGTAGCAACAAACTGTGAGGGAACTGTGCGGGGTATACCGACACAGTTGAAGTAGTTGCTACGTTGATGTGGCACTTTGGTGAGTACCGGTAACCCTTGAGTCAAGTCAAGGAGAGTACGGGGCCGCCGCGTGGTGTCGTGAAGCATCAACTGACCTTAGGAACCTTACTTGAACCATCCTTGCCTCTTTAGGGGTAGTGAGATGACCGACTTTGGTGCAGTCCGAAGTTGGTTGATACTCGATACTACAATCATTGAGGGTTGTTTTCTTGGAATATTTTGATCGCCAGTTCAGTGGCTAAATCAAAACAATGAACACAGAAAACAATCCAATGATATTGAGCTCCTTAGAACCCGGTTACTTTTGATAGGACAGGTCTTAACCAACCAACTTCAAGAGGGTAGTACCTAAACTTCATGCTGGCCTAAACTCTAAGGGCTCTCTTGTGTGACTTGTGTGCCTTCAAACTTGACTACTTGCATGATTGTTATCTGACAACATGAGTTTCGTGCAGGTTTTGTTTACAGTCCTTAATCTGGGCTTATAATAGGGTTTACGTACATCACTCCATGCATAGCATAACATCATACCATTGCATACATCCTGCATAAGGATTAATCCATTTCAAGGATCTCAAGGGTTTGTGATGCAGGTCATGATGAACCAAATTGTCCAGCAAGGGGCAAAAGGGGATTTATTTTCCTCTAGCCAAGATTGTCAGGGGCTATGACCCACTCGATATGGTGAACTTTGACCCTTGAAGAAGTACTCTCAGCAATATGAAGTTCCTTCAATCAAGCTACCGGATTCAAATTCTAACAATTTTTCTTGTTTACCCCGCGAGATCCTTGAAAACATTGCATGCATACATACATATCATTGCATTACAGGTACCCTTGGTACAAGTCACTTACCTTCTTCGCTGTTTATTTCAGCAATGGCTTCCCAACAAAACAACCAGGGTCTTCATGCTCAAGAAACTCAGTTCAGGGAGATCTTCCTAAGCCTATCCAAGGGGCAGGAAGAGTTGAGGACACTCCTCATGGGGAATTTGGTCAGGAAGAATCCTGAGGATGACAAGGACGAACGGCTGAGACATCTGCAAGCTGAGGTGGATGCAATGAGAACCCAGATGCTGGGGCAAATGGCTCTTATCCAAGGCTTGGCTCGGGAGCAAGAAGAGTTGAGAACCATGGTCAACCAGCTTCACCAAGAGAGATACAACATGAAGCAAACAGTCCAAGTCAGGGACCAGGTCATTGATCAGCTGCCAAGAGAACAAGAGTCTGGTATGGTGAAGAATAGACCTCTCCAAATTGCTACTACTCCACAGGTCCAACAACGACCTCACCCAGAGCAACAGGTTGATCAGAGTAAGCCAAACAAGCCCAGGAGGCAATTCACCCAGCTCAACGTGCCGATGTTTCAAGCTTTACAACACCTGTTGAGATTGAATCTGATTACACTAAGGGCTCCTCCCCGGAATCCCAACATCTCTGCTCCTAACTATCATCCCAATAAAAGATGTGCATACCACTCTGATAGTCCTGAACATGACACTGCCGACTGTTGGGCTCTGAAAAACAAGATCTAGGACCTGATTAATGAAGGAGCAGTGGATTTCACCCAAGATGGTCAGGATGAGTGCTTCTACCATCCCTCCAAGATTCGCCATTTGAATTGACAAGTCCTGAGACGAGAAGACTTTTGTCCATTAGAATTTTCAAGTTGTAATTTTCTTTTGATTGTTCAAACAATTATTGTCATGGAAAACCTTTTGTTTATTTCATTAATGCATCGCATATGTCTGTTTTGAATCAATATATTCGCATTCGCTATATTCAAACTGCTTTCATTTTTTGTGATGTTCAAACTCTCGATTAATAACTCTAAACCTTTTGAGGGAGGATGACGAAAACGATACCATAACCTACAGTATGCTTTTGAACAGACCCCGTTGATGAGGTACAGGCGTTGTTTCAAATCCTAAACAGTGGAGTTATAAGGCAGATAATCCCTCGTTAACCCCTTTGAGCCAAAGAAGTAGGAGTTTTTCTTTTCAAAAATTAAAACCCTTAATCATGACCTGGGGCAGGGTAGTTCTCTCGGTTGATCCAGATGCATAACGAATGGCACCAAAGAAGTCCTTACAAAACAAAAGACAGTGATGGTTCCGAATAATCATAAGGACAGGCAGTCATTACCTTTCAAAATAAAAGCCCAACAAGTCAAAACCTATGAAGGAGACTTACAAAAACTGGGGCATCCCGCTGACTGTAATCACAGAAGAAACAGTTCAGGCAAGATTAGGGATAACCAAAATCAAAAAGAAAGAGGTCCTACAAACCCTCAACAAAAAAGAAATGACTGCCTATTCAAAATAAACTGTCAATGTCCGAACCATCATTGGAATATCAGGACAAAGACTCAAACAAGGTCTAACGCACGATTAGCTGAGTTTAGGATTGAAGAACATCACGAAGAGCGGGTGGGTATAAATAAAATTTGAGCCTTTATCCTTTGTTTCTTAAATCGTGAACCAGGCTACGTTATGACCCTTAAAAGTCCTAGTTGAAGCATGGGTTAGTTCGAAAGCATATTGTTACAAAGGTATCCTGACTCCTTAAGGCTCGCTGTAAAATCTTGAGTTGACATCACGTTTTTACAAAATTCACTTGTTTTACTGAAAATGCATTTTCAAAAAAAAAACTTCAAGACAGACATAAGCTTTTGCATTCTTAAAATAATATTGTTTACATATGACCACTTGTTTGAACAGCGGAGAACTTTGCACAACGAATATCCGATGAACAAAGGTCTTCTCAACAAAAGAGTCACCTCAAATGGAAAAGCACTTCCAATCAAGGGGCACGGCATGATCATGGTCTATCATCTGGGGTAGTTAAGTCAATATTCAGAGAATCTCTCAAACGCCAAACAACTTTGGGGCAAATCTCCGCCCGAGTCACTTGGGGCATTGGATATGAATTCCAGCAGCAAACCTTGCATGATCAGACATCTTCTGGTGGTACGGCAACACAGCCCTACTGACAGGGGCACCTCCCTACATCCTGAGAACATGGACATAGTCGAAAAAGTACTACGCATAATCAAAGACCCGCTAGGTTGACTGGCCTAGGCAAAAATAAAGGCTTCCCGGCGAACCAAAAGGGTTCGGGCAAAAATGAGGGATGAAAATGAAAAAAATATGTACACCCGGCAAGCTGAAAACCTGAAAAGGCAGCTTGGGCAAAAATGGGTATCCCGATGGACTGAAAACCCGAAAGGGCGGTCCAGGCAAAAATTAGGGATCAAAGCGTACGACTATGTCTCATCATCTCGTCACTTGCCTACCAGAAGGAGTTGTCAATCGACAGTTATCAAGCACCTCACAGGCCTTCTTCTCCCGCGGAAGCTGGGGCAATAAGAATTGTCCGAATTGTCCGAACTGTACGAGTTGCTCTGTCCACCAAGGTACCAAGGCAGGCTCAGCGGAAGAACATGACCAAATTGCCTCCACTCCCCGCAAAGTAAGACAGGTTTCAGCCCTACTCTCCCCAAGCAGAGTTGGTCTCCCATCAGCCCCGAAAAGGCACAGTACCCCTAGCAAGTCAGCAACACTCTCCCCAAGCAGAGTTAGCCTACTGTCAGCCTTAAGGAAGTTGGATATCCCCAGAAAATCTCAACATTCCCCAGCGGAGTATGCAGACGTTCCTAAGCAAGCATCCCCAACAGTCTTAATATAAGATTGTTCCCCGGCGGAATCTGGACACCCCAGTGGAGCCACTTCCCCAGTGCAATTCAAAAGTTTCCCCAGGAGAGTTGAATCATCCTCCCCAGTAGATTCTGGAAGCTTATCCCCAGTAGATTCTGGAAGCTTATCCCCAGTAAAGTCTGGAAGCTGGCCCCTTGCAGGGTACGAATGCATCTCCCCGGCTTTATTCAAAGGTTATTCCCCACCAGGGTCTAACTGGGTTATCCTCAGCTAATTACCACGGAAGGATCATCCTCCGCGAAGTTCTTCTTATTCCCTAGCGGAGTTCATCAAATCCTCCAACAAAACATATCAACGGTATCCCCAGCGGAGTTATCATCAAACCTCAGCGAAGTATCTCTTCCCACCGAGTAGTTCCCTGCAGAGTAATCTCTCCACCAAGTTTATTCCCCAACGGAGTCATCTTCTCCTACCGGTTTATTCTTGCAAACATCTTTGTTCATATTCCCCAGCGGAAGCAAAGAATTCTCTTCAACATCAGCCCAAGATTTAACTCCCGACATTCGTCAAGGATTGATTTTCCCAGACGAAGATACATTCACAAACATCACATTTTCACACATCATGATACATACAATATACGCATCACATCATACAATCTCATTTATTTTTTAGAACATCATGCATTTTCATACATCATGACATTACATACAACTAATGTTTTGCCTTTTCAGGAAAAGGTCGATCAAAATACATTACTATCAACTTTTGAAGTTCCGAATTCGATTCCTGTATCTAGCCAGGGCACATCTGTGAATGATGGTTTGTAGATTCGATACCTGTATCCAGCCAGGGCACGTCTGTAAGCAACCTTTTGAAGTTCCGGATTTGATTCCTGTATCTAGCCAGGGCACGTCTGTGAGTGTTTGTTTGTAGATTCGATACCTGTATCCAGCCAGGGCACGTCTGTAAGCAACCTTTTGAAGTTCCGGATTCGATTCCTGTATCTAGCCAGGGCACGTCTGTGAGCGTTTGTTTGTAGATTCGATACCTGTATCCATCCAGGGCACGTCTGTAAGTAACCTTTTGAAGTTCCGGATTCGATTCCTGTATCTAGCCAGGGCACGTCTGTGAGCGTTTGTTCGTAGATTCGATACCTGTATCCAGCCAGGGCACGTCTGTAAGCAACCTTTTGAAGTTCCGGATTCGATTCTTGTATCTAGCCAGGGCATGTCTGTGAGCGTTTGTTTGTAGATTCGATACCTGTATCCAGCCAGGGCACGTCTGTAAGCAACCTTTTGAAGTTCCGGATTCGATTCCTGTATCTAGCCAGGGCACGTCTGTGAGTGTTTGTTTGTAGATTCGATACCTGTATCCAGCCAGGGCACGTCTGTAAGCAACCTTTTGAAGTTCCGGATTCGATTCCTGTATCTAGCCAGGGCATGTCTGTGAGCGTTTGTTTGTAGATTTGATACCTGTATCCAGCCAGGGCACGTCTGTAAGCAACCTTTTGAAGTTCTGGATTCGATACATGTATCTAGCCAGGGAACGTCTGTAAGAAACCTTTTGAAGTTCCGGATTCGATTCCTGTATCTAGCCAGGGCACGTCTGTGAGCGTTTGTTTGTAGATTCGATACCTGTATCCAGCCAGGGCACGTCTGTAAGCAACTTTTTGAAGTTCCGGATTTGATTCCTGTATCTAGCCAGGGCACGTCTGTGAGCGTTTATTTGTAGATTCAATACCTGTATCCAGCCAGGGCATGTCTGTAAGCAACCTTTTGAAGTTCCGGATTCGATTCCTGTATCTAGCCAGGGCACGTCTGTGAGAGTTTGTTTGTAGATTCGATACCTGTATCCAGCCAAGGCACGTCTGTAAGCAACTTTTTGAAGATCCGGATTCGATTCCTGTATCTAGCCAGGGCACATCTGTGAGCGACTGTTTGTAGATTCGATACCTGTATCCAGCCAGGGAACGTCTGTAAGCAACCTTTTGAAGTTCCGGATTCGATTCCTGTATCTAGCCAGGGCACGTCTGTGAGCGTTTGTTTGTAGATTCGATACCTGTATCCATCCAGGGAACGTCTGTAAGCAACCTTTTGAAGTTCCGGATTCGATTCCTGTATCTAGACAGGGCACGTCTGTGAGCGACTGTTTGTAGATTCGATACCTGTATCCAGCCAGGGCACGTCTGTAAGCAACCTTTTGAAGTTCCAGATTCGATACCTGTATCTAGCCAGGGCATGTCTGTGAGTGATTGATTGAAGATCAACACCAGTAACAGGCCAGGAAGTTATCTCTCTTTCTCAGGTACACAAGTTCTCGCTAAGGAATCTCTTACGCGATCGACACCTCCGGATGGCATCTTTAAGCCCATTTCCCTAACTATCCATTACATTTCCAAATGGCATCTATAAGCCCATTCCCGACAAGATTCTGTCACATCTCCAGATGGCATCTATAAGCCCATCCTCTTATCCATCATCTTTCCAAATGGCATCTGTAAGCCCATTCCCGACATCACACTGCTGACACTATACCATGTAAGTGCAAATTTCTGGGCACTTTAGTGTTCAATCATCTTCCACCTTCGGATCACGAAAGGCACACAAGCCAATCTACATCCTCAGGTCTAAGAAGATTGAACAGGGGCAACTGTTGTACCCCAAAATTTTCCCTCCCATATTCCTCAAGTTTGTCAAGATCAACCCTCCAATGATTCAAAATTGCTTAAAGGTTGCACAGTCCCAACCACCTCCTAAGCCAGGCAAAATTAGGGTTTTGGTTCCTTCAAGGAATTTGGGGTTTTCAATGGCTCAATCAAGTCCCATGTGCCCATATACATTGCCAAGCATCTACATGCCAAGTTTCAAGACTCACAGCATCAAGTTACACAGTCAAAAACCCTAATTGCTTCACAATCAACTGTAGGGGTAAAATGGTCATTTGGCAGTCAAAAGTCAAAAATTTTGGTCAACATATTATTTTTAAGCCACAATCATCATTTGATCAATTCTTGATCATGATTACACAAGCATGGCTCAAAAATCATCAAGATGCAAAAGTTTCCATTTTTGGACAGCTGAAAAGTCAACTGTAACTTGACCAAGGCATAACTTTTTCATGGTTCATAAGAAAAATCCCATCCAATGCTAATTTTGAAGGAGATGACATTTCCTACAACTCATATTCACATTCCAAGTCCAAGAAATGCTCTCACAAAAAGTTATCAATTTCTACATTATAGGTCATTTTCAAAAGTCAACAAAAAGGCACTTTAAGTCAAAGACCATAACTTGAGATTGGTAAATCCAAATGACATGGTACCAAAGGCATTGGTTAGAGGACTTCAAGACCTTTTCATAATGTCTAAGAACATGTTCATATGATCAAAATTGAGCAAGATATGCATTGGAGAAGTTGGGAAATTTTCATGAATTTGCAAAAGTCAACTATCCTTAAAACTTCAATTTTTGACAAAAGGGCCCACTTTCTTCCACTTGATTCAGCCTTGTCATGCCATACACGTGTCCCATGATTAATTTCAAGATTAAACATTTATTTTTCTGTTTTATTTAATTTTTATTGATTTAATTCATTTTAAATCCATAATAATTCAAATAAAATCAAAAAATTAATGGAATAACAATCTTATGATTTGAATGACTTTTATGTGTCATATGCTAGCTGCCAAAACCGTGCCAAGCTTATTTATGCATAAAATTCAAATTTGAACCAAGTATGGAATGTTCTTCAATGGTGTTAAAACAAGAATCCAAAACTTAATTGCACAAGGTTAAGGCTCATCATATCACCTAATTCTCATTCATACCTACATATGCAAGCAGTACAAACCTCATTCACGACCTAGAAATCACTGAAACGGCCAGATTAAAAACTCAAAATTTGTCAAAAAGTGGGAGATCTAAAACTGTGTTGCAGGCACTTTGAGATCAAAAGAAGCACGTAGTCTTCCTCATCGCCATACCCTGAAGCTAAAGAGACCCTTGCCAAGCCCTGAGACCTCCTACACAGCACTGTAAGTACTCTTGAAGTCACCCCTGAACATGGAATCGTATTTCCCTATTCTTGCATTGTTTCTCAAAAATATTGGCATAATCGTACTCCTTGCTTGATTTCTAACGCAACTACATTATTCAATTTCATTTTGGGGCTTTGTATGATGATACCCGCGTCTAGGGTTTTGTTTGTGTGTTTTTAGGCATTTTGTTTACAGTTGAAATCAAGAGAAATCATAAGCATGGATGAGTTCAAGAGACCTAGACGAGACCAACCATGGTCTTGGAATAAGTTTTTGAGGCCTAGGGACGATTTTGTGAGAAGCTTACGAAACTACATGCGGATAAAAATCCGCAGGTAAATAACCAGCAAAGTGTTGAAGAAGACGATGAGGTGTCGTCATGTTGTTGGCCATTTTCAAATATCGCGCGTTTTTTTATTTATTTTCAGGCATATGTTTATTTACCAATATAATAATTATGTTTTGTTTTAATAATAACTAACACGTGCAGCTCAGTTGGTGGCCATGCTATTGGAAAAGGTTACAGGACCTGGGTTCGAATCCCAGGTCCCCCCACAATTCTTGTTATCATTTTCTCATGCTTATTCAAGTGCAGCTTTCCAGGATACGTCCACCATGGACTTCCAACCTCCACACGCCATGTGTCTTCAAGCAGTGATCCAAAGGCCAGGGATGGATGACCACCATATTCCCAGGTCAAAGCACGCGCAGTTGATTTCCCAAGTCAAACAGGCTTATGCAAATGGGCCTCAGATTCCAAATACACACCCATTGCTGGCCCAGAACCCCCCCTTTTTTGGTTCATCTTTTTTTCTTTCATTTTATATTTTCCATTTTATTTGTTAACTTTTTTTTCTTTCTAATTATTATTATTATCACTAAAACTAACATGATAATTTTTTTTCATAATAAAATTAAAAAAAAAACATTTTTATTATTTATTAACTTATTTTTGTAAATAAATGTAAATTAAATTAAATTAGTTTAATTAGTTAACTTTAAAACCTTTTATAATAAATAAAAACAAATTTAGACTTAGGCTTTTCTTTTGACATTTTTAATTCTTCTTTTTTTATTTTATTTCATTAAAGCATAAAAAACACAAAAACATTTTTTTCTTAATAAATTAATTAATTAGTAATTAGGCTTAATTTTTAATTAATTGCAAAAAAAAGGGACAAAAATTCAATTCTTTCTCAAAAAGGGTCAAAACCCTCAGGACATCCCGATTCATTCTTTCGCACGCATTTTAGTTTCAATTCGTTATTTTGATTATTTATGTAACTGCTTCCGGAAATGTAATAGTTAATTAGGTTTATATCTTTATTTACTATTTCCCGCATTCTTTATTTTCAAAACGGGTTTTTGTTTTTGGCGATGTATAGACCCGCGCCTTGTAATAGCTAGATTTACCTTTCCGCACTTTATTTCCTGCAAATCATTTAACTGTTAATATGCCTGCAAGAATGTATGGAAAATAAAATCAATCCGTAGCTCACAAATAACATGTACAAGATAAACATTAACATGAAACAACACACATGCACATGCCACTCTTAGGGTACGCCTCACCGGTTGCCTCGAACGTGGTCATCAAGTATAGGTTGTCTTAGAGGTCGCCCTCCTGTCTAAAGATCCAGTTGCCTCGAAACGGTTGCCTCAGATAAAAAGGATCAAGGACATTAGGGTTACTTATAAGGTATCCTACCATTGCTTTGGTGACCACACATGTCCCGATAATCGAATTGACCCGAATAACCCCAATGATGGTGCTACCTACCTCTCAATGGTGGGATAGCACTATCTAAAGGACTCTTACACAGCCTAATTCCTTAGAGTAGGTAGATTTCTCTTAAGTACTTGCTCTCTCAAAAAACAAACAAAATACTTTTCGCACCTACACTTTCAAAAAGTTTTCAAACAATACTTCATACACTCTTGAGGACAGATACAAGAGTTACTTAGAAATCTTTCAAACGAAACTTTTTCAAAACCCACAAACACAAGAAAAGCAAACATTTTTTTGAAAACATAGAGTGAGCAAGTACCTAAGAGCCCGTGGATAACCACGGATAGAAAGGGTGCTAACACCTTCCCTTTCTATAAATCTACCTCCCGAACCGAGAAACATTCTCGAATAAGGAATTTTGCTGTGCTTTTGTCCTTTCCATGTTGGAGAACATAAAAGACGGTGGCGACTCTTGCTTACCGCGACATTTCACGAAACCAGCTTTAAACAGTCAGTTCTCATTCCCACCGATCACACTGTGGTTGAAGATCCTCCTATGAAGATGGCTTCCTTAAAGGATGCCCGGGTTGTTATTGAGAAGGGTGAGTGTGCAAATTGGGGCCGACTTCCTGATTTCACTCAGAAGACTAACAAGTTTGGTTTGGGTTTCACTGCAGAAGCTCAAAGGGCTGTTCAAACTGCAAGGATTGGAAGACCTCCCGTGTTCATCAGCAACTCGGGAATGAATGCCATTGAGGATGATGTGGAAGAGTCGGAATTCGATAGTTGGATCTATCCTACAACCAACGGTGGACCAAGCAACTGGACAGCAAAGGACTTCATCCCTATTAATTTTGTTACCCAGTAATGAACTCTTTGTTTTGAATTTGTAACAGACAATGTTTTGAAACTTTATGGCCCGGTGTCTTACCCGGGGCACCGTGGCTTCATTTGTGAGCGCTTTTGTGTGCCATTTTCATATATCATTAATAAAAGCATTGGACGTTTCTTGCATTTCAAATTTTGCGCTCCTTGTTTTTTCTTTATTATATATTGCAAAACAGCTATTTTACACACACTCACATATACAGGTCCACATCCACTCTGGATCTCACTGGTAACGACTCTGCTACTGCCAGTTATGACTTCTAAAATCCGATCAACTTAGTCGAAGACGAAGGTGAAGATGATTATGAAGTGCCGGGTGAACTTGCAAGACTGCTACTCCATAAAGAGAGCGCCATTCAGCCACATGAAGAGCTGGTGGAAACAGTGAATCTGGGTACTGAAACAGACAAGAAGGAAGTCAAGACCGGTGCAAATCTGGAGCTTAGTGTGAAGCAGCGGTTGATTCAGATGCTGCATGACTATATTGAGATCTTTGCCTTGTCTTACGAAGATATGCCTGGATTGGATACTGACATTGTGGTTCATCGCCTGCCTACCAAGGAAGACTGCCCTCCCGTAAAACAGAAGGTTCACCGTATGTGCCCAGAGATGTTTGAGAAAATCAAGGCTGAAGTTATGAAACAGTTTGACGCCGGTTTTCTAGCAGTTACTTCTTGCCCTCAGTGGGTCGCCAATGTGGTTCCTGTGCCGAAGAAGGATGGTAAGGTTCGAATGTGTGTTGACTACAGGGATTTGAACAGGGCAAGCCCTAAGGATGACTTCCCTCTACCTCACATCGACGTTCTGGTTGACAATACTGCTCAGCACAAGGTATTCTCCTTCATGGACGGTTTCTCCGGTTATAATCAGATAAAGATGGCTCCCGAAGACATGGAGAAACCCACTTTTGTTACTCAGTGGGGTACCTTTTGCTACAAGGTCATGCCTTTTGGGTTGAAAAATGTTGGGGCAACGTATCAGCGTGCCATGGTTGCTTTGTTTCATGATATGATCCATCATGAGATTGAAGTATACGTCGACGATATGATTTCGAGGTCCCAGACTAAGGAGGAACACCTTGACCATCTACAGAAGTTGTTTGAAAGGTTGAAGTTGTACAAGTTGAGGTTGAACCCGAACAAGTGCACCTTCGGGGTGAGATCTGGTAAACTACTGGGTTTCATCATAAGCGACAAAGGTATTCAAGTGGACCCTGCCAAGGTGAAAGCCATACAAGAGATGCCAGCTCCCAAGACAGAGAAAGAAGTCAGAGGCTTTCTGGGACGACTGAACTACATTGCCCGATTCATCTCACACCTGACTGCTACTTGTGAACCAATCTTCAAGCTACTGAAGAAAGATCAAATGGTACGTTGGAATGATGAATGTCAGGCCGCTTTCGAAAGAATCAAAGAGTATCTCTAGGAGCCACCTATTCTGATGCCACCAGTTGAAGGGAGACCTCTGATCTTATACTTGACAGTACCTGACAACTTAATGGGGTGTGTGTTGGGGCAGCATGACGAGTTTGGCCGAAAAGAGCATGTTATTTATTACCTTAGCAAAAAGTTTACCGATTGTGAGACCCGATACTCACTGCTTGAGAAAACTTGTTGCGCTTTGGCATGGGCTGCTCGCCGGCTGAGACAGTATATGCTGACTCACACTACTCTGTTGATATCAAAGATGGATCCCATCAAGTATATCTTCGAAAAGCCTGCCCTGTCCGGAAGAATAGCAAGATGGCAGATGATCTTGACTGAGTATGACATCCAGTACACAACTCAAAAAGCAATTAAGGGAAGTGTATTGGCAGACCATTTGGCACATCAGGCAGTGGATGATTACAAGTCTATAAACTTTGAATTCCTGGATGAGAACATCATGCTGATAACTGATTGTGAGACACCTGGACCGGATGAAGGACCTGAGGAAGGATCTCGATGGTCTATGTACTTTGATGGAGCTTCGAACGCTTTGGGTAATGGCATTGGCGCTGTGATCATATCTCCTAAAGGCTCTCATACTCCGTTCACCGCCCGACTATGTTTCAACTGCACCAACAACATGGCGGAGTATGAAGCGTGCATCATGGGTCTTCGAGCTGCAATTGACCTAAGGATTAAGTTTCTAAGTGTCTTCGGAGATTCCGCTCTCGTGATCAGTCAGATCAAAGGCGAGTGGGATACGAAACACCCAAATCTTATTCCTTACAAGGAGTATGTGTTGGCATTGCTTCCCCATTTCGAGGAGATAACCTTTGAACACTTCCCTAGAGAGGAGAATCAGTTGGCGGACGCGCTAGCTACGATGTCTTCTATGTTCAAAGTCAATTGGGACAACGAGGCTCCCCGGATCATTATTGAAAGATTGGACGAACCTGCACATTGTTGTGATCTTGAGACTGAAGAGGTAACAGAAAAGCCCTGGTATCATGAGGTGAAGAGGTACCTTGAAGCTTGAGAATACCCCGAGGGTGCATCTGTTAATGACAAGAAGTTTCTGAGGAGGTTTCCAGCCAAGTTCTTCATCAACAATGACATCCTTTACAAACGTAACCATGATTCGACCTTACTACGTTGTGTAGACAAGATTGAAGCAGAAAGGATCATGACAGAGTTACATGAAGGTACCTTCGGAACCCATTCCAGTGGGCATACCATGGCAAAGAAAATCCTTCGGGCAGGATATTACTGGTCCACAATGGAAGCTGACTGTTATCAGCATTCTCGGACATGTCACAATTTCCAGGTCTATGCTGATAAGGTGCACATTCCTCCAGTTCCTTTGAATGTTCTGACAGCACCTTGGCCTTTCGCAATGTGGGGCATTGATATGATCGACGAGATCAGACCTACAGCATCCAACGGGCATCGTTTCATCCTGGTAGCGATTGATTACTTTACAAAGTGGGTTGAAGCAGCTTCCTTTGCTACCGTAACCAAGAACGTCGTGGCACGGTTCATTCGGCATAACCGTATCTGTCGATATGGTGTACCAGAGAGGATCATTACGGAAAATGGTACCAATCTTAATAACAAAATGATCACTGAGCTCTGCGAGTAATTCAAGATACAGCATCATAACTCTTCTCCCTACCAGCCGAAGATGAATGGGGTTGTCGAAGCGGCAAATAAGAACATTAAGAAGATTGTGCAGAAGATGACAGTGACATACAAAGACTGGCACGAGATGTTACCATTTGCTCTTCATGGGTACCATACCTCAGCACGGACGTCAACAGGGGCAACACCATATTCCTTGGTTTATGGCATGGAGGCAGTCTTGCCTATTGAAGTTCAGATACCCTCTCTTCGGATAATGAAGGATGCAGGTTTGAGTGAAAATGACTGGATTTAGACCCGGCTTGATCAACTGAACCTAATCGACGAAAAGAGGCTTACTGCTATTTGTCATGGTCAGACGTACCAAAAACGGATGATCAAGGCATTTAACAAGAAAGTCAGACGACAAGAGTATCAAGTTGGGGACCTGGTAATCAAGCGCATTATCTTACCTCAAGGTGATCCCAGGGGCAAATGGACCCCTACTTACAAAGGGCCATTTGTGGTTAAGAACATCTTCTCAGGAGGAGCTATGACTCTAACCACCATGGACGGTGATGACCTTCCTCACCCCGTCAATGCAGACATAGTGAAAAGATACTACGCATAATCAAAGACCCGCTAGGTTGACTGGCCTAGGCAAAAATAAGGGCTTCCCGGCGAACCAAAAGGGTTCGGGCAAAAATAAGGGATGAAAATAAAAAAATCTGTACACCCGGCAAGTCGAAAACCTGAAAAGGCGGCTTGGGAAAAAATGGGTATCCCGGTGGACTGAAAACCCGAAAGGGCGGTCCAGGAAAAAGTTAGGGATTAAAGTGTAACACTATGTCTCATTGGATCACCTTGCATCCGGACTTCGGTATCAACTATCAGGCTCGGACGGCACCATTCAATCAGATTTATCTTCAACTAAGCAGCAAAGTGATGAGATGCTTGAAGATATAAAGGCAATAGCAGAGTTGGAACCCAATGGGACTATTCACATAGATGTTTTGTTTTCTTTTCATAGATTGTATAAATTCTATTTGTTCGACGGCGTCCTCTTACTAGGACGTCAGCCTCTTGTACAAAAATGCCTATTTACAGGCCAAACTTCAAAATCAATACAAATTCATTTTCAGACAAATTTCAAATTGTTTTTCCTTTATCTGTTTTGTTTTACAAAGAACGTCCAATGTTCATTTTTGATATATGCATTTGACATTAATTGTTGCTCATAAATATTTACATGCGAAACAAAGGACGAATTACGGGTGATATCAGAAGTAGGGGCAATAAGAATTGTCTGAGCGGTCTAGTTGCTCTGTCCACCAAGGTACCAAGGTAGGTTCAGCTGAAGAATATGACCAAGATACCGTCACTCCCCGCAGAGTAAAATAGTAATGGTAGATCTCCCCAGCTGAGACTTGCAACCATGAACGAATCAACAATACTCTCCCCAAGCAGAGTTAATCTACCATCAGCCCTAAAAAGGTTGGGTATCCCCAGAAGATCTTAATCTTCCCCAGCAGAGTATAAAGATATTCCCCAGCAAGCATAAGAGTATCCCCGGAAGTCTTAATATTCCTCAACAGAGTATAAGAATGTTCCCCGGCGGAATACAAGATACCCCTAGTGGAGCCATTTCCCCAGTGCAGTCTAAAAAAGCTTCCCCACCAGAGTTGAATCATCTTACCCAGTAGATTCTGGAAGCCTATCCCCTGCGGAGCACAAATAAATCTCCCCAGCCAAATTCAGAAAGTTATCCTCACAAAAGCCTAACTGGGTTATCCTCAGCAAGTTGCAACGGAAAGATCATCCCCAGCGAAGTTCTTTCTATCCCCAGCGGAGTTCATCATTAAAATCCCCAACAGAGCTTATCAACAGAATCCCCAGCGGAGTTATCGTTAAAATCATCAACAGCACATCTCTCCCCCACAGAGTAATTCCCCTCGGAGTAATCTCTTCATCAAGTTTATTCCCCAACAAAGTTCTTTTCTCCTGCAGGCTTATTCTCACAATCATCTTCGTTTATCATCCTGAGCAGAAACGAAGAACTCAACTTTATTCTCCAGCGGCTCCGGGATTTATTTTCCCCGGCTAAAGCATCACATTTCCATACATCATGATACATGCATATATGCATCATACCATACAATCTCATTTATGTTGAGAACATCATTGCTTGATCCATCTCATGCATTGCATGTGACTGACCTTTACCTTTCAGGAAAGATGCAGTTAAGTTCTTAGCGTAGTCGAAGACCTGACCAGTTCTTAAATCTCAATTGAATTATCCTCGGTTGAATTTCGGATAAGGTTCTCAATCTCGACAGTTTCTCTACGTCATAGTGTGGACGAGTACTATAACCTCAACGGTATACTCCGTTGAGCACGAGTCAGTTCCTATATCTTGATGTTTTCCTCCGTCATAGTGTGGACAGGTTCTATAACCTCGACGGTATACTCTGTTGAGCATGAGACAGTTCCTAGATCTTGATGAAGATCTTTCCCTACGTCATAGTGTGGACGAGTACTATAACCTCAACGGTATACTCCATTGAGCACGAGTCAGTTCCTAGATCTTGATGTTTTCCTCCGTCATAGTGTGGACAGGTTCTATAACCTCGACAGTATACTCCACTGAGCACGAGACAGTTCCTAGATCTTGATGAAGATGTTTCCCTACGTCATAGTGTGGACGGGTACTATAACCTCAACGGTATACTCCATTGAGCACGAGTCAGTTCCTAGATCTTGATGTTTTCCTCCGTCATAGTGTGGACAAGTTCTATAACCTCAACGGTATACTCCGCTGAGCACGAGACAGTTCCTAGATCTTGATGAAGATGTTTCCCTACGTCATAGTGTGGACGAGTACTATAACCTCAACGGTATACTCCATTGAACACGAGTCAGTTCCTAGATCTTGATGTTTTCCTCCCTCATAGTGTGGACAAGTGCTATAACCTCGACGGTATACTACGTTGAGCACGAGACGGTTCCTAGATCTTGATGAAGATGTTTCCCCCAAATGAATTATGGACAGGTTCTTAAAACTCAGCTGAAGCATTCTCTCAGTTGAAGTACAAGCAAGTTCCTAAATCTCAACAAAGGTTAGACTTCCCCAGCGGAATCTCCCTCAACAACAGGTATACAAGTTCTCGCTAAGAAATCTCTTATGCGATCGACATTCCTGCAGATGGAATCTGTAAGCCCATCCTCCTACCAACAATCTACAAATGGCATCTGTAAGCCCATTCCCGACATCACAATGTTGTTACTACACCATGCGAGTGCAAATTTCTGGGCACTCTAGTGTTCAATTATCTTCCACCTTCGGATCACGAAAGGCTCGAAAGCAAATCTATATCCTCAGGTTTAAGAAAATTGAACAGGGGCAACTGTTGTACCCCCAAAATTTTACCTCCCATATTCCTTAAGACATGTCAAGAATAATCTTCAAGTTGCTCAAGTTGGCTCAAGGGTTGGACAGTCAAATCACCTCCTAAGGCAGTCAAGTCAAAATTAGGGTTTTGTGTTGCATTAAGGTCCTCACATCCAAATGAACTCAAGTTCTCCACAATGTCCTAATATGTTATCAAGTTCATCCATGTCAAATTGCAAGCCTTGCAGAGGAAGTTTGGTCAGTCAATTGCTCAAGAGGTCCAAAAATCGACTATGCTAGGGCAAAAGTCAACTGTGACCTACAGACAGTCAAACCTCAAGATTTTTTGTCAACATTATCATTTTTAAGGATAGTTCATCATTTGATCAAGGTTTGATCATGATTCATCAAGGATTGCTCAAGATTCATCAAGATTCAAAAGTTGTTAAATTAGGGTTTTGTAGGAAAAGTCAACTCAACTTTGACCAAGAAAACTTTCTCATACTTTATGAGAAATGACCCATCCAAAGCTCATTTTGAAGAGGATTCAATTTCCTACAATCCATCTTCACATCCCAAGATCAATAAATGCACTCACAAAAAGTTACAAATTTGGACATTATAGGTCATTTTTGAAAGTCAACAAAAACACCTTTTTTCCAAAGCTTATAACTTGAGCATGGAATATCAAAATGAGATGAGACCAAAATGGTTGGTTATAGGACATCTCAAGGTTTCTAAAAAGTCCAATAAAACTTCCAAAAGTTCAAAATTGAAGAAGTTATGCATTGTTGAAGTTGGACATTTTTTCAAAATTGCCAAAAGTCAACTATCCCCAAAACTTCAAATTTTGACAAAAGGGCCCACTTTTTCCCACTTGATATAGTCTTTTCATGCCACACACGTGTCCCATATTTGATTTCATGTCCATTCATTTATTTTTCTATTTTATTTAATTTTTATTGATTTAATTTATTTTAAATCAATATTAAATCAAATAAAATCTAAAAAATTGATGTAAGGGGATTCTTGTGATCATTACAGCTTGCAAATATCATGTGATACTCAATCAAACTCTTGCCAAGTCAAAACAAGCACAAAATCTCAGATTTGATGCAAATATGGCAACTTAATTATGGTGATCAAAAGCAAATCTTGATTCTTCAACGCATAAGGTTTAATGCCCAAATTTTGACCTAAACACATTCTATTATATGCACACAAGAGAGGCAGACCAAAAGGACGCATAAAGCATTGTTGAAATGGCCAGAAGAAGTTTGAGAAAAAGCTTGAAAAAGTGAAGATCGAAATCAACATTGGAGGCCAATTCAATCCAAAATCACAACGTAGCTCTCTTGCCAGCAACCTCCTGAAGCTATAGCAACCAAAGCAAAGGCCTGAAGCTATCTGAAAAGCGCTGTAAGTGTTCTTGAAAATGGCTCTGAACATGAAATCGAAACCATTCATTCTTGCATCCTTTTGATAAACTATTGGCATAATCTTGATCCTTATCAAATTTCTAACAAGTCTGCATCATTTAATTTCGTTTTCATGGCCTATAATCATATACCAGAACCTAGGGTTTTATTGTGTTGTTTTTAGACGTTTAAATTACAGGGAAAATTGGGCCAAATAATGGTTACAGGGATGACCATGAGGAAGAGACGAGTGCATTGGTACTCTTAGGTTTCGTTTACATGGCCTGGAGAAGATTTTTGAGATACCCTACGAAACATCCTGCGGATAAAAATCTGCAGGTAAATAACCAGGGTTATTTGAAGAAGAGGATAGCGTGTCCCTTTGCTATTGGTCCATTCAAATAAGTGGCGCTCCTTTTTATTATTTCAGGCTTAATGCGTTGTTTCATATATTATATTTATTTCTTATTCCACTAACAAAGATGCAGCGTAGATGAGTTGGTGAGCGTGCTATTGCAAAACCCCTTGGGACCTGGGTTCGAATCCCAGGTTCCCCCAAAATGCTTATTACTATTTTCTTGCAGCTATTCCAATGAATCTCCAAGCATTAGGACCACCATGCGCCTCAAGAATCAACGTGCCAGATGGCCTTCAGGCCAAATCTGGTGGTCATGAATGAGGGATCACCATGGTCTCAGGTCAACGCACGCATAGCAAACCACAAAGGTCAAACAGGTTGGACGCTAATGGGCCTCAAAAATTGCTAACCATGCTCCCAGATCAGGCCCACACCCCCCTGAGTATTTCTTTACATTTTATTTCTTTTTTTCTTATTTATTTATTTTATTATTATTATTATTAAAAATTAATTAATTAACCAATTAACTTTTTCATAAAAAAAATCAGAAACCACAAAAATAATATTTTTATTAATTCCATTAATTTTATTATTTATTTTTGTAAATAAACAATTAATTTATTTATTTAGTTTAAATAGGTTTAACATTAATATTTTTTTTTGCAATAAATTAAAATTAATTTAGAATTAGGTTTTTTAATATATTTTAACCATTCTTATTTTATTTCCTTAAATAATAAAAACCCAAAAATATTTTCATTAATTCAATTATTAACTTAGACTAATTTTTAATTCAAAAAAATAACAAAAAATATGCTTTATTTAATAAAAAGGGTCAAAACCCTAAGACACTCCGATTTAATTTTCTCGCGCGCGTATTTATTTTTGATCCATATTTCAATGTTGTAACTGCTTCGAGAATGTAATAGTTTTGAACTTAGGACTTTAGTTATTTATCGCTTTTATTTATTTTTCGCAATTTAATTTTAAAGGGTTTGTTTTTGGCGATGTAAATACCCGATGCCTTGTAATAGCTTAGATTAATTTCCCGCAATTTAATTTCCGCTCAATATTAACTGTTAGATATTTGATAAATAGGCAATGCATGACAAGATTAAACTTTAAACCTAAAATCAACAGTAGCTCACCATTAACATGTACAAAGATAATATAACTGAAAAATAACACACTCGCACATGCCACTCTTAGGGTACACCTCACTTGGTTTCCTCGAACGTGGTCATTGAGTATAGGAAGTTTTAGAGGTCGCCCTCTTGTCCAAAGATCATAAGTTGCCTCGAAACGGTTGCCTTGGATAAAATGATCTAAGACATTAGGGTTACCGCTAAGGCGTCCTAACATTGCTTTAGTGACCACACGTCCCTTAATCGAATTGACCCGAAAACTCCAACGACAATGCTACCTACTCATCAATAGTGGGATAGCATTGTCTAAAGGACATTAGCATAGTTTAATTCCTTTTTGAGTAGGTAGATGGTTCTTAAGTACTTGCTCCTTTTAAAACAAAAAACAAAACTTTTCGCACTTACACCCCTTTCAAAACAAAAACTCTTTCAAACCCACAAACACAAAGAAAAGCAAACTTTTGAAAACACTTTGAGCAAGTACCTAAGAGCTCGTGGATAACCACGGATAGAAATGGTGCTAACACCTTCCCTTTCTATAATCTACCTCCCGAACCCGAGAAACATCTCAAAAAGGAATTTTTATGTGCTTTTGTCCTTTCCTTGTCGGATAAAATAAAAGACGGTGGCGACTCTTGCTTACCGCGACATTTTGCGAAACGCAAACGCGAACCAGCATATCCAAAACAGTCATTTCTCATTCCCACCGATCACAGGTATTAATCTGGAACCCGCTTTTTGTTGGTCGTGGAGATAGTTGCCCTGGCTTGTTTTAGGAAGTAATCTCTGACCTATTTGATAAAGAAAGATAGTTTCTCTGGCTTGTTTTAGGAGTTAATCTTCAATCTGCTCATGTAGATAGTTGTCTTGTCTTGTTTCAGGTATTGATCTATAATCAATTGTTCATATATAGTTGTCCTGTCTTATTTCAGGTATTAATCTGGAACCCAATTTTTGTTGGTCGCAGAGATAGTTGCCCTGGCTTGTTTCAGGAATTAATCTGACCTTTTGAGAAATGGTTGTGATATTTACCAAAAGAGGATTTTTGTTGATTGACTTTTCCTGCAAGGAAGAGGGTTAGTTGCATGCAGATGGATGCATGTCTTGATGATGTTCTTAAAATAAATGAGATTATGTTGTATGCATTTATCATGTATGTAATATGATGTATGAATGTGAAATATTTGTTGAAATGTATCTTTGCTTCGGAAAATAAATCCTTGACAAGTACTGGGGAGCTTTGGGAAGTTAAATCCCGGAATGTTGTTGGGGATGAAGAGTATGAAAATCTTCAAACCTTGTTTAGAATGTTTCCACTGGGGATTCCCGTTTTGTTGCTTGAGGAGAAATCTGTTGGGGAACATTGGATTTGGCTTGAGAAATCTTTGTGGAGAGTGTTGATTTCTACTGGGGGAAAAGAGTTCAGGAATTTTAGTCGCCTGTTGCTCTAGTGGGGAGTTCTACTCTTGATTGGAGAGAATGGAAGTTAACAACTTATTGGGGATAAAGAAGTTAATTGTTATCTAACCGGCTTCCAGGCTTTACAGCAACTCACTGGGGATAGTGGCAAACTTTTACTGGGGAAGAGGAATTTTGTTAGTGATTTGAAGAAGTTAAACTAATATCTGGTTGGGTCCAGGTTTTAGTAACTTTTGGGGATAGTAACAACTCCGTTGGGGATATCAATGACTCTATCGGGGATTAAAGGGTTTTGTCTGTTGATTTGTATTGGTTTGGGGGATAAACCCATTTGACAATCTGCTGGGGAGGGTTTTTCCAGAGGTTGAGACTCTGATTGGTGATTGCATGGATCCAACTTTGTGGGGATATCCATGAACTTGGTCTTGTGGGGGTTGTACCCTTATCCGTAAATATTATTCTATGGGGATAACCTTATAGAGGTGGCTCTGGAAACTTCAAATGGGTACCACCTTATGAAAGATACTTTGTGGGGATTTGTCGTTATCCATAGTAGTAAGTGTTGTAGCGCTGCCAGACAATGTATGATTGGCCATACGTGACCCTTTGTTGGAATTCATGTTTAATGCCCCAAATGATTCAGATGCAGACCTGCCCTCAGCTATAAGATATTTCTTGGAATCTTGACTTGACTGCCCCAGATGGATTGGACTATAACATGTCATGCCCCCTTGATTATGGAGAGTTTTTCATTGGAAGTGTTTTTCCATTTGGAGTGATTCTGTTCTTTGAGAGAATTTTCGTTCATTGGATATTCGCCATGCGAATTTCTTTGTTGTCAAACAAATAGCCATATGCAAACAGCAGTATTCAAATAATGCAAAGTTTATGTTTGTCTTGAAGTTTTGAAAATGCAGTTTTAACACGTAAAAGAGTTTTGTAAGAATATGAATTCAAACTCAGGATTTACAGTAAGCCTTACAGGAGTCAGGATACCTTTTGTAACAGTATGTTTTCAAACCAACACATGCTTCAATTAGGACTTTTAAGGGGTTGTAACGTGGCCTGGTTCACAGTTTAAGAAACAAAGGATAAGGCTCAAAGTGTGTTTGTACCCACCTGTTATTCATGATGTTCTTCAGCCCTATACTCAGTTAATTGTGCATTTTGAATTCCAATTGATTCTGGAATGATATCTTGGTAATGGTTCGGATATTGGAAGTTTATTTGGGAAGGCAGTCATTTTTGCAACATTGTCGAGGATTTGTAGCGACCTCTTTTTGATTTACTGTACCTAATTTTTGCCTGAATGTTCTTGTTTTGAGATTATAGCCAGTGGGATGCCCCAGTTTTTCTTAAGTCTCCTTCATAGGTTTTGACTCAGTGGGCTTTTCTTTTGAGAGATAATGACTGCCTATTTCATGGGGAACCATCATTGTCTTTTGATTCAGAAGGATGTTTGTGTATGAAGTGAAAGCTTGCGGCTGAATGCACATTTGAATTAACTGAGAAACTACCATGCCCCATGTTTTGATTAAAGGTTTCAATTTGTGTGAAAAAGAAAACTCCTACTTCTTAGGCTCAAGGGGGTTAACTAGTGATTCTCTTCCTTATAACTCCAGTGTTTATGAATTTGAAACAATGCATGTACATCATCAATAAGGTCTGTCCAAAAGCATATTGTATGAGATTATGGCATTATTTTTGTCATCCTCCCTCTAAAGGCTTTAGACTTGTAGTTGAGAGTTGAATATCACAAAAGGAGTAGAAAGCATAGCTTAAATATAGTGACAATGAATGAATTAATTAAACACAAACATATTCAATGCATTAATGAGAATAACCAAAGTCTGACATAAGGACAAATGTTTAAACAAACAAAGAAATTACAATCAAAAATTCAAAATGAATTGGACGCTCAATGATTTGGCATGGGAGCAGTAATCACGTTGGGAGTCTCTAGAGGGTCGAATTCAATCTCCTTGGCGTCAATCATATCTTGAATTTTGTTCTTCAGAGCTCAGCAGCCATTCGTATCATGTCCAGGACTATCGGAATGGTATGCACACCTTTCATTGGGATGGTAACTAGGAGTAGAAGTATTGGGATTCTACAGGGGAGCATTTAACGTAATCGGCTTCAACATGTGATGTAACGCTTGAGCCAGTGACTTGTTGATCTTGGTGAATTGTCTTTTAGGCACGACCTCTCTACGCTGATTCCCCTGTTGATGTCATTGCACAGATGTAGGATTAGAGATCAGGACTGCCCCCACAAATTGGTCGTAGTTACTCTTGTTACGACCCATTTGGTCGTACACAGCATTGGACTCTTTCTACCCAATGAAAGGCTTCTTCACTGAACTTGAAAATGCATCCCTTTGAATCTTACTGTTCTTGATACCAGCCTCTACTCTTTAACCTGTCAAACTCATCTCGGTGAACCCAGCTGGAGAGCTTCTGATCAGATGGTTGAAAAATGGGCCTGACAAAGTACCCAATAACATATCTATCAGCTCTCTATCAGACAGAGGAGGCTGGACTCTTCCTACAAGATCTCTCCATTTCTTGGCATGATCTTTGAAGCCCTCACTGGAAGCCATAGACATGTTTCAGAGTTGTGTACGAGTTGGAGCAAGGTCGGCATTGTATTGGTACTGCCTGTAGAAAGCAGCAGCCAGATCCTCCCAGTTGTTGATGTTGGTTCCCTCCACCTGGTAAAACCATTCCAATTGAGTCCTCGATAAACTTTCCTGGAAGAAATGCATCCACAAATTCCTATCAGCGGTGTGAGGTTGGATCTTTCTGACATAAGACCTCATATGCAGCTTAGGACATGAAACTCCGTCATATTTAGAAAATGAGGGAACTTTGAACTTTGGTGGAATAACCACTCAGAAAACCAACCCTAATTCTTCTAAATCCAGACCAGGTACTCTCTGAATTTCCATGGCATTGAGACGATCCTCCATCTGTTTATATTTGTCATCAGCAGGAGGATATTGTTCTTCTGCATAGTCAGTCTCTTCTTCATCAGACTCTGTATTGTGGTCCTCTTCTTTTGTCTTCTCTTCTTGATTGTCCCCCTCATTTGATAAAGTTGCAAATTCTAGAGCTCGCTTTGCTGGTCCTCTGAGTCTCTTTCCCATATTCAGGACACCCACTAGTCTATTTGTCTTTTTCTTCTTGTCTTTGATAATGAGAGTCTTCAGGACCTCTTGTCCCTTAGCCAGATCCAAGAACATCTGCTGGAATTAAGCATTTTGTGCTTGAAGATCTTTAATATTCTATTCGAGATCCATCTCTACTGAAATAAACAGTAAGCATATGAGAAACCTGTGTGGGGAAAACCTGTCATGATTTGATGCATGATATGTGGGTGCAATGTTTTCAAGGATCTCGCGGGGTAAACCAAGAATATGTTAGAAGTTGAACTTTGATCACAACTTTGATTGGAGAATTTCGTATCGTTGGATGTCCTTCCACGAGAATCAAGCTCACCATGTCAAGTAGGTCATAGCCCTTGATTCAACTTATCGTGCTTTGGTCTTTGACGTCGTTTGGTTAGAGAAAAATAAATCCTCTTTCCCCTTGATAGACGTCTAGTTCAATATATCCCTGCATCACAGACCCTTGAGATCCTTGAAATGGTTATTGGAGATGCTATGGTATGATGTCATGATTTTATGTACAAATAATCATACACAAGCAAAAGCAAACAAGTCATATACACACAAAGTAGACAAATCCTTAGGTTTAGGCTTGCATGGAGTTTATAGGTAAGTAACCTCTTGAAGTTCAATTGGCTCAACCTGTCCTAGTAATAGTAATCGGGTTCTAAGGAGTCTCATATCATTGATCTTTCTTTTAGGCATTGTTCTAGCTCAAGCACCAAAGTATTACGGCCAGAATATCCCAAAAGTCCAATCTCAATGAGTGTAGCATCGAGTATCAACCAATCTTCGGTCGGAACCAAAGTCGGCCATCTCACTACTTTCTAATGGCTTAGGATGAGTTAATTAAAGGTTCTAAAGGTTAGTTAGCGCTTAATGACACTATAAGGAAGCCTAATGTTATCCTTGACTGACTCAAAGAACATTAGTACAAGCCAGAGTATCACGCTAATGTAGCTATCACTTTGTCCATATTGGTCTACATCGTACATCCTCCATGATTTATGGTTACTTACCTAAAAAGGTGCCCTAGATCCGGGTGTAGGAACAAAAACCCAAACAAGGACCCAAAATGTAAAGCAAGCAAGTCAAACAAAAAAAGCATTTTAAAGGTGATTTAGCTCTAAGATAACCCCACTTTTAAGTTAGTCCCCAGCAGGGTCGCCAGTTCTGTAATACGGTGGGAGAACTGACTTGGATGTTTTGCGTTTTATCGCAATTGTTGTAGATAGCAAGAGTAACCACCAACTTTTCTTTTATCTAGTAAAGGAAAGAGTGAAAAGAACAGGAAAGACCTTTGAGATGTTTTCTTGAGTTCGGGGGGTAGATTATGAAAAGGGAAGGTGTTAGCACCCTTTTCATCCGTAGTTATCTACGGGCTCTTAGTTGCTTGCTAGATTACTTTTGCTTTGTTTGAAAATGTGTTTTATGGTGTAAGTTTGAAAATATTTTGAAAAGGCCTTTGTTGCCGCAAACTTTGTAATGATTCTCGTCTCTATATGAATTTATACAGAGTGTTGGTTTTGAAAATAGTTCAAAGAGATGTTTGTTTTTGAAGATGTTTTGAAGATGTAAGTGTGGAAGTGGTTTTAGTTTGCGAGCAAGCAACTACGAGCGTCCTACCTACTCAAAAGATCTTTGTTCTTTTCCTCCTCCTTTAGATGTTGCTATCTTACCATGGATTAGTAAGAAGCCCCATCGTTGGATGTGAAGGGACGGGCGTGGGTCAATCGTATGGTCATAAAAGGCAACTTATGAGACGTTTTAGCAATTTTAGTAAGGTACTAGATCGTTTACCGGAGGCAACATCGAGGTACATCGAGGGAATACAATCTTTTTTTATCGAGGGTCTTTGCCAAAACTCCCATATTCGAGGGACATGACTATTTTCCGAGGCAACAAGCGAGGTTACCCTAGAGGTGAACGTATGTGAATAGTGTGTTTTATTGCATGCGTTTTTATCTTTGAAATTAGATTTTTCTAATGGTTGATTTTATCTTGCCATACACACCCTAATTACTAACAGTTTATATTAAAGCGGTAAATTGAGGAAATTAAAATCCTAAGCTATTACATCACTTTAGGGGATGGGGGATACAAATGTACAAATGGGGGTGGAAAACAATAAAAGTCCTAATTATTACAATCATATTGAATAGCAATGAAAGAAAATATATAGAAAATATAAAAATAAATAAAAACAGCGCAAAGGAGAGAAAAAAATCTTTTGATTCATGTAGTATGTTCGAAGCATGCATCCTTCGATTCACAGAGAAAAAACAAATCTTTCGATTCATGTAGTATGCACCCTTCGATTCACACACCCTTTTTTCTTCTGTTTGGGCCTGTAAAGCAGTGTGTGTCGAAGCCTAGAAGCCTAAGGCTTTGTGTCGAAGCATGTTGTAATTTATCACTCCAACATTGTTTTATGGTCTGTACATGTTAGTTCTTGACAAGAAAGGAAAACAAACAAAAAGAGTAGCTTCAAAGGCAATGATTAATGATGTTTGAAACGAAGGGTTTAGAGTCAAGAAGACTTACCTTGAAGCTGGAATGTGTGTTTTAGACTTGAGTTGCTGCCTTCTAATGCTCTTGGGTTCGAAAGAAAAGAAAAGATATGTTGTCTTTGTTGGTTCTGGGTTCGAAAGAAAAGAAACAGAGGTGTTGTGTTTTTTTTTTGTTTTGGGTTTAAGAGTGTTCTAAGGCTTCAGCCTTGGGTTCTCTCCTCTCTCTTTTTTTCTTCTTCTCCTTTTTCCTTGTCCAAAATCCTCTCTTAGATGTGTTGTGAAACAACTTATTTATAGAAGAGTTTTGCTGAGGTTTTGGGGGGGGGGGGGGACAAATAAAATTTGAACAATTTGGGTATGTTCTTTTCATAGCTTTCGAGGTGCAGCTCTTATTTGCTAGTTTGGTGCAAATTAGGAGCAGCATAGTAGGACTGTTTTGCAGCAGTTTTAGAGTGTTTGGCATCAGTTTGAGATAATCTTGTACATTGTGGTACACCCACCTATAGGCCTATAGTCCTTCACACACTTTGCATCTTCAAATTTAGGTATTAAAGTCACAAATGTGTTATTGAAGTCTTTGAGAATTCTTCCATGCTCAAAGAATTCATTACCAGCATCAATCATATCACCCTTAACAATCTTCTAGCTAGTCTTGAAGAACTTTTCTCTATAACCATCCACCCCGGGGATTTAAGATCACCAATGCCATGGATAGCCTCTTTTATCTCTTTAGTGGTTACCTTGATAATAAGATACTTACTCTCTCTCTCTCTCTCTCTCTCTCTCTCTCTCTCTCTCTCTCTCTCTCTCTCTCTCTCTCTCCATATTAAATTGCTTGTCACTCCTCGTAGCTTCAATGTTAATATGGTTGATATTTCTAGTAGCTTTATCCAAAAGATTGCCATATAAATTTAAAATTTCCTCTTCAATATCATCTTGGAAACTAAGCATTGTACCATCATCCTTTTGAATAAATTGCAGACTTTTGGCATTATGCCTAGCTTTGATGTAAGCATGGAAGAAAGCATTATTTCCATCTCCTTTATTGAGCCAATTTATTTTTGTTCTTTGCAACATGCTTTTCTCCTCAAGCTCATTTCACTTGATAACATCCTCGGTCAGCATCTTCACTTTCTCAATAATATTTCTATCCATCCTATTATTCTTTAGTTCAGTATGAGCATCATCCAGTCTTTGTCTAGCTTCAAGCTTATTAAGTTAAATATCAGAGATAGGTTTATTAAGTTACCTTAACTTAGGTTTCAACCTATCCAGTTTTTTCCACATAATTTCCATGGGTCTGCCACCAGTGGGTTGATTACAGCTATTGATAGAAACCACGTGACAGAGGATGAGACAAATGAGGTTATGATTTATCATCAGCCCAATGGGCCCAAGGTATGGAGAGTATATTCTAGAAGGGGCAAAAAGGGGAAAGAGCAATAATTCTGTTAGAGTGAGCAGTGGGAGAATGATTGTACGGTACCACTACATAAGGAATGGATGAGAGGTTGAGAGGATTACCTTAGAAAATATTCTGTTTGTTTAGTCATGAGTAGGAGGCTCTAGCCACCTATAGGAGCTTGCTCTGTGTCAGATCTAGGGTCATTTCCCTTTCTGTAATTCCACTTTTTATCAATTAATCAAACAATCACTCTATTCGGTGTTGGATACCTTTCTTTTCTCTTATTATTTTCTATCTGTGCTTGTTGGGTTCCCAACAAATTGGTCCGACCTACCGGATATTTCGACGATAGAGCCAGTGAATGCCACCTAAGAAGGTGATGTTTCCAGCATTCACCAAGATGGAAGCTAGGGTTGGTGTTCTAGAGAGCGAGATTTCGGAGGTACGTTCTGCTCTCGAGGAGGTGCAGAATACGGTGACAACAAACCACTCTAATTTGATTACAATGTTGGAAAAATGCTTGAGTAGGACATTGACGGTAGATAACGGAGACACGAGTTTCTATGTTAAAGGTACGCCGGGTAGTGACAAAAAAGGGTGAACCACAGAGTACAGTTGTCAATAATCTTCGTGGAGATGCTTTGACGGAGTTTCGTCAGTCCGTTAAGAAAGTTGAACTTCCGATGTTTGACGGTGAGGATCCGGCGGGATGGATCTCACGAGCAGAGGTCTATTTTAGGGTGCAAGACACCTCACCGGAGGTAAAGGTGAACTTGGCACAACTGTGTATGGAGGGTTCAACTATTCATTTCTTCAATTCTCTTCTGGATGAAGATGATGTTTTAACATGGGAAGTGTTGAAGAGTGCGCTCTTGGAACGATATGGTGGAAACGGGGATGGTGACGTTTACGAACAACTTTCGGAACTACGTCAGAAGGGGACGGTTGAGGAGTACATCACAGATTTCGAGTATTTAATGGCTCAGATCCCAAAATTATCTGACAAACAATTCCAAGGATACTTTTTACATGGCTTGAAGAGTGAAATCCATGGAAAGGTACGAAGCTTGATGACGGTGGGTGGTATGACACGTGGAAAGCTTTTCCAAGTTTCACGCGCCGTAGAGAAAGAGGTTAAGGGAGAGATGGGTTTGAGCTATAACCGGGGATCCAAATCATATGGGCCGGGTTATAAGTCCAACAATAATGGAGCGGGTCGTCAAAGAGGGTCTGATTGGGTTTTTGTAAAAGGAGCCCAAGAACGTGGAACAGGTAACAATGACAAAAACCATGTTGGACCAAAGAGGGATAGGATGAGCCCTAATGAAGTAAAGAGACCTGAGCCACGAGACAGAGGTTTCTCACATCTTACATACCCCCAGTTATTGGAAAGAAAACAAAAAGGTTTATGCTTTAAATGTGGTGGGCCTTTTCACCCTATGCATCAATGCCCAAACAAGCAGTTGAGGGTGTTAATAGTAGAAGAGGAAGAAGATCCAAGAGAAGGAAATATTTTGGCGGTGGAAGTAAATGAAAAAGAAGATGTCGAAACTGATGGAGAGATGAGTGTTATGAGCCTGAATACCTTCATCACATCCAGCCGCGAGCAACCTCAAACAATCAAGTTCCAAGGGAAGATTCAAGGCATGCCGGTTTTGATTTTAATTGATAGTGGAGCGACGCATAATTTTATTGATCAAAGACTGGTGCGGAGAATGGGTTGGGAGATTGTGGACACACCCGACATGTCAGTTAAATTAGGGGATGGTTTCCAAACCACGACTAAAGGGAGTTGTAAGAAAGTAGAAGTAGAGATGGGAGAAGTTAAGATTGAATGCACTCCACATTTGTTTGAATTAGGGGGTCCTGATTTAATCTTAGGAATTGAATGGTTGAAAACTCTTGGAGACACTATTGTAAACTGGAACAAACAGACTATGAATTTTTGGAGTAGAGGAAGGTGGATTACATTACAGGGACTGAGGAGCAAGATTGATATGGAGGAAGCTTTACAAGGTTTGTTGAGCAGGAGTAGAGTCAAGAATGAAGGAGTGTTGTGGACCATTCACAAGACCCAAAAAGATGTGATAGAAGCCCACTTGTCTGTAGATCAACAACAGGAGCTACAAAAGTTGTTGAATAATTATGTAAGGGTGTTTGAAGAGGTGGTCGGGTTACCTCCTAGCCGGAGGAGGGAACATGCAATTAACATTCGTGAAGGAGCAGGTCCTGTCAATGTAAGGTCGTATCGTTACCCCCACCTTCATAAAAATGAAATAGAGAGACAAGTTCAAGAGATGCTGGAAACCGGAATCATTAGGCACAGCTCAAGTGCATATTCCAGTCCCGTCATACTTGTGAGAAAGAAGGATCACACATGGCGTATGTGTGTGGACTATCGTGCTCTTAACAAGGTGACAATCCCGGATAAATTCCCAATTCCGGTGATTGAAGAATTGCTAGATGAGTTGCATGGTGCATGGTATTTCTCCAAATTGGATTTAAAATCGGGATACCATCAAGTTAGAGTAAAGTGTGAGGATGTGCACAAAACGGCGTTCCGGACACATGAGGGGAATTATGAATTTTTGGTTATGCCATTTGGATTGATGAATGCTTCATCAACTTTTCAAGGATTAATGAATGAAGTATTTCGATCAATGTTGAGAAAAGGGGTGTTGGTGTTTTTTGATGACATCTTAATATATAGTAACGACTAGCAGGAGCATATGAATCAACTGGGCCAAGTATTTCACATCCTGCAAACACATGGGTTGAAGGCTAATAGGAAGAAATGCCAATTTGGGCAAAGCAAGATCGAATATTTGGGGCATATGATTTCGGAAGAAGGAGTTGCTGTGGATTCCAACAAGTACAGTAGCGTGGTGCAGTGGCCGGTACCAAAGAATGTAAAGGGCGTGAGAGGATTTTTGGGATTAACCGGCTATTACAGAAAATTCATTCGTGATTATGGAAAAATAGCCAAGCCCCTAACTGAGTTGACCAAGAAGGATGCGTTTGGTTGGGGACGAGAGGCACAACGGGCTTTTGAAGTGTTGAAGAAGAAATTGATAGAGGCACCGCTACTTGCTTTGCCTGATTTTGAGAAAGAATTTGTTATTGAGTGTGATGCATTGGGAACTGGCGTTGGGGCTATTTTGCGACAAGGTAAAAATCCTATTGCTTACTTTAGTAAGGCTTTGGGTGTGAGGAACTTGGCAAAATCTGCATATGAGAAGGAATTGATGGCTTGTGTTCTAGCGATCCAACATTGGAGGCCCTATCTATTAGGAAGGAAATTTGTGGTGTTGACTGATCAAAGAAGTCTTAAGGATTTGTTACAACAAAAAATCATAACTGGTGAGCAACAAAATTGGGTAGCTAAGTTGTTGGGTTTCAATTTTGATATATGTTATAAGCCTGGGAAATTGAATCAAGGTGCAGATGCTCTATCACGAATTCAAGAGGAAGGTGAATTCAATAATTTTGTGTCGTATCCAGTTTGGGAAGAGTTTCAACAGGTGCAGCAGGAGATACAGGCTGATGAGAAGATTAAGAAAATTTGGCAGGATTTATCAGTGGACCCGACAACACATCCTGAGTTCAGTATACAACATGGCACGTTGCTATACAAAGGGAGGTTAGTTATGTCATCACAGTCCACGTTGATTCCGAGAATGTTGAAGGAATTTCATAGTTCACCGCAGGGAGGGCATTCAGGTTTCTTGAGAACTTACAGAAGAATAGCGGCTAATGTATATTGGCCGGGAATGAAGAATACTGTTCAAGAATTTGTAAAAGGGTGTGATACTGGCCAGAGACATAAGTATGTAGCAGCATCTCCAGGAGGTCTGCTTCAACCTCTACCTATCCCAATGAAGGTGTGGGAAGACTTATCAATGGATTTCATAACAGGGCTGCCTAAATCCAAAGGTTATGAAGCGGTGATGGTTGTAGTGGATAGACTATCGAAATACTCTCATTTTGTGTCCCTCAAACATCCTTATACAGCCAAGAGTCTTTCCGAGATATTTGTCAAAGAAATCATTAGGTTGCACGGCATCCCTATGTCAATTGTGAGTGATCGGGACCCTATATTCATGAGTCATTTTTGGGGAGAACTATTCAAATTACAGGGAACACATTTGAAGTTTAGTTCAGCTTACCATCCCGAGTCCGATGGACAAACCGAGGTAGTTAATCGTTGTCTCGAAACCTATCTCCGTTGCTTTGCTGCCGATCAACCCAAGGTGTGGATGAATTGGATTTCCTGGGCAGAATTCTGGTTCAATACTACTTACCATTCTGCAACCCAACAGACCCCTTTTGAGGTTGTATATGGAAGGAAAGCACCTATTTTGGTACGTTGGGGAATTGGCGAGACACGTGTGGAGGCTGTTTCAAGGGAGTTACAGGACAGAGATGAGGCTTTGCGGCAATTGCGAGATCAGTTGCTAAGGGCGCAGAGCAGAATGAAAGCGCAGGCAGATGCTAACAGAGTCGAGAAATCCTTCGAGATTGGGGAATGGGTGTTTGTTAAACTGAGGGCACATCGACAACAATCTGTGGTTTCTCGTATTCATGCCAAGTTAGCAGCACGGTATTTTGGTCCATATCCGGTGATTCACAGAGTTGGTGCTGTGGCGTATAAGTTAAAGCTACCTGAAGGGTCAAAAATCCACCCCATTTTTCATGTATCTTTGTTGAAGAAAGCTGTAGGAAATTATCAGGATGAAAAGGACTTGCCTGATCAGTTGGAAGGTGAAGAGCCAGTTATGCCAGAACCTAACAAGGTGTTGGTGTCTAGGAAGGTTACGAAACAAGGTGAAGAAGTGCAACAGTGGTTAGTACAGTGGAAGGGTCAGACCGTAGAGGAAGCAACCTGGGAAGATGTTGTGACAATTAAAAGTCAATTTCCGACATTTCACCTTGAGGACAAGGTTGAAGTTTCAGAAGGGAGTATTGATAGAAACCACGTGACAGAGGATGAGACAAATGAGGTTATGATTTATCATCAGCCCAATGGGCCCAAGGTATGGAGAGTATATTCTAGAAGGGGCAAAAAGGGGAAAGAGCAATAATTCTGTTAGAGTGAGCAGTGGGAGAATGATTGTACTACGGTACCACTACATAAGGAATGGATGAGAGGTTGAGAGGATTACCTTAGAAAATATTCTGTTTGTTTAGTCATGAGTAGGAGGCTCTAGCCACCTATAGGAGCTTGCTCTGTGTCAGATCTAGGGTCATTTCCCTTTCTGTAATTCCACTTTTTATCAATTAATCAAACAATCACTCTATTCGGTGTTGGATACCTTTCTTTTCTCTTATTATTTTCTATCTGTGCTTGTTGGGTTCCCAACAACTATCCTGCACAGTTTCTTTAAAACCATTAAGATCCACCCGACAATTGTTAAATTTGAAATGTTTCCTCTGCCTCTTAATAACCACAAGCTTGCACATAAACAAGATTGCACAGTCTGAAACATTTGGAGGAAGGACATTCAAATTCAGATCATAATTATTTTGAAACCAATCAACATTGGCCACCAGTCTATCAATCTGAGAGTAAATAGGATTGACACTTTGCTTATTGGACCAGGTGAAGAAATCTCCTTTACTATCTATCTCACATAAATTGGTGATACTCATCATGTTTTGATAATCTTCATATTCAGTCTCAGCTACAAGCTTTCCACCTACTTTATCTTGAGATTCAACAACATTGTTAAAGTCACCTATTGCACACCAGGCACCTTGTTGAGTAGCATGCAATTTAACCATATCTTTCCATAACTTTTTTCTCTACTCTCACTGGTTTTGAGCATAAATGGCGTTCAACTAAAACTTAAAGTCTCCCATTATGTCAAAAACACCACAGTGAATGTATTAACTAGAACTGCTCATATATCTAATATGTAATTTATTTTTATCCCATTTAATCCATATTATGCAATTTGGGTGATTATTATAATTATAAAGGTATTCCATATTCAACTTAAGCTTATCTCTAACCTCCATAGCCTTGTTTTTCTTTACCCTAGTTTCAATCGGAATAACAATCTTAGGTTGGAGTTTAAGGAGACAGGAGCTAATCTCCCTTAACTTCCCAGCCTTATCCAACCCCTTACATTCCAAGACATTAACATGGTCCTCTATCAAAGGCCACTAATGGGTCACTCAAAACCCTTAGAGCCTCAAAACCATTAGCACAATTCAGATCATTAGATGCTTCAGTATATATTTTCTCACCTCTATCTTTGGAAGCTTTCTTCCCCCTTGTCCACACTTCTCCATTATCCTCACTTTTTTCGGAGTTACAACCACTTTACGTTCCTTCTTGTGCGTTTCAACCATATCATGATTCCTCTGATGATTCAGTTCCATTTGTTTCTTTTTCGGATGCCAAGCTCTAACTTTAGGAGGATCTCCATAATTGTGCCCCACTTATTGACATTTATCATAAAACTTTGGCCTCCATTCGTACTATATAGCTTGCTTGGTCTTCCTTCCTTGCATATTCTTAATAGTGATTTCCTCAGGGAGCTTCTGAGTAATATCCACCTCCACTAAGATTCTAGCATAAGATACCATTAACTTGTGTGTGGTGCATTCATCTGTGACCATGGGTTCCCCAATCACACTTCCAATTTTGTTCAAACTTGTTGCTCCCCATAGTTTAAGAGGGAGCTTTGGTAATTTTATCCATATTGGAATCATCATGAGAAGATCCTTCTTCAGGTTAAAATCAGGGTGCCACTCCTCCAGCAGAATCGGCATTCTACGAATCGAATACGATTCCTTCATCAGCACATCATCCTTGTCTTCGTGCGTTCTAAATCGCATTAGGAAATATCCTTCATCGTGGTAGTATAAATCAGGTAGCTGAACAAAATTCCATGACTTTTGCATGAAGTTCTTCATAGCGTTCATACTAGCCTCTTCTCCCATCACGTACAATATCAGAGAATTCTCCCAAAATTGAAGTTCGGACGCCATATCCTCGGTAGTGATTTCAATTTCTCTGTTAACCACCATGGGCGCCACATACTCATCTCCCTCCCCTTTTCCGGATTCCTATTATCGCTAATCACATCCACCCATAGTTGTCGAGGTTCTAGTATTCCAATCTTCTCATTAATTAGGGTTTCATTCCTAATCACTTCCTCTTCTTTCTCATCTTTCTCTGTTCCACTCGTAGAGCCACTGTCTTCTCCCAGCTTCTCAGAAATCACCATTGATTGGATCTCCAGTGACACAGAGTTTGCCGGTGACGAGTGCACCATGACCTTCGGACGTGCGCGTGACCGATTCGCCCCCATTCAAAAAGCCCTTTTAGTAGTGTAGTTCATGCCCCCTGTAACTCATACAAAATATACAAATATGTTTGAACTGGTTCATATAGATTTATGAGGGCCTTCACCTATTCCATATAGATGAGGTTACTCTTATTATATTTCGTTTGTTGATGCCATCACCTGGACATACATGCTAAAAAATAAAAGTGATGCCATCCATGCTTTTAAGTTATTCCAAAATTATGTCTCCGTACATTTTAGTACACAAATAAAGGCCATTCAATTAGACTTTGGAGGCGAATTCAGTGCATTCAACAAGTTGCTAAATAAACAAAGGATCAAGCATCGACTCACGTGTCCCCATACTTTACATTAGAATGGCACATTGGAGAGGAAATATAGACAAATTGTTGAAATGAGGCTCACACTGCTAGACATGCTTCTCTACCAATTGATAAGTGGGATCACAAATTTACTTCTGCACTATGTCTTATCAACATCCTATTTACTTCTGCATTAGACAATTACATCTCACCATTCTATGCCTTACACCACAAACAACCTGAATACAAGGCACTCAATTTTTTTGGATGTTTATGATATCCACACTTGAGGCCCTACAATAGCAACCAACACAAACTTGATTTTATAAATACAAAGTGTGTGTATCTTGGAGTGTCTCCAACTCACAAGGGGAACAAGTGCATGGATCCATATGGTAGAATCTATATCTCAAAGGATGTGGAATTCAATGAATCAAAATTTCCCTACTCTATCCCAATCAAAGTGTCACTTATCAAAGCTTTTACTGATTAACAAATATCAATTCATCTTCCTATAACTTTGAGAGACAACATTCACAAACATACTCTTGAAGTTCCATCAAAAGAAAATCTTAATAAACTACATCCAACAGTCAACACCATCCAACTCATGATTTGTCCCATTGGCCTCTCAATATATTCCAACAAAAACAAAGTCCTCAAATCACTTGTCCTCACAAATACCTAACCAAAGCATTTATCGTCCATGGAAATCAACTTGAGTCACCAAACCAATATATCACAAGTTCACCACATACATCTACATGGAATCCTAATCATGAACCTGCACCTGAGAATCATAATTATACTTACATGAATGACTTGCTTATCAAGGAATCTCAGAGTACTTTCACGTCTTTAGACCAATATACCACCAACTAACCTACCTCCTTGTCACCTTCATTTCATAGTCAACCCAAGTCAATACCATACACTATCAACTAGCATCCTGTGATGACAAGAGACAAGACTGTCAACTCTAAACTAAAGGCTTTGATTGTATACTTTGAACCTACCACATCTAAACAAGATTTAGCACATCCTGAATGGTTCAATGCCATGAAGTAGGAATATAATTCACGCTTGTTGAATGGAACCTGAACCCTGACTGAACTCCCACGACATAGAAAAGAAATTGGATTTAAGTGGGTCTTCAAGGTGAAAGAGAATCCAAATGACTCAGTTAACAAGTACAAAGCTAGAATTATGGCTAAAGGGTTCCTTCAACAAGAAGGGTTTGATTTCCATGAGACCTTTTCACCTGTGGTCAAGCCTACCACAATTAGAATCATCATAACACTGTCACTTACCTTCAAATGGTAAATCCAACAGATAAACATCTACCATGCCTTTTTAAATAGTGATCTTCAAGAGGAACTGTACATGCACCAACCTCTAGGATTTGCAGACAACAATGTTACACTTGTATGCAAGCTTAAAAATGAAATATATGGCCTTAAACAAGCCCCTAGGGTTTGGTTTGAATCGCTCCATCAGGCTCTACTATAGTTTGGGTTTAATTCCAACATAGGTGATCACTCATTCTTCATCTATCAAAAATAAAATGTCACGGTGTATGCCCTGGTATATGTTGATGATATACTGACACATGTACATCATATCAGCTTGTTCATGACTTGATTTCTAAACTGCATCACAAATTTGCACTTAAAGAGCTAGGCAAACCAAATTATTTTTTGGGAATTGAAGTACATGAGAAACATGAAGGTGTTATCCTACTAACACAAAATAAGTACATCAGAGACTTGTTGAACAAGGAAAATCTAGAAGGTGCCAACGC
This sequence comes from Vicia faba, assembly GCA_948472305.1. Taxonomy (NCBI): domain Eukaryota; kingdom Viridiplantae; phylum Streptophyta; class Magnoliopsida; order Fabales; family Fabaceae; genus Vicia; species Vicia faba. The sequence continues at coordinate 988,186,481 of OX451735.1, read as the reverse complement.
AGTGAACACTCGAATTTTCAGTCATTGTAAATTGAGCAAGCATGGCAAGTATGTTATACTTAATCCAATACACTACATGTCAATAGTTGAAGCTTTTCCATATGTAACATTAACTCGGCTAGACATTGCATATAGTGGTAATAAATCATTTTCGTTCATGTCACAACCACTTGAATCACACTGGAGTGTTGTCAAACGAATCCTTCAATACCTTAGTGGAACTGCACATCATGGTTTAGTATTAAAGCCAGTTGATTCAGTGCAGAAGTTGGATATTCGTGCTTACAGTGATTTGGATTGGGCTAGTAACCCCAATGTAAGAGGTCCACTTCAGGCTCATGTGTATTCTTTGGACCAAATCTCATATCATAGAGCTCGAAGAAACAAATGTTGGTAGCAAGGTCTAGCATTGAGGTTGGATATCGATCCCTTGCTCATGCTACATCAGAAATCTTGTGGATTGAATCGCTACTGAAAGAGTTACATGTACCGTATCAGGTTCTGACACTTCTCTGTGATTACATCAGTGCAGTAATGGTGTCACTTAAACCGATACTCCATGTTAGAACAAAACACTTCAAGCTGGACATCCATTTTGTGAGAGAATGAGTAGCAGTTAGCAAGCTCTTAGTTCAGCACATTCCAAACACGTTGCAGATTACAAATGCACTAACTAAACCACTTTTTCATACCATCTTTCAAGCATTCAAAGACAAACTCAAAGTTACAGCCTTACTACAAATATGATCTTGAAGAGGAGTATTAGATATATATTATTAGTGAATGAGAGTAATAAAGTTAGTTAGAATATCTAACTAACTGCATCCCTTATATATATATATATATATATATATATATATATATATATATATATATATATATATATATATATATATATATATATATATATATATATATATATATATATATATATATATATATATATATATATATATATATATATATATATATATATATATTATACTCTAAGAATGAATCATAATACATTTCACAAGAAATTTTTTTGATTTCAATTCTTTTCTCTTTCTCTCATTCATCTCTAATAATTTGAGACGAAGATAATATTCTATTAAGATATACTTAACCGATATAATAATGAAAATTAGAGGTGTGAAATACTATGAGGATCTAAAAGTAATACTTTGAACATATTATAAAGTATACAATGAGTTTGAATTTATAAAAATTCGCCTTTGAAGTTTAATGGAGAAAATTTCATAGATTTATTTCAGCAAGGGTCTCTATGGATCAATTTTAACATTTAAATTTAACCAAACTAACCCATATGAATTTGATTTTTCATTTTTCATCATTTTACACCCGACTGCACTAGCCTGTTTCAATGAAATTTGGTTGCAAGTTTTTGTCGACTCCTATGTGGAAACTTGAGTGGTTGTTAAAGAAAGTTTAAGATTTGCAATAATTAATTGAGCTGATTAAAGTGGTTATAGATAAGTTATGATTAGTTGTTAGTTGATTATATTAATTATTTTAAGATTGCTACATAAAGTGATCCTATATTCATCCTAGAGGATTTCTTACCCACCTAAGAGGGAAAATTAAATCCTATGTAATTTTTGTAATGTCTTTTTAAAATTAGAAGTATATTTTTGGTGTGTATATTTTTTTGAAAAATTTAACTTAAAATCGAAAGTATATTTTTGATTTTAAATTGATAATATATTTTTGGTTTTGATGTTGTCAGTAGCAGAAAAATCAGACTTGTAAAGAAATATATTTCTCATTTTTTCATATTACAAATTAAAACTTATATAAAAAATGGAACAAAACACACACGCGCTCACCCACCCACACACGCACACATATATATACCACACACACACACACACACACAGATAGATATATATATATATATATATATATATATATATATATATATATATATATATATATATATATATATATATATATATATATATATATATATATATATATATATATATATATATATATATATATATATATATATATTGTGATAGAGTCGTACACAGCCCCAAAAGGTAATCCAAGTACAAATACGATATAATACAATACCAAAAAACTAAAACCAAAATACAAATACATCAGCGTAAACTACTGAGAATGACAGATGATGAGTCGGCCTGTCACTCTTAAAGCATCCATCCGCTGTCTTCTGTAACACAAAGCCTCCTGAGCCTCCGCCATGATGGCATCCAAAACACCTCTAACATCAGATCCATCAAGAAACAGACATCTGTCAATATCATCATGTACAAGCTCCATGATACGACGACACTTAGGTAATATGTCATGAGCATGATCCTCCTAGCCGGCTACTCCTCTAGGATCTCCTGATGAACTAGCATCAATGGGTTCTCTATAGCATCCTCTACAATGTACGGATGAAACATCTTGAAGAGCCATATCATGTATTCGTACTCGTAACTCCAATCATCTGGTTCTACGGTACTCCTGGCCTCATCAGGAACAAGATTATTCTCAAAATCATCAAACATAACATACATATCCCACTGTTTCACAGTCAGAGGAGCACATACAGCAGGACCCCAGAGAATGGTCTGGGTAAACTCAAACTGACGCATCACCTGCTCAGGCATATAAGGAGCAGTCTTGCGAATCCCGCAAGCCAACCAACTTGTAAACAACGCAACCTCGTCAAACGGTATCGTCACACGGTGGTCGACGTATGAACGAAAGTGAATGTCTTCATGCACCAGCCAGTCAATGTAAACCCAGAACGACTCTATCGCCTGGTTGCCTCAGAGCGGGTCGTATGCACAGGCACGCAACTTATCTTCAGTATAACTCGTAACATATGACCAATCCGAGATGCGGGGGAAGTGTTGTAGGATCCATCCCTAAAATAACAAAATTAAATAGTTAGTTCCGGAATCAAAATAATTAATAGAGGACACAAAGACAAAGAATTTATACCGTCAAGAGTGACATGTTGCCAGTCATCTTCTTCGTATCCCAATTAATGGTGTCATCCAACTTGGTATACAAGTAAACCAAGCAAGCAGCCCCTAGTTCCACTGGTTGATCGTCTCAAAATCATCAAAGTATCGCAGGTAGATGATATTGGTGTAAGTGGCACTAGTGTCCAAAAAAATTTGTGTGCCAACAAGATACAAAAGGTATGCACTTATGGCAAACCCCCTGTGAATGTTAACGTGTTCGGGATCACCATAAGCCTCCCGTACACGCCTAATCTCAATCTGCAAACAATCTAGCCAAATAGCTATACCTGACGTGGGAACCATGGGTCTTATCAATCTCTACCATGCCACTCTAAAAGGTAACTCCCAACTTTTGAACCAACAAATTCAACGTCTCCTCTTTGCGTATTCTATCATGATCCAAGAAATTCCCTCTGATCGGCAGATGAAGCAGACACGTGACATCGTCGAGTGTGATCGTCATCTCACCAAGTGGTAGATGAAACAACGACGTCTCATGGTGCCACCTCTCAATAAAAGCGTTGATTATACCCTGGTTGACCATGTTGTATTCATACAGGGCCAAATATTTCAATCTTGTAAGCCGTAAAAGCTCGTCAAACCATGGCTCAACAGGCAGCACAAGTCTACTGATCTTTCGTCTATGGTTAATGACCTTGAGCGTATCATGTTCCTGCATAATAAAATTCAAGTCAAAATTCATAATAAAATTCACAATAAAATATATAATAGAAATAAAAATGAAAAATTCATACATGTCCGTCCCATATATGTCTAGCAACATGGTTGGGATAAAGAGGCAGAAGTGATAAATCAGACGGTCCTCCTCCAAAAGCCTGAGGGGCTGCATATGTAGGCTGAGTTGGTGCGGCCTCAGGTGCCGTTGGTGCGGCCTCAGGTGCCGCTGGTGTAGCCTCAGGTGTCGTTGGTGCAGCCTCAGATGCCTGAGATGACTGAGGAATCGCCTCAAGTGGCGTCTAGGACTGAGGTTGTGATGATGCCTGGGCCTCAGTGTCGCCTGGGTAACGGATATGGATCTCGCCTCAAATACGCTAGGTGAGGAAGTGCATCTGCGGGAGGACGGGGGTGGTGAAGGATGAACTTGAGAATCCCGCCTGCTGCGGGAAGACGACATAGAAGTAGTAGAAGCTGGCGCACGGAAGGCTGAAGCAGTAGGAGGTGCATCTGGTATGGCCTGTCTAGAGGCAGGAGGAGGTTGGGTTGCCTGACTCCTTTCTCTCTACACAGAAGCATGTTATGCAACCTTGTCGAGCCTCATTCAAGATGGTCTCTCACTCATTACTCCTGTAGAAGTAAGAAAGAAATGTTAACATAAGGTCCAGTGTGCAAAACAATGCTTAAAACAAAAACAGATAGAAACCAGAATTATACTCGCAGTTTTGTTCTTACCAAAACCGGAAATTTAATTTTGGTTCCTTCTGTGATAACAAAATAACGCTCATTTTACGTCTCAGTCTCCCAAATGAGCTCAAATAAGGGCATTGGTCATCAAATAAATTTTAGAAATACTTTTTTGATGACTCCTAATGATGATAACTAACTACAATATTACAGTTTGAACCCTAATTCACTAATTTGAGCAGAAATTACATAAACTCAAAAATTTTCAAAAACAACATACCTGATCAATTGGTGTTGATTTTTCTTGATTGATTGCATTAGAATATTTTATTTAACCACTGTTTGATGATTTCTGATAATTTTTTGATAAAATATTTGATTTATGAAATAAGAATTTAAGAGAGTTTGAGAGAGTTTTACATTTTATTTTAAATGAGTTGTTGTAACGAGAGAGGAAGAGGCATCACGCCATATAGTTTCTCCAGAAATCTAAAATATATTTTTGGTTGTAAATCATAAATATATTTTCGATTTACACTCAATTTTTTCAACATAATTTATATATAACATGGTACGAATTAAAAATATACTTTTAATTTTAAAAAACATTTATAAAATCTCACATAATACATAAGAAAAGTCATGAAATAGATTAAAAAATTGCCCTCATCCTAATAACAATCTTCTTTATTCTCTCGATTCTATCATTAACATTACTAACACATTTCTCTAAACTTTTTTTTATTGGAAATCCAAAATTCAACACTTTTTGTCTAAATCAATTACGTTTCTCAAAATTGCATGACGTCCATCTTGAAGAAGAAAAAAAAGAGAAAACAATTTAAACTTTGAAATCTGTCTTTCCTTTGTTTTTTTACATAGAAAAATGTTTTTTTTTTTACTTTCCCATAAAAAAGATAGACTTATTCTACTATAAGATGATTGAAAATTCAACTTCATTTGTTTTTCTATCCGATTCAAGTTCCTTTTGGTTTCTCTCTCTTATTCTAAATACTTATCACATTTATTTTAAAATTTTGAAGAACTAGGTGGACCTAATCCCTTTAGTATAGTATAATATAATGAAATATACTTTTTTATTCTAAATTAATTAATTTAGTTCATCAATTCATATTGATTAAATAAAATATAAATGGAAAAAAAGAAAATAATATTTTTATTAAAACATTTTTACTGTAGATTAATGTATTTTTTAATATAATATAATATAAAATAAAATATATTAATATTAATAATAATTTAAATAGTTTTAGTTATATATTATAATTAAAAATAGTATTTATTTGTCATACAATAAGAACGAAAGTTTCTATGCTCATTCTCTGAAACTCATCCTTTTGCATGTCCATTTCAATTTATTTATGGATGGGATGTGACATCTTTGCTTGTTTCATACGGTTTTGAATTAAAATGCAACCTTGATTTTACATCTTAAAATAGATGTATTTGTCTTCAACTTTAGACATAAATCTAATCCAATAGAAATATATAATAACAAAATAATCCACTCACATGTATAATATTTGACATTCCAACTTAAACTATAATGACAAATTAATACTTCAGCAAATTCTATCTTAAATAGTAAAATTTGATATTTAAGTTGAACGTGATCATTAAAATTTAAGATTGCTTGTAACTAATTTTTAATATGTATTTTAAATTATTGGTGAAATTAAAATTCATTCTTAGTGATTCTCATTTTACTTATGTAAGTCTTTAATATATACTATAATTTTTTTTTTTTGGAAAGGATGAATTTTTGGGTAAACATACAAGTTTAGGTAATCCTCTTCCATAAGTAATCAAGCATTAAATGTGACGTTTTTGTCAAAAAAAAAAAATAATTAACAAGTGGGATATTGTACCCCTAGCTTTCATTTGACCTAATTAATTGTTTAGTAAGAATTTCCATATAGTACTAGTATCATGGTGGGTCATAAAGTTAGCTTAATACTCAATCTATTTCTAATTATCTTAAATGGAGTATAATTTATTCCATCACTATAATAAGTAAATAAAAAGTTTTATTTTTGTAATTATTATAAATAAATAAATAAATAAATTTTTTTGAGCTATTTAATGATATTTGAGTAAAAATTTCCAAAATATCTAAAAATGTATTTTAATAAATCTAATGTTGAATTTATGCAAAATTTAGAAAGTTAATTGAGCATAACTAATTTTCTTAAGGTTTAATTACAATTTTTTAAATCATTTTACTTCATTTTTTAAAATAGTCTTCCTTTTAACTTCACACAGTTTTAATTATCTTTTCACATTTTTATACTTAAATTTGATTAGATATTTATTTTTTAAAATACGTGTAACATATATTTTAATTTTAAAGGTCCACAAAAGTTTTTTTTTCCCTCTTCTCACTTTTTACATTGAAAATTGATGTGTCCATTTTTTAAGACACACAACTTACATATTTTGTCTTTAAAATTTCACAAAAAAAAAAAAAATTATATTTTAAAGCAAGAGCTTTCTTTCTCTATAAGAGAAGTGAAGGAAGAGAAGATATACATAAAATTTATAGGCACCACATTATTAAAATAATATATTTTATAATAATTTTTTTATCTCATCTAATAAAAAGTTGAAGTATAATACTATGAGGTGTTATGTTTTTTTTTTAAACAAAAAAATATTTTTTTTTTTGTTTTTAATATAATCGAGAGGAAAAACAAATTTTGACATGTTTCGAATTTGTAACTTATGTTTTTATATAAATAAATTTTTTTTATTTTATTTATAAATTAAATGATTTATCCATTCGATTTGTGTAATAATTGAGAGATAAATTAATCAAATTTTACTATAAAAACACTCGTTAAATAGATTTTACATTAATTATAACTTATATATAGTCTCTATAAACTCTCACGCATTATTCTTTAGGATGAATTGTAAGACAGAAAAATCTTCAATGTTCGGTATTCTTCTATCTTGAACAAAACTTTTTTTTCTCTTGAAATATATCTCACATAATAGTGTTGATGTTATTGTTGTAGTTTTGGAATAAGCTTTATATGTTGTAAATAAAAAAATAGCATTGCTTTCCTCATATGACAATATTGAGAAATTTATTCCTAAACAAGGTGAAAAGTTAAAATGGAAACATGACATGTTACTTTCAATTCTTTATTATTCACCATTTTTTTAAAACTTATTACCTCAACTTTTTCTAAAACCGAGGGGTTTATTTATTTTTATTTTTTTATTTAAAAAAGAAAATACTTTTCTCTTTGGTTTTTTTAACAAAACCGAGGGTTTTTGTTAGACACCTACAACATCGAGTTTATATCCTATATTCATAAAGAAATAACGTCCATGATATTGTTAATACATCTATCTACAACAAACTATCTACATCTACCACTATATATCTTGTTCTCTTTCTTTGTAAAAACATTTTTCATTAAAACATTTGCTCAGGATAATGAAATCTTGGAATTTAAAGAAGGTTGGAAAAATTCTCTATGATGAATTGCAAGTGCAGAAAAAATAATTTTGCTTCAAGTTATACAAAGGAGGGAGATCAACCTTGAATAACTTATTAGAAGTTGGATTCATACAAGGTATGCAATCAAATCTGGATTACAGCAAAGATTTGTTATTCTCTAAGAATAACAACGACAGTGATGAATTTAAATTTGTTGTAATCAATGTATTTTAATATTCCGTGTAAACAATGTAATGTTTTAAAAAAGCTTATTCACCTCGATTTTCAACTGAAATCGAAGGGTAAATACTTATTACCTCTATTTTTGCCATAACCGAGGGAATAATTAAGTGTGTTTATTGAGGATATTCATCATCCTTAAACAAATCTTTGACATCTATTTAATGAGTATCAACGTTCAAGACACTATCATTAGTGATCCGCGTGAAATATAAAAAACTTACATTATAAAAGCATTCTGAATATCAAAAATTGATAATGAAATATCATGAAGTGCTTGATGTTAGTTGGTTAATTCTTGTTATGTGGTTATTTGGGCTTTTTAGCATATATTTGGGTCTGGGCTATTTTACCTATATAAAGGTCCATTGTATTTGTAATCATATAGCAGCAAAAAGCAACAATAATAACTAAATTCAGTTTAGATAGTTAGTTACACATAACTAACTCATCAATCTTCTCTCTCTCTCTCTCTCTCTCTCTCTCTCTCTCTCTCTCTCTCTCTCTCTCTCTCTCTCTCTCTCTCTCTCTCTCTCTCTCTCTCTCTCTCTCTCTATGTCTCTCTCTCTCTGTCTCTCTCTCTTCTTGTTCTTGTTCTTGTTTTCACAATATCCATCTTTCTTGAATCCTTTGTTCCAACAAATTGGTATCAAGAGCTTGCTTGTGACTCATAGTGAATATAATGGCAAACGGATCAACAACATTAACACAATTTTCAACAAATATACTAGTTTTCAAAGGTGAAAACTATCAATGATGGGTGGCACAGATGAAGGTTATTTTCATATTTCAAGATGTTGTAGAAATCTTGAATGATGGAATATCACAACTAGAAGTGAATTCCATGGAAGCCCAGACAGCTGCGCACAAAGATCAGAGGAAGAAAGATGGCAAGATGTTGTTCTTGATTCACCAGTGTGTGAATTGTGGTGTATTTGAGAAGATAATCGAAGAAGAAACAACAAAAGGAGCTTGGGAAAAGCTGAAATCCTTGTATGGTGGAGATGAGAAATTGAAGAAGGTGAAGTTGCAGACTTTGAGGAAGCAGTATGAGATGCTTCAGATGAAAGAGGATGAATATGTTTCTCCATATTTCTTAAGAGTTGTAGCGCTAACAAATCAGATGAAGGCGTGTGGTGAAGCGCTAACAGATCTGTAAAAGATAGAAAAGGTATTGAGATCTCTAATTGCATATTTTGATTACTTTGTTATAACAATCGAAGAGGCCAATAATCTATTTGAGATGAAGTTGGAAGAACTTCGAGCTTCTTTGGAGACTCATGAAATGAGGCTGCAACAAAGAAACTCAGAAAGGGAGAAAGAGTTGAACAAGCATTGCAATAAAGATTCAGCAAGAAAGCTGGAAAAGAGAAATTGAAGCAGCGAAAGAATCTTGCTAGTGATGAGAAGTCAAGCAAGAATATTGATTCGAAAGGTGTGGGCAACAAGTATTCTGGGAAGAAAGTTGACACGAAAGAGGTGCAATGTTATAATTGTCAAGGTTTTGGCTACTATGCTAGAGACTGTCGAAGAAAGAAAGGTGCGAAGTCGAAAGATAGTGATGAAGCTCAATATGCACGAGCTGGAAGTAGTGATTTTGATGATGTGTTGTTGCTGGTGAACACTCAATCGAACACTGAGAAAAACAACATGTGGTATCTGGATTCAGGATGTAGCAACCACATGACTGGCAATAAAAACTGGTTTACCAAGTTAGACGAGTAAGTCGAAAAGGTGATAAAGTTTACAGATGGCAGGCATATCAAGTCAGGTGGTAAAGGAGATATTTCGATTATCAGAAAAGATGGTCAAAAGGCTACTATCACTGAAGTTCTATATGTACCTTCGATGACAAGTAACTTGATAAGTGTAGGTCAATCACTTGCAAAAGGCTTCAATATGAAGTTGGAGAATAATCAGATGAAGGTATATAGGGCTGATGGGAGGCTAATCACGAAAGCACCATTGGCAGAGAACAAAACCTTCAAAGTCAAACTCAACACATCAGATAACAAATGTATTGCTTCAACTATAGAAGAAGAAAAGAATTGGCTATGGCATCACAGGTATGGACATCTAAGCTTCAAAAGTTTATGTATGCTCAATCAAAAAAGAATGGTGCTTGGGTTTCCGTATGTGAAGGAACCAAAGCAGATATGTGAGGAATGCTGCAAAGCTAAACAAACAAGGAAGGCATTCAAACGTGACTTGCCTATAAGATCAAGTCAAAAACTGGAGCTGGTTCATTCAGATGTGTGTGGACCCATTGAAGTAAAGTCCAATGGAGGTAGCAGGTATTTCCTTACTTTCATTGATGAATTCACCAGACATATGTGGATTTACCTTATTGAGATGAAGAGTAAGGTATTCACACAGTTCAAGAAGTTCAAGTTGCATGCTGAGAAACAAAGTGGCTGCAAATTGAAGAAGTTAAGAACTGATGGTGGTGGTGAATATACTTCTGCTAAATTTTCTATATTTTGCAATGAGGAAGGTATAGAGCATGACGTTATTGCACCCTATACGCCTCATCATAATGGCATAGCTAAGAGAAAGAATAGAAGTGTACTGAACATAACAATATGTATGTTGAAAGCCAAGAATATGCTTAAGAGATTTTAGGCTAAAGCAGCTTCGACAGCAGTATACATTCTAAATAGATGCCCAACAAAGAACATGGTCGAAAAGACACCGCATGAGGCTTGGACAGGGTCGAAGCCAAATGTAAGTCATCTTAGAATTTTTGGATCAATGTGTTTCAGGCATGTACCTGAACAATTGAGAAAGAAGCTGGATGATCAAAGTGAATTCATGGTGCTCATAGGTTATCATTCGACTGATGCATATAAGTTGTATTCACCAATTAAAGATAAACTAGTGACCAGTAGAGATGTTCTTGTAGACAAAAGTAAAGGATGGGATTGAAGTCGAAGTTCACTTCGACAAGAATCAGACACAGCCACAACTGTGTTCGAAGAAGATGAAAAGGATGAAGCTTCGACAAGTCAAAATGAACAAGGTGATACTTCGACTGATCGAAATGAAGAACCACCTGTGCAAAATGAAAGAAGATCCACAAGAACAAGAACCGAGTCGACTAGGATGATTGGATATGAGAGGTTTCAGATCAAGCAATCGATGTAGATGGTGACTTAATCGAAGAAGCCATGATGATGGCTGAAGCAGAACCAATTGATTTGGGTGAAACCTTGAGCAATTCGAATTGGTATGAAGCCATGAAAGAAGACTTAGAGCCATTGAGAAGAGCAACACTTGGGATCTTGTAGAAAGAACCAACAATAAACCAATTGATTTGAAATGGATCTACAAGGTGAAACGAAATCCAAATGGTGAGATTGTAAAGTACAAGGCAAGACTGGTGGCCAGAGGTTTTCTATAACAACCAGGTATTGACTTTGATGAAGTATATGTGCTTGTTGCTAGGATCAAAACAATCAGGATTGTTGTTTCAATAGTTGTTGTTGTACCCCAAAATTTTCCCTCTCATTTATCAATTATTTTCTCACAAGATCTTCTTTGGTTCAAGACTGCACAAGGGTTGATCAGTTCAAGACACCTCCTTAAGCACTGATGACTGAAAGTTAAGGTTTGAGATTGCACAAGGACAAATGAACTTTTAATGTCTCATATGACTTTCATGGATCATTTTGGACTCTCAAGATTACTCATGTCAAGTTTCAAGTCTTGGATCACATTTTTGCTCAGGCAATTGATCAGTTGACCTAAATATCAATTGTACTGGGAAAAATTCAATTGTAGTCAATTTACAGTCAAACTTCATAATTTTTTATACATATCAACATTGTGAACTCATATATGTCATTTGATCAAGTTTGGACCATAATTCCTCAAGAAATCTGATCAGATCATCAAAAGGGCAAAATGGTCAAAATTAGGGTTTTGATTGAGAAAAGGCAATTTCTGATTTTTGACCTAGAAAATGGTTGATTGGTTGGAAACATGATCTCAAGGATTCAATTGCATCATTTTTACCTAATGGCATGACTCAAAACATTGCTCAAGGTCAATTAATTGATAGTTGATTTTCAGTCAACTGCACACTGAAAACTCAAACTTTGACTTTTTGGTCAAAATCAAGTGTCAAAGATCACAATTCATCAAAACATGTCAAAATAAGAAACTTTTTCATCAAGAAATCAAAAAGTCAAGATTTCATTTTGAAAAGTCAAAGTTTCCAAACTTAGAAATTTTTCTAAGTGTTGAAAAACTTCATATTTTTTCACAACTTTGAGCCAAATTTTCACCATGATGCAAGATGATTCAAAGGAAACTTTCAACATGAAAGTTGTAGATATCATTGAGATATAAAACATTTATAAACACAACTCCTCCTATAAATTCTTGGATTTCAAGTTATTGATCCATGAAATCATGTTCATGAAACTAAACCACTTAGTGAAATTTTGAGCATTTTGGTCAGGATTTTGACCTAACTTCTGGGCCAAGTTTCACATAGTTCCAATTGGATTTTTCAAAAGTGATTCAAAGAGGTGTTGTAGATCACATTACAAGATTTCTAAAATGTACAAGTACTCCTTGAGATCATTCTTGAGCCAGGAGAATCGAAGGCAAGAAATTAGGGTTTCAAGTTGTTTTACAAGGCAGAATTTGTGATGCACAATGGACCAAATCACATAGCCATGCTGCATAATCTCACTTTGCAGGCTTCTAACTTGAAATTCACTCCTTAATTAAATATTTACACAACTGATAGAACCATTGTCCAAGCATTTGAGCCATTATCCAAGTTGTATTTCCATTTTGGGAAGAAAGTTCACACTTCCATTTTGGAAAAGTGGCTTTAATCACAAAGTCCACTCTCCTTGAGCATTGAAATTGTTCTTTCTGCACACACAAACCCTATAAACCAAAAGCAAGCATGTCTAAAGTACTAACCACTCTATGCAGCCATGTACCATGCCTTGGAACAAGATGTTTCAACATTGCTTCAAAAACAAGAAAGATGCTACAACTTGAGATTTCAAATTCTGGCTTGTTGTAACATACAAGGCCTCTTGCCTATAAATATACAAGTCATTTGCAAGCTGCCACACGCATGCTCAATCCATGAAACCTTATGAAGCTCAAAATCACACACAAAAACTCCATTGTTGCACAGTCTGACCAAAAACTTGAAACTTACATCTCCCTCATGCGTTTCCAAGCCTTTTGGTTCTTAAAGTTTCTAAACATCAAATACAAACCATCCAAAGTCCTTTTGCCCAACTGTAACACCTCCATCATCAAGTTCCATTTTCAAAAATAGGGGTATGCAACTTGACTTCTCCAGAACTCCTCATCCACTTTCAGCTCAAGCCAAGCATCATATTAGCTTCTTGGGAACTTGAGGAAGCTAACCCAATCATTAGAACTCATCAAAAGCTGCTCAAACTAAAAACACGATCTCCATTTGTAAGGTGAGTTTTCTGATTTTTGAACTCCTCTATATGCATTGTTAAGCTTTCATTTTCAAAGATAAAATGTAGGTCTCATTGCCACGAAGCTGTACATATCCATAATTTTCATTTATATGGCTTGAGCTTAGAGAATTTTGGAGTTGAAGTTTCTGAAATTTTTAGGTTTCAGATTAGGGCCAATAAAATTGATGTTTGTCTTTGATCTATAGTTTTAATTCTTTATATTTCTGAAATCGTGAGGAAATTTGCCACAAGATTCATGTTTACACTTTTGCAAATGGATGAGAAATGAACAAGATGCAGGTGGTTTGGCTAGGCGCGAGGTTGAAGATGAAGTTATCTTCAGGAAGCAGTTTCTAATATATATTTATGGTTTGATATAAATAAACGGATGTATAGTCACCCCAATGGTAAGGCAGCGCGTTGATAACCAAGAGGGCGTGGGTTCGAACCTCAACGATACCTTTTGTTTCTTTTTTCACATTTTCCTTCTCTTTTCCCTTTGCAACGCTGGGCCTCCCCCATTGGGATTTCTCTCTTTTTACTGAACATCACCCCCCTTGTTTTCTTATATACACGTAACCCAAACCCTTTTTTTATTATTTCTGATTTCAAAAAATGCTAATGGGCCAGGCTTAGTCAAAAAACTGTTTTTTTTACTTGAAAACACCACAAGTCAAATCTTCACCCCCTGACTTACCCTTTTTATTTTTATTTTTTATTTATCTTTTTATTTTTATTATTATTAATATTATCATAATATTTATTTTTATTAATAAAAAATCCCAAAATATTATTTTTTAATATTTAGGTAATAATATGTTTATATTTTATTTCTTTTAAGATTAAAAAGACAAAGACAAAAAACATGTTTCTTTAACAAATTAAATTTTTTTATTTAAGTAATAATAGACTTAGGTTTAATTAGTTTTTAATTAAGATTAATTTAGGAGACCTAGTTCCTTTTATTTAATTAATACTAGTTTAATATTCAAAACCTCTTTCATAAAAAACCTAAAAAACTTTTCTTTTCTAATTAACTTAATTAAATTTTCTTATTTCTTTAGGTTAAATATTTTTCTTCTAGTTTATTTAGGTTAAAACAAACAAAACCTTTCTTAAAATCCAAACAAATTCATACTCTTTCCCATTTATTCATGTTTGTACATTATTATTTCAATTCTTGTACATTGCTCAATATGGTTGTAATAGTTAATTAGATTTAAAATTCTTGCAATCCCCATTTGTAAAAATGTACACCCCATCCTCCAAATAATGTAATACCGTAGAATATTTACTTTCTGCAATTTATCGCTTTATATAAATGCTAGTAATTAGGGTTTGTATGGAAAGGTAAAATGAATGCTTAGAAAATCCTAATACAAGACAAATTAAGCATGAAAAAGATACACTTGCACACTTTGCACCTCTAGGGTTAACTCCACTTGTTGCCTTGAGAAATAAATGGTCATAATACGCATGTAAGACGTCTTAGCAAAAACAAACAAAAATACAAGATCATAGTCCCATGATGACGCTACAAATGTTGCCTTACGAATGATCTTAGTCCCTTAAAGAAAATGCTAAGACATCTTACAACATTGTTATTCATGACTATACGATGACCCTTGCCCGTCCCTTTTACATCCAAAGATAAGGTTACTTACTAATCCATGGTAAAATAACAATGTCAAAGGAAAAAAGAAATAAACAAGAAAGACTTTTGAGTAGGTAGAATGTTCCTAAGTTGCTTGCTAATTTTCAAATCAAAATATCCTTGCTATTCTCAAAACAAACACCAACACTTTTAAAACATCTTTCAAACTTGAAACATTTTCAAAAGATCAACACTTTGTATACTTTCTTACGAACAAGAACTATTACAAATTTTTCCTAAACGATGGCTCATTTTCAAAACACTTTCAAAAACCACACAAAGCATATTTTCAAACAAAAGTAAGTGATCTAGCAAGCAACTAAGAGCCCGTAGATAACTACGGATGAAAAGGGTGTTAATACCTCCCCTTTTCATAATCTACCCCCCCCCCCCCCGAACTCAAGAAAATATCTCTAAAGGTCTTTCCTGTTCTTTTCAGCCTTTCCTTTTGGATAAAATAAAATTCGGTGGCGACTCTTGCTATCCGTACAATTGTGATCAAACGTAAAACATCCAAGTCAGTTCTCCCATCGTATCATAAAACTGGTGACACTGCTGGGGAATAACTTAAAAGTGGGGTTACCTTAGGGCTAGATCACCTTTACTTGCTTTCTTTGTTTGACTTGTATGCTTTACATTTTGGTTCTTTGTTTGGGCTTGAATCCTCTACCCGGATTTGGGATACCTTAAAGGTAAGTAGCAATACATTGTGGAAACTGTGTGGGGTATACCGACATGGTCTAAGCAATAGATACGTTAGTGTGACATATTTGTGGGTACTGGTAGCCCTTGAGTAGTCAAGGAGAATACGGGGCCGTTGAGTGATGTCATGAAGCACTAACTAACTTTTAGAACCTTTACTTGATCAACTTGGCCATTAGGACGTAGTGAGATGACCGACTTTGGTGCAGTCCGAAGTTGGTAGATACTCGATACTACACTCATTGAGGTTTGGCTTTTTGGGATATTTCGGTCTCCGTGAAAGAGGTTTGCGCTGAAACAATGCCCGAGAAGACAAATCAGTGATATTGAGATACTTTAGAACCCAATTACTATTACTAGGACAGGTTGAGACAACTAAACTTCAAGAGGGTACTTACCTACAAACTCCATTCAAGCCTAAACCTAAGGACTTGTTTACTTTGTGTGTATATGATTATTTGCATATAAACTTGCTTACTTTGCATACTTGTACATAACATCATACCATTGCATTTTCAATAACCGTTTTAAGGATCTCAAGGGCCTATGATGCAGGGTCACGTTGAACCAGACGTCTATCAAGGGACAAGAGAATTTATTTTCCTCTAACCAAACACCGTCAAAGATCAAGTACAACAACTTGAGTCAAAGGCTATGACCCACTCAACATGGTGAGCTTAATTCTCGTGGAAGGACATCCACCAATACAAAGTTCTCCAATCAAAGCTATTGGTCAAAGTTCAACTTCTAACATTTTCTTGTGTTTACCCCGCGAGATCCTTGAAAATATGCATCCACATATCATGCATCATTTCATGATAGGTTTCTCCCATACAGGCCTCCATATCTTCTTAGTGTTTATTTCAGTAAGATGGATATGGAACAAATGGTGAAAGATCTCCAAGCTCAAAATACTCAACTCCAACGAATGTTCCTGGCTTTGGCTAAGGGGTTTGATACGGTGGGAGAACTGACTTGAAGTTTTGGTTTGTATTCGCAAATGTTTCGGTTTAGCAAGAGTCGCCACCGAATTTTTATTTTATCCTAAAGGAAAGGTTAAAAAAAGCACAGGAAAAACCTTTGAGATGTTTTCTTGGGTTCGGGGAGTAGATTATAGAAAGGGAAGGTATTAGCACCCTTTCTATCCATGGTTATCCATGGGCTCTTAGTTACTTGCTTAGATCACTTGCATTTTCAATTGTTTGAAATGGTGCTTTGTGTGTGTGGGTTTTGAAAATGTTTTGAAAAAGATGCCTTGTCTTAGGCAACCGTTGTAACAATTCTTTACTCGAATGTTTTACAAAGGTGTTGGTCTTTTCGAAAAGATGTTTCAAAGTTTTTGAAAGTTGTTTTGAAAGTGTGTTCTGGAGTGTGGTTTTGAAAATGTTTTGAAAAAGATGCCTTGTCTAGGCAACCGTTGTAACAATTCTTTACTCGAATGTTTTACAAAGGTGTGTGTCTTTTTGAAAAGATGTTTCAAAGTTTTTGAAAGTCGTTTTTTTGTGGAGTGGTTTTTGAAAAGTATCAAGGATGTTTTCTTTGCAAGTTTGATCGAGTAACTAAGAGCTATCTACTCTAAATTTCTCAAATATCTTTCTCATGTTTTGACCCTTTTAACAGTGTTGTTTCACCATTGTATTTGACGAACAACCTTGTGTTAGGATGTAAACGGGACGGGCGCGGGTCACCGTATAGACCATGATAGCAATTTTGCAAAGTATCTTAGCATTTTTCGAGGGACTAAGATCATTTTTATAAGGAAACTTTGGATAGCGTCATCGAAGGACTATGATCTTTTGATTTTGTTTGTTTTACCAAGATACTTTGCATGCGTAACATGGCCCATTTTTAAAGGCAACCAGTGGAGTAACCCTAGGGGTGTTTGTGTGCAAGTGCGTTTTATTGCATACAAGAGTTTATCTTTGAATTAGGATTTTCTATTTTATTGATTTTATCTTGCCATACACATCCTAATTACTAGCATTTATATTTAAAAGCAATAAAAAGCAGGAATATAAAATCCTACGCTATTACAACAATTAGGGGGTGGGGATACATATTTGTACATGGGGTGGTTCAACGAGAAAAATAGACAAGAAAAGAAAATAACAAAAACAAGATAGAGAGAAAGAGAGAGGGAGCCAGTGCGCTGCTGAGAGGTCATCAGAAGTTCTGACTCGGGCCCGCTGCCAGATGATCAACCTTTTGGTTAAACTGTATGAGTCAGAACTTCTGACTCTAGCACCTGCAAAACAGAAACCTGTTAGTGGGAAGATCAAAAGTTCTGACCCCCATGCGCTGCAAGACAAAAGTTTGTTAGTGGGGATATCAGAAGTTCTGATCCTGCTGGAAATACAATAATTCTCAGAAGTTCTGATATTATTGACAGCAAAACAGGCTTCAGATGTGCTAAGGTCAAAGTCAGCACTTGGCTTCTCCCTGTGCTAGTCAGAACATCTGCAATTTTGTTATTTTTCCACAAAACAGAAAACATGTTTGGAACGGCTTCAGCAAATGTCAAAGTGTTTCAGGGGACAAAACCAACAAGGTCACAGGCAGGTTCTATGCTGACTCACTTCCTATCTAAACGTTCTGAGGTATGAAAATCCTCAGAACACAAACAGCAGCAACATGATGTTTACATTATGTTTATTTGATCATGCAAAGTTGATAATGCTTAGCAGCGTGATGAAGGTCAGCAGGTGCTTACCTGGCTGTTGGAAAAGTTTGTGAATGAGAGCTAGCTTTTAGCTCTGATGATGTTTTGGACAGGTTCTTTTTTGAAAGGGGTAGATGAAGGTGTATGTGTATGTATGGTCAGAGGCTGAAAGGGTGTTCTTTAGTCACAAAGAAAGCTGGGTATTGATGAAGTTTGAAAGTAAGAAATTCAAAGTTATGAAACACTGGAGATTTTGGCAGAGTTTCACGGTACTTTCTTGCTAGAAATTTCTGTTTCTCTTCTAGCAATTTTTCTGGTTTTTTGGACGCCCTTTTTCAGTGGACAATGGTGCTCTATTTATAGGCAAAACTCTTGTGGATTCTTGAACATTAAAGGCGCCAACAGAGGTTGAATTGTTCTTTGAAAGAAATTCCTGGGAAGTTGTGATAATAGATAGCCTTTCAGCCTAGGCTGGAACAGCAGGCATGGATTGGGGAGAAGTGACCTCTTAGGTGGACGGTGGCGCGTAGACCCATGCCTAAACCTGCATAAAGGCGTTTACCAAGCCACACGTGAAGAGACCCCTTGGATGAATGTTCAGGAGTGGTTGGGAGCATTAATGAGCATTAAATGGTGATGAGACTTATCAACACCAATATTCTGGTAATAGGAAACAAACTTGAACCAGTAGTTCTACTTTACCAAAAAGAACGTAAACCATGCTCTGGTCTTGGCCTCTTGTTGTTTTAGCAAATTCTGGATATTCTCCTGACTTTCTGACACGTTCCTTGGATTTGCTTCTGGAAATCTTGGACTTAGAGATTCTGTATCAGTGTAACACCCACTCTTCTGACCCTTTTATCTTCTGATTTCAGCATGTTCTGAAGAAGCCTTCAGACTTCCTTGCTTCCTTTGCATTCCTTTAGCAAACTCTGGCTGAACTTGCGTAATTGTTGAAAGAGCTATGTTCTGTTTGAGGCTTACGTGTTGAACCACGTTTGCAACTTCTGAGTGAGTTGACGTAGCTGCTGAAGAGCCAACTTCTGACTGCGTTGAGCCAAGCTAGCAACTTCTGACCGTTTCTATCTGGAGTTTGGTCCAGAAGTTCTGAAGCGCTATTTTCTTCTTGAACACCCATTTTTTAGAGAAAAATTCCAAATGTTTAGAATTTAATTTTTCTCAAGATAAAAGCGTTGCCTTTAGAGCTTGTGTGATCGTTTTGCTCTTGTAAATGATTTTCTTGGGCAGAAATGATAATTCAGGACTTGGATTTGTTTCAGAGGGAACCCAAGATGATTTCCTGAAGAAAGAGAGGGCAAATTTTGGAGTACAACAAGGGGCAAGAAGACCTGAAGACTCTTCTTCTCAAAGACAAGAAGAAAAAGTCCAAGAAGTCAGTAGGCATCCTGAACTTGGGAAGAAGACTTAAAGGACCAGTCAAGGGAGCTCTAGATCTTCCAACTCCATCCAACATGGGGAATAGTCATGAAAAAGACAACAGTCTGGAGATTGATAAAGTCGAAGCTGACTACTCTGAGGAATAATATCCTCCCGTTGATGACAAGTACAAATAGTTGGAGGATCGCCTCAATGCTATGGAGATTCAACAGATACCTGGCTTGGATTTAGGAGACATGGGTTTGGTTTTTGGGGTGGTCATCCCGCCAAAGTTCAAAATCCCTGCTTTTTCCTTGTACGATGGAGTCTCTTGCCCTAAGATGCACTTAAAGTCTTATGTCCACAAGATTCAACCATATACAACTGATCTGAAGCTTTGGATCCATTTCTTCCAAGAGAGCCTACTAGGAACTCAACTTGAATGGTTTTATCAATTGGAGAGTTCTTGCATC
The DNA here is from genome assembly GCA_948472305.1 of Vicia faba. Lineage (NCBI taxonomy): Eukaryota > Viridiplantae > Streptophyta > Magnoliopsida > Fabales > Fabaceae > Vicia > Vicia faba. The sequence goes on along the minus strand of OX451735.1, from coordinate 988,166,099 downwards.
CGCACCTGGGAGGATTTAGCTGCTGCTTTCTACAAGCAGTACCAGTACAACATTGATCTTGCACCAACTCATGTGTAATTGCAGAATAGACCATGGGTTATAACGAGAGCTTCAAAGGATACACCCAAAGGTGGAGAGATCTGGCTGGTAGGGTGCAACCCTCTTTAACTGATAGGGAGCTGATTGACATCTTCATGGGAACTTTGACAGGACCTTTCTTCAAACACCTAATCGGAAGCTCCTCGGTCGGGTTCACCGAGCTAATACTAACTGGCAAAAGAGTCGAAGATGGCATCAAAAGTGGAAAGATCCAAGGAGCTACACCCTCTGATGCTCAGAAAAAGCCATACAATGGGAAGGAAAAGTCAAATGTTGTGTATGGTCAAAAGAGTCTTCATGACCAACACGTAGGAGCAATCTTGACCTCTAATCCTACGCCTGCTTAACAAAGATAGGGGCATCAGCATAAGGAGGTCGCGCCTAAAAGACAATTCATTAAGATCAACATGTCACTGGCTCAAGCGCTACAACACATGTTGAAGGCAGAGCTGATTGCGTTAAAGGATCCTCTCCAGAACCCCAACATTTCTGCTCTTACCTATCATCCCCATGAAAGGTGTGCATACCACTCTGATAGTCCAGGACACGACACGAACAACTATTGGGCTCTGAAGAACAAGATCTAAGACATGATTGATGCCAAGGAGATCGAGTTTGACCCTCCAGAGACTCCAAACGTGATCACTGCTCCTATGAAGAATCATTGAAAGCTTTTGTTCATTTGAATTTTCAAGTTGTAATCTCTTTTGTTGTTCAAATACTTATCTATTAATGTCAAACTTAGTTTCATTAATGCATTGCATATGTTTGTATTGAATTAATCAATTCATTTTCATTATATTTAAACTACACTTTTTACTCTCTTTATGATATTCAACTCTTGTTTCAAAAAGTTGCAAGCCTTTAGGGGGAGGATGACGAAAACAATGTCATAATCTCATACAGTATGCTTTTGAACAGACCTTGCTGACGATGTATAGGTGTTCTTTCAAACTCTAAACACTGGAGTTATAAGGAAGATAATCCCTAGTCAACCCCTTTGAGCCAAAGAAGTAGAAGTTTTTACACAAATTGAAACCTTTAATCAAAACCTGGGGCAAGGTAGTCTCTTAGTTAATTCAAATACGCGTTCAAATCGCAAACTCTCATCTCGTAATACAACGAGTGACATCAAAAACATTCCTCAGGAATCAAAAGACAGTGATGGTTCCCTATCACATAAGCACTCATTATCTCTCAAAAAAGAAAAAGCCCACTAAGTCAAAACCTACGAAGGAGACTTAAGAAAAATTGGGGCATCCCGCTGACTGTAATCTCAAAACAAGAACAGTCAGACAAAAACCAGGGATAATAAATCAAAAGAAAGAGGTCACTACAAATCCTCAACAACATGAAAAATGTTGCAAAAGTGACTGCCTTCCAAAAAACTTAACTTATCTGAACCATCACCAAAACGTCATTCCAGACTCAATTGGAGTTCAAACGCACAATTAACTGAGTTTAGGACTGAAGAACATCACGAAGAGCGGGTGGATACAAATACACTTTGAGACTTTATCCTTTATTTCTTAAACCATGAAGCAAGCCACGCTACAACCCTTCAAAAGTCCTAATTGAAGCATGGGTTAGTTCGAAAGCATATTGTTACAAAAGGTATCCTGACTCCTGTAAGGCTTTACTCTAAATCCTGAGTTTGAATTTTATTACAAAACTTAAGTACTTGCTAAAACGCATTTTCAAAATTTCAAGACAAGCATAAACTTTGCATTATTTGAATATTGTTGTTTGCATATGGCTATTTGTTTGACAACGGATTAATTCACACAACGAATATCCAGTGAACGAAAGCTCTCTCAGTGAACAAAATCACTTCGATTGGAAAGAAATTTCCAATGACAAATCTCTCATGATCAAGGGGCACGGCATGACCTTTGTCCAACACATCTAGGGGCAGTGACAAATCTCCCCAAGATCCTTCTCATAGGATGACTCCCAGCCAGAGTTTCAATCTCTGAAAACTTCTCACTAGCTGAGTCGACCTCAAGAACCCTCGAGGATTTTCCCCAGTGAACAAGACACCTCTCCAACAGACCGACAACATGGTTTATTTCCCCAAAAAACTATAGATTCCCCAGCTTGAGTTTGTTTCTGCGACTACTACAAATCAAAGGACCACAACTCCTCTTCCCCAGTAGATTACTCTACAATCCCCAGTAAGCTGCTGTGAAGCCTAGACCCGACCAGATATCAGTTCAACTTCGACTCCCCAGTAGAGCAACGAACAACTGAGACTCCTGAACTCTTTTTCCCCAAGCAATAATCAAAACTCTCCACAGAGTTTTCAATATTCCTCAGCGAAGTTCTCCTTAAAAATCAGAACAGATATCTCTAGTGGAAACATTCTAAGCAAAGTTTGAAGATATACCTACTCTTCAACAAGCAGTCCGGGATTTAATGACTCGCTAGCATTTGTCAAGGATTTATTTTCCAGACAAAGATACACTTCAATAAACATCTCTCATTTTATACATCATATTCCATACGTAACAAGTGCATACGACACAATCTCATTTATTTGGAGAACATCATTGCACCATGCATTTCATACATCATGACATTGCATACAACTAACATTTTACCTTTTTCAGGAAAAAATATATTCGAATTCTCATAATAATGATTTATGGAGAGAAAGTGGCAGGGCGATTTTGGCTCTCTAAAGCTTTGGGGAATGAGGGGAATATGATCCTCTATTTATAGGGAAAAATGAATCATGAGCTCAAGCGTGTGAGATGATGAGAAAATGAGAGAAATCGTGTAAGCTCGATCCATGGAAAAAGGTGACTTCTCTTGTCCAAAACTCAAGCTAATTGTGCGTTTTAAAGTGCAAAATATCTTTTTGAACATTGCTAAACATGATTAGGCACGAAATGGAACCTTAAACTGGCTTATAATTTGAATTATCAATGCTCAAAATTCTTATCATGGTGAAAACTCAGTTTCAAGTGGCCATATTCAAATTTATGGGGCAACTTGCTCATGAGGCTTTATGGTATGATTCTTGTCACATTTGGAAGACATCATCACAAAATTTACAATGTGCCAAGAAAGACTTCATTTAGACATTTGATCTGAGAGATGTGTCCATTTGAAATCGTGAAAAACAAACTGATTTTGACACTTAGAAAAATTTCTGTGTAGAGCTTCAAGATGACCTATAATCTTTTTCAATTTTACATGGCCTTCTACTCAAAATTAGCTCTTGATCCTTAAAGATGAAATGAAGTATACTCCTTAAAGATAAATATGGCATTAATATCACTCAAAAATGATAAACAGTGAGAGAGTTATGGTCTTTGGGAGTTGATGAAAATTTCTTGAGAAATCCACAAATAATCTATAATGTTTTATTGAATTCCATAACCTTCCACACATTTTTGGATCTTTATCTTTGAATCAAAATTATAGTACACATCCTCAAGTTTATTATGAAAAAATAATAAGATCAAGAAGATAAAAGTTGACCAAGTTATGATCTCTTGAAGTCAAGTCATCAATTTCCATGGTCTTTTAAAGGACTTGTAATCTTTTCAATATTTTGATGATCTTCCTTGCATAATTGGGTCTTTTAATGTGAAAAGAATTTGTTGTAAATGATGAGAAGAGTCCATAGCAAAAAGAATCACTTCAAAATATTGAAAATTGAGAAAATTATGCACTTGTGACCATAGAATCAAGGACTTGTCCAAATTAGGTCAAACTACTAGGATCAACTTTGAATCTCTTGGTCTTTCCTTGCAAATTAAGGCATGATAAATCACATTAGATCTTTAAATGATGATATATTGAGGCACACACTTAATTAGATGGTTCATTGCTTAATGAAACTTGTTGACGAAGGCATGGAAATAAACACATGAACCTATGAAGTTTCTTGATGAATACAAATATCCACTTTGAGACACCTTGAACAAATGAAGTTAAGAGAGTATTCAAACCAAATTACTTTGATGCCATAATCATAGCCTTGAAATTAAAACTTTTAGAAATTCACTGACTATCCAATTGACTGTGGATCAATCTTCAAAACCCTAGCTTAAGAGGTGGGGGAGATGCACTTGGCTCTATACCTACAATGTAAAAAGAGAAAACACACATATTTTTGGACATTAGTTAAGGGTTAATGAACATGAAAACATCTGTACAAGACATACAATTCAAAGTTCTTGGTGATCCCTCAAGGACAAACTCAAAAGATAGGAGAGAGTAGAAGAAATGACCAACCAAATGTGTGATCTTTATGCATTGTGATGATATGAGATGGTAGAGGATATTAGGAGAAAAAATTGGGTATAAAAAAACCCCAATAAAAATAACATGGGCCACCTTAACAACACTTTGTCAGATTATCATCCTCACATTCAACCTCTCTGACCATCATGGTGAACAAAAGACAACAACTCCTGTAACACCCCGATTTACTTAATTAATTTTCGTGAATAAATTGTGTGATGGCATGTGTTGATTGATAATTTTATGTGTTAGAGGAACACTTATATATAGGATGGTAACCTTAGAAATGTAGGGTTTAAGGTGTTTGAGGGTGTTTGAGTAAAAATGTAGAGATTGAGGGGTGGTAAAAGGGGAATTAGTTAATATTAGTTAATTTTAATGATTTTAATTATTTAAATAGTATTATAGAAATATTATTTAAATAAATGTTTAGTGGAAATAATATTTTAATTTATTTATTTGGAATAAGTTAATTAGAAATTATAATAAAATAAGAAAAGAAGGGAATAAAGACACAAAACTGTCAGAGCGTGAAAAAAAGAAGAAAAGAATAAGAGAGTTAGGGTATAGAAGAAGAAGAGCCTCCATTAGAGAAGCTTCGAACTCATCAATACAAGGTAAGGGCTGGACTTCCTCTTGTATATGGGATTGTATGATAACATGTGTGTGGGTGTAATAATCTCAATATGATTGTTTTTCTCTTCTCAATATTTTGAGCAACTTGATGTATAATGATGCTATTTGTGTAGTATGTTTGGATGATTGTGTGTTTGTTGGATGATTCGAATGTTGTGTGTTGTTGGGGATCAAAGTATAGAACTTGGGTAAATGATTTTCTATAAAAATTAGGGATTTGGGAATGTTTTGGAATTGATTTTTGTAACCTGAAACTTGCAAAAAATTGCTACTAGTTCAGTGGTAACTGGTTACAGATTTTGGCGTAACGATTACAACTTAAATATTTTTCAAAGAAATCAAATTTTCATGGGTGTAACCGGTTACCAGGTTTGGTGTAGCTGGTTACACTGTCTAAAATTCATAAAACTAGGTATTTTAGGAGGTGTAATCAGTTACCAGTTTTGGTGTAACCGGTTACCACTAAAAAATCATGTACTCTCTGTTTCTGGACTTGGCGTAATCGATTACATATATTGGCATAACCAATTACCACTACTGTATGCTGAAAAATAAATAAATTTGTTACTTGAGTTCTGGGTGTCCGATTGGGATGTCGTTCGAAGCATTGAGAAGCTGACACAATGTACTTTAATTTAAAAATTGTCTTGGAACCTGGAAATAATTAAATTTTGTGTAGTGTTGTTGTATGGTATGTGGTTTATATTTGTGGTGTGATGAATATGTATGGATATTGTGTTGTTTCTTGAGGTGTTGCTACAATGTTAATATTATTTACTTGTAGTATATATGTTGTTTGGTGGCTGGTATTGGTGTAGTACATTGGTTAAGCTGAATTCCATTGTGCTTGTTTATTTTAGCATGTCATTAATGAATCATGCATCATGATGTTTAGACGGTGGTCCGCTTTTGGTGAGCCTCAATCCTACAGTGAGGATTGGGTGCGAGTAGCTGGTTCCAGGCGAGAATGGTGAAGTGTTGCTTATGGTGATGGTAATGATTTATGGTTGCTCTGATCCTATGGTGGGGATCAAGACCGAGATGAACCTGAGAGTTCATAATTAGTACCACATACATTATTTTATGGAGTTGAGTCTCATTGCATTGCGTGTATATTGTAATTATGATGTTTGGATTGTGTGGAGTGAGAATTGTATGATGGGTGATATTATATATGTGGTATTTATATGTTTACATATTAATATGAAATTTATTTCAATGATTGTCAATTCTCACCCCTTCTATTTGAATGTTGCCTTTATATGGGCATCATGCAGATAATCCGCAATAGAGGGGTGAAACTGAGTGGAAGAGATTACTTTTTTATGCTTTTGTTGAGTCGGCATCTGCTCTGATATGTAACATTGGGGGGAAAGAACACTTTTTTCTTCATTTTATGTTTGGTGGAGATTATTATATGAATCTCCTATGTTTGATAAATTCTTATAATTACCTTTTGTTATAATTATGTTTGATAAGTTAAACTAGTCAGTTGTTGATGTTTTTCCGCTGCTAATAAAATGTTGAACTTCATACTTATATTATGATCTATTATATTCTTTAAATACCATATGTGTTACATATCTTATTGTATGAGTTACTTGAAGTTGAATGTAGCATCCTGTTGTACCCCAAAATTTGCCCTCCCATATTCTTCAAGGACTTATCAAGAATCATCTTCAAATGGTTCAAGATTGATCAAGGGTTACACAATCAACCACCCTCCTAAGCCAGTCAAATTAGGGTTTTGGTTCCTGCAAGGAAGTTGAGGTTTTCAAGGGCTCAATCAAGTCACATATGCCTATACACATTGTCAAGCATCTACATGTCAAGTTACAAGACTCGCAACATCAAATTGCACAGTCAAAAACCCTAGTTGCTCTATAGTCAACTGCAGGGGCAAAATGGTCATTTGGCAGTCAAAAGTCAAAAATTTTGGTCAACATCTTATTTTGAAGCCACAATCATCATTTGATCAAATCTTGATCATGATTCCACAAGCATGGCTCAAAAATCATCAAGATGCAAAAGTTTCCATTTTTGGATAGTTGAAAAGTCAACTGTAACTTGACCAAGGCATAACTTTTTCATGGTTCATCAGAAAAATACCATCCAATGCTCATTTTGAAGGGGATGACATTTCCTACAACTCATCTTCATATTCCAATTCCAAGAAATGCTCTCACAAAAAGTTATCAATTTCAACATTGTAGGTCATTTTCAAAAGTCAACAAAAAGGCATTTTAAGTCAAAGACCATAACTTGAGATTGGTAAATAAAAATGACATGGGACCAAAGGAATTGGTTAGAGGACTTCAAGACCTTTCCAAAATGTCCAAGAACATGTTCATATGATCAAAATTGAGCAAGATATGCATTGGAGAAGTTGGGAAATTTTTGTGAAATGGCAAAAGTCAACTATCCTTGAAACTTCAATTTTTGACAAAAGGGCCTACTTTCTTCCACTTGATTCAGCCTTGCCATGCCATACACGTGTCCCATGATTAATTTCAAGACCATATATTTATTTTTTCATTTCTATTTAATTTTTGTGGATTTAATTCATTTTAATCCATAATAATTTAAATAAAATCAAAAAAAGTTAATTAAATGGTATCTTGTGGTTTGAATAGCCTTCATGAAGCATTTGCTAGCTGCCAAATTCGTGCAAGCTATTTTTGTACACAAAATCACAGTTGTTGGACCAAGAAAGGAATGTTCTTCAATGGTGGTCAAACAAAATCCTAAACATAATAGCACAAGTTTAAGGCTCCTAATGTGACTTAATTCTCATTGATACATACATATGCAAGCAAGCCATATAGCATTCAGGACCTAGAGCTCATTGAAACGGCCAGAACAAAAACTGAAATTTGTCAAAAAAGTGTGAGATCTAAAGCAGCATTGCAGGCATTTTCAGACTAAAAGAAGCACGTAGTCTTCCTCATTGCCATACCTTGAAGCTAAAGAGACCTTTACCACGCCCTAAGACTCCATATCAAGCACTGTAGTCATCACAAACTCGCCTCTGAACACGAAATTGGATTTCTCTATTCTTGCGTTTTTTTTCTCAAAAAAGTTAGCATATTCATACTCCTTGATTAATTTCCAACATGACTGCATTAGCCAATTTTATTGTTAGGCCCTGAATCGTGATGCCCGATTCTAGGGTTCACGTTCTTGCGTTTTAGGCATTTTTGTTTCAGGGAAAATCAAGGCCAGCCAAGAGCATAGATGTGATCATGAGACTTGGACGAGGCCAACCATGGTCTTAGCATGGATTTTTGAGGCCTAGGGACAATTCTAAGTATGGCCTACGAAACTACCTGCGGATAAAAATCTGCAGGTAAATAACCAGCAAAGTGTTGAAGAAGATGATGAGGTGTCATCCTGTCGTTGGCCATCTTCAAATATCGCGCATTTTTTTATTTTATTTTCAGGCATTTGTTTGTTTACCAATATAATAATTATGTTCGTTTTAATTATAACTAACACGCGCAGCTCAGTTGGTGGCCATGCTATTGGAAAATGTTACATGACCTGGGTTCGAATCTCAGGTCCCCCATTTCTTGTTATCATTTTCTCATGCTTATTCAAGTGTAGCCTTCCAGGATACGTCCACCATGGACTTCCAACCTCCACACGCCATGTGTCTTCAGGTGGCAATCCAAGGGTCAGGATGAGAGCACACCATATTCCTGGTCAACCAGCGCCCCACTCAATTCCCAGAGTCAACGTGGTTGGATGCAAATGGGCCACAACAATGCTAAACAAACCCTCAAATCTGGCCCAACACCCCTATGGTTCTATTTTATTTTCTTTTGTTTTCTTTTCCTTTTTTTTATTTTCTTTTAACCAATTATTATTATTAACTATTATTATTATTTAATTATCTCATAAACTAATATTTTTTATAAAAATTCAGAAAAACAAAAAAGAACATTTTATTATTTATTAACTTATTTTGTAAATAAATGTAAATTAAATTAAATTAGTTTAATTAGTTAACTTTAATACCTTTTTACAATAAATAAAATAATTTAGACTTAGGCTCTTCTTTTGACATTTTTAATTCCTTTTTTTATTTTATTTCATTAAAACATAAAAACACAAAAAATATTTCCTTAATTAATTAATTAATTAGTCATTAATTTTAATTTCATTAATTACAAATAAAAAGGGACAAAATTCAATTCTTATTCAAAAAGGGTCAAAACCCTTAGGACGTTCCCGATTTAATTCTTTCGCGCATTATTCTTATTTTGATTATTTATGTAACTGTTTCTGGATATGTAATAGTAATTAGGTTTATCTCTTTATTTAAATTCTCGCACTTTATTTTCCAAAACGGGTTTTTGTTTTTTGGCGATGTATAGACCCGCGCCTTGTAATAGTTAGATTTACATTTCCGCAATTTATTTTCCGCACTCCTAACTGTTAATAAGCATGAAAGAATGTATGAATAATAAAATCAATCTGTATCTCACAAATAACATGTACAAGACAAACATTAGCTGAAAAACAACACACAAAGCACATGCCACTCTTAGGGTACGCCTCACTGGTTGCCTCGAACGTGGTCGTCAAGTATATGGTGTCTTAGAGGTCGCCCTCCTGTCTAAAGATCCAGTTGCCTTGAAACGGTTGCCTCAGATAAAAGGATCTAGGACATTAGGGTTACCGCTAAGGCGTCCTACCATTGCTTTGGTGACCACACATGTCCCTAATAATCGAATTGACCCGAATACCTCCAACGACGGTGCTACCTACCTCTCAATGGTGGGATAGCATTATCTAAAGGACTCTTACACATCTTAATTCCTTAGAGTAGGTAGATTTCTCTTAAGTGCTTGCTCTTTTCAAAAAAACAAACAAAATACTTTTCGCACCTACACCTTCAAAAGTTTTCAAACAAACATTTCACACACTCTTGAGGACAGATACAAGAGTTAATTAGAAATTTTCCAAACGAAACTTTTTCAAAACCCACACACACTTGAAAAGCAAACAAATTTTGAAAACATAAGAGCAAGTACCTAAGAGCCCGTGGATAACCACGGATAGAAAGGGTGCTAACACCTTCCATTTCTATAAATCTACCTCCTGAACCGAGAAATATTCTCAAAGAAGGAATTTTGCTGTGCTTTTATCCTTTCCATGTTGGAGAACATAAAAGACGGTGGCGACTCTTGCTTACCGCGACATTTCGCGAAACCAGCTAAAAACAGTCAGTTCTATTTCCACCGATCACAGAACTGGCGACTCTGCTGGGGAGTGCTTAATAAGTGGGGTGTACCTTAGGAATAGTTCATCACCATGTTTTCAATTGCTTGATCTGTTTGCTTTAATATTGTGGGCCTGTTTTGGGAGTTTCATAGATCCTAACCCGGATCTGGGGGATACCTTCTTAGAAAGTAGCAACGAACTGTGAGGGAACTGTGCGGGGTATACTGACACGGTTGAAGCAGTTTGCTATGTTGATGTGGCACTTTGGTGAGTACCGGTAACCCTTGAGTCAAGTCAAGGAGAGTACGGGGCCGCCGCGTGGTATCGTGAAGCATCAACTGACCTTAGGAACCTTACTTGAACTATCCTGGCCTCTTTAGGGGTAGTGAGATGGCCGACTTTGGTGCAGTCTGAAGTTGGTAGATACTCGATACTACACTCATTGAGGGTTGTTTTCTTGGAATATTTTGATCGCCAGTCCAGTGGCTAAATCAAAACAATGAACATAGAAAACAACCCAATGATATTGAGCTCCTTAGAACCCGGTTACTTTTGATAGGACAGATTTTGAGCCCACCAACTTCAAGAGGGTAGTACCCCAAACTTCATGCTGGCCTAAACTCTAAGGGCTGTCTTGTGTGACTTGCGTGCTTTCAAACTTGACTACTTGCATACTTGTTATCTAACAACACGGGTTCCTTGCAGGTTTTGTTTACAGTCCTTAATTGGGACTCATTACAGGGCCTACTTACATCACTCCATGCATAGCATAACATCATACCATTGCATGCATCCTGCATAAAGACTAATCCATTTCAAGGATCTCAAGGGCTTGTGATGCAGGTCATGATGAATCAAAGTGTCTAGCAAGGGGCAAAGGGGATTTATTTTCCTCTAGCCGAGGTTGTCAGGGGCTATGACCCACTCGATATGGTGAGTCTTGACTCTTGAAGAAGGACTCTCAACAAAATGAAGTTCCTTCAATCAAGCTACAAAATTCAAGTTCTAACAATCTTTCTTGTTTATCCCGCGAGATCCTTGAAAACATTGCATGCATATCATACATATCATTGCATTACAGGTACCTTTGTTACAGGTCACTTACCTTCTTCGCTGTTTATTTCAGCAATGGCTTCCCAACAAGATAACCAGGGTCTTCATGCTCAAGAGACTCAGTTTATGGAGATCTTCCTAAGCCTATCCAAGGGGCAGGAAGAGTTAAGGACACTCCTCATGGGGAATTTGGCCAAGAAAAGTCCCGAAGATGATAAGGACGAACGGCTGAAACGTCTGCAAGCTAAGGTAGATACAATGAGAACCCATATGCTAGGGCAAATGGCTCTCATCCAAGGCTTAGCTCGGGAGCAAGAAGAGTTGAGAACCATGATCAGTCAGCTTCATCAAGACAGATACAACATGAAGAAACCAGTCCAAGTCAGGGACCAGGTCATTGATCAGCTTCCAAGAGGACAAGAGTCTAGTATGGTGAAGAATAGACCTCTCCAAATTGCTACCACTTCACAGGTCCAACCACAACCTCGCCCAAAGCAACAGGTTGATCAGAGTAAGCCAAACAAGCCCAGGAGGCAATTCACCCAGCTCAACGTGTCGCTGTTTCAAGCTTTACAACACCTGTTGAGATTGAATCTGATTACACTAAGGGCTCCTCCCCAGAATCCCAACATCTCTGCTCCTAACTATCATCCCAACAAAAGATGTGCATACCACTCTGATAGTCCTGGACATGACACTGCCGACTGCTGGGCTCTGAAGAACAAGGTCCAGGACCTGATTAATGAAGGAGCAGTGGATTTCACCCAAGAGGGTCAGGCTGAGTTCTTCTACCATCCCTGCAGGATTCACCATTTGAAGTGACAAGTCCTGAGATGAGAAGACTTTTTGTCCATTAGAATTTTCAAGTTGTAATTTTCTTTTGATTGTTCAAACAATTATTGTCATGACAAACGTTATTACTTTATCAATGCATCGCATATGTCTGTTTTGAATCAATATATTCGCATTCGCTATATGTAAACTGTTCTCATATTTTTGTGATGATCAACTCTTGATTTAAAATTCTAAGCCTCTTGAGGGAGGATGACGAAAACGACACCACGATCTTTACAGTATGCTTTTGAACAGACCCCACTGATGAGGTACAGACATTGTTTTAATTCTTAAACACCGGAGTTATAAGGAAGATAATCCCTCGTCAACCCCTCTGAGCCAAAGAAGTAGGAGTTTTTCTTTTCGAAAATTAAAACCCTTAATCATAACTTGGGGCAGGGTAGTTCTCTCAGTTGATCCAAGTGCACAACGAATGGCACCAAAGAAGTCCTTCCAAGACAAAAGACAGTGATGGCTCCGAATAATCATAAAGACAGGCAGTCATTATCTCCCAAAAATAAAAGCCCAACAAGTCAAAACCTATGAAAGAGACTTACAAAACTGGGGCATCCCGCTGACTGTGATCATGAAAGAAACAGTTCAAGCAAAAAACAGGGATAACAAAATCAAAAAAGAAATAGGTCCTACAAACCCTCAACCAAAAAAGGAATGACTGCCTATTCCAAATAAATTGTCAACACCCGAACCATCACCGGTATACCAGGACGAAGACTCAAACAAGGTCTAACGCACGATCAACTGAGTTTAGGTTTGAAGAACATCACGAAGAACGGGTGGGTACAAATAAAATTTGAGCCTTTATCCTTTGTTTCTTAAACCGTGAACCAGGCCATGCTACAACCCTTTAAAAGTCCTAGCTGAAGCATGGGTTTAGTTCGAAAGCATACTGTTACCAAAGGTATCCTGACTCCTTAAGGCTTGCGTAAAATAACGAGTTGACATCACGGTTCAAAAAAAATTCACTTGTTTTTATGAAAAAAATGCATTTTCAAAAAAGACATAAGCTTTGCATTTTCAAAATAACATTGTTTGCAGATGATTATTTGTTTGAACAGTAGAGAACTTTGCACGACGAGCGTCTAGTGAACAAAAGCCTTCTCAACAAAAGGTCACCTCAAATGGAAAAGCACTTCCAACCAAGGGGGGAGACACGATCATTGTCCATCATCTGGGGCAGTTAGGTCAAGATTCGAAGAATCTCTCAAAAGGCCAACCAGCTTGGGGTAAATCTCCATTTGGATCACTTGGGGCATTGGACGATCAAACGAAGATCTTCTGGTGGCATGGTAACACTGCACTACTGACAGTGACAACTCCCTGCATCCTGAGAGCACAGACATAGTCGAAAAAACACTACGCATAAGCAAAGACCCGCTAGGTTGACACACCTAGGCAAAAATAAGGGATGAAATGAAAAAAATCTGTACACCCGGCAAGTCAAAAACCTGAAAAGGCGGCTTGGGCAAAAATGGGTATCCCGGTGGACTGAAAACCCGAAAGGGCGGTCCAGGCAAAAGTTAGGGATCAAAAGCGTACGACTATGTTCCGTCATCTCGTCACTTGCCTACCAGAAGAAGATTTGTCAACCGAGAGTCATCAAGCGCCTCCACAGGTATCTTCTCCCACAGAAACAGGGGCAATATGAGTTATCTAAGCGATCTAGTTGCTCTGTCCACCAAGGTACTAAGGTAGGTTCAGCTGAAGAACGTGACCAAGATACCTTCACTCCCCGTGGAGTAAGATAAGATTCAGCAGTACTCTCCCCCGAGCAAAGTTGGTCTCCCGTCAGCCCTGACAAGGTACAGTATCTCCAGCAAGTCAATAACGCTCTCCCCAAGCAGAGTTAGTCTACTGTCAGCCTTAAGGAAGTTGGGTATCCCCAGAAAATCTCAATATTCTCCAGCAGTATGCAGATGTTCCTAAGCAAGCGCCCCCGGCCGTCTTAATATAAGATTATTCCCCGGCAGAATACCAGACACCCCAGTGGAGCCATTCCCCAGTACAGTTCAAAAGTTTCCCCAGGAGAGTTGTATCCACCTCCCCAGTAGATTCTGGAAGCTTATCCCTAGTAGATTCTGGAAGCTTATCCCCTTCAGAGCATGCACGCGTCTCCCCGGCTTTATTCAAAAGTTATTCCCCACCACAGCTTATAACTGGGTTATCCTCAGCTAATTACCACGGAAAGATCGTCCTCGGCGAATTTCTTCCCATCCCCCAGTGGAGTTCATCAAATCTTCCAACAGAGCTTATCAACAGCATCCCCAACGGAGTTATCATCAAAACCTCAGTGAAGTATCTCTTCCCACAGAGTAATTCCCCGCAGAGTAATCTCTTCGCCAAGTTTATTCCCCAACAGAGTCATCTTCTCTTACCGGTTTATTCTTGCAACCATCATCCCCAGCGGAAATGAAGAACTTCACTCTTCAACATCAGCCCAGGATTCAACTTCCCGGCATTCGTCAAGGATTTATTTTCCTCGACGAAAATACATTCATAGACATTAAATTATCATACACCATGACACATGCATATACGCATCATAAACACACCATCTCATTTATTTTTGAGAACATCATGCATTTCATACATCATGACATTGCATACAACTGATGTTTTTCCTTTTCAGGAAAAAGGTCAATCAAAAGATATTATTATCAACCTTTTGAAGTGCCAGATTCGATTCCTATATCTAGCCAAGGCATATCTGAAGAGTTTCCAGATTCGATTCATGTATCTAGCCAGGGCATATCTGAAGAGTTTGAAGATTCGATACCTGTATCCAGCCAGGGCATATCTGTAGATGACTAATTCCAGATTCGATTCCTGTATCTAGCCAGAGCATATCTGAAGAGTTTGAAGATTCGATACCTGTATCCAGCCAGGGCATATCTGTAGATGACTAATTCCAGATTCGATTCCTGTATCTAGCCAGGGCATATCTGAAGAGTTTGAAGATTCGATACATGTATCCAGCCAGGGCATATCTGTAGATGACTAATTCCAGATTCGATTCCTGTATCTAGCCAGGGCATATCTGAAGAGTTTGAAGATTCGATACCTGTATCTAGCCAGGGCATATCTGTAGATGACTAATTCAAGATTCGATTCCTGTATCTAGCCAGGGCATATCTGAAGAGTTAAAAGATTCGATACCTGTATCCAGCCAGGGCATATCTGTAGATGACTAATTCCATATTCGATTCCTGTATCTAGCCAGGGCATATCTGAAGAGTTTGAAGATTCGATACCTGTATCCAGCCAGGGAATATCTGTAGATGACTAATTCCAGATTCGATTCCTGTATCTAGCCAGGGCATATCTGAAGAGTTTGAAGATTCGATACCTGTATCTAGCCAGGGCATATCTGTAGATGACTAATTCAAGATTCGATTCCTGTATCTAGCCAGGGCATATCTGAAGAGTTTGAAGATTCGATACCTGTATCTAGCCAGGGCATATCTGTAGATGACTAATTCAAGATTCGATTCCTGTATCTAGCCAGGGCATATCTGAAGAGTTTGAAGATTCGATACCTGTATCCAGCCAGGGCATATCTGTAGATGACTAATTCCAGATTCGATTCCTGTATCTAGCCAGGGCATATCTGAAGAGTTTGAAGATTCGATACCTGTATCCAGCCAGGGCATATCTGTAGATGACTAATTCCAGATTCGATTCCTGTATATAGCCAGGGCATATCTGAAGAGTTTGAAGATTCGATACCTGTATCCAACCAGGGCATATCTGTAGATGACTAATTCCAGATTCGATTCCTGTATCCAGCCAGGGCGTATCTGTGAGTAACTGATTGTAGATTCGATACCTGTATCTAGCCAGGGCATGTCTGCATGAAGAGTTTAGAGATTCGATACCTGTATCCATCCAGGGCACGTCTGTAAGCAACCTTTTGAAGTTCCGGATTCGACTCCTGTATCTAGCCAGGGCACATCTGTGAGCGATTGTTTGTAGATTCGACACCTGTATCCAGCCAGGGCATATCTGCACGAAGAGTTTGAAGATCAATCCCTGTAACAGGCCAGGAAACCATCTTCCTTTCTCAAAGTACACAAGTTCTCGCTAAGGAATCTCTTACGCGATCGACACCTTCCGATGGCATCTATAAGCCCATCTCCACAACTATCCATCACATTTCCAAATGGCATCTATAAGCCCATTCCTGATAAGGTTTTGTCACCTCTCCAGATGGCATCTATAAGCCCATCCTCCTATCCACCATCTCTCCAAATGGCATCTGTAAGCCCATTCCCGCCATCACATTGCTAACACTCTACTATGCGAGTGCAAATTTCTGGGCACTCTAGTGTTCAATCATCTTCCACCTTCGGATCACGAAAGGCACGCAAGCCAATCTACATCCTCAGGTCTAAGAAGATTGAACAGGGGAAACTGTTGTACCCCAAAATTTGCCCTCCCATATTCTTCAAGGACTTATCAAGAATCATCTTTAAATGATTCAAGATTGATCAAGGGTTACACAGTCAACCACCCTCCTAAGCCAGTCAAATTAGGGTTTTGGTTCCTGCAAGGAAGTTGAGGTTTTCAAGGGCTCAATAAAGTCACATATGCCTATACACATTGTCAAGCATCTACATGTCAAGTTACAAGACTCGCAACATCAAATTGCAAAGTCAAAACCCCTAGTTGCTCTACAGTCAACTACAGGGGCAAAATGGTCATTTGGCAGTCAAAAGTCAAAAATTTTGGTCAACATATTATTTTGAAGCCACAATCATCATTTGATCAAATCTTGATCATGATTCCACAAGCATGGCTCAAAAATCATCAAGATGCAAAAGTTTCCATTTTTGGACAGCTGAAAAGTCAACTGTAACTTGACCAAGGCATAACTTTTTCATGGTTCATCAGAAAAATCCCATCCAATGCTCATTTTGAAGGGGATGACATTTCCTACAACTCATATTCATATTTCAAGTCCAAGAAATGCTCTCACAAAAAGTTATCAATTTCAACATTATAGGTCATTTTCAAAAGTCAACAAAAAGGCATTTTAAGTCAAAGACCATAACTTGAGATTGGTAAATCAAAATGATATGGGACCAAAGGCATTGGTTATAGTACTTCAAGACCTTTCCAAAATGTCCAAGAACATGTTCATATGATCAAAATTGAGTAAGATATGCATTGGAGAAGTTGGGAAATTTTTGTGAAATGGCAAAAGTCAACTATCCTTGAAACTTCAATTTTTGACAAAAGGGCCTACTTTCTTCCACTTGATTCAGCCTT
This sequence comes from Vicia faba, assembly GCA_948472305.1. Lineage (NCBI taxonomy): Eukaryota > Viridiplantae > Streptophyta > Magnoliopsida > Fabales > Fabaceae > Vicia > Vicia faba. The sequence continues at coordinate 988,148,711 of OX451735.1, read as the reverse complement.
TCCATGCCATACACGTGTCCCATGATTAATTTCAAGACCATATCTTTATTTTTTCATTTTTATTTAATTTTTGTGGATTTAATTCATTTTAATCCATAATAATTTAAATAAAATCAAAAAAAGTTAATTAAATGGTATCTTGTGGTTTGAATACCCTTCATGAAGCATTTGCTAGCTGCCAAATTTGTGCAAGCTATTTTTGTACACAAAATCATGGTTGTTGGACCAAGAAAGGAATGTTCTTCAATGGTGGTCAAACAAAATCCAAAACATAATGGCACAAGTTTAAGGCTCCTAATGTGACTTAATTCTCATTGATACATACATATGCAAGCAAGCCATATAGCATTCAGGACCTAGAGCTCATTGAAACGGCCAGAACAAAAACTGAAATTTGTCAAAAAAGTGTGAGATCTAAAGCAGCATTGCAGGCATTTTCAGACTAAAAGAAGCACGTAGTCTTCCTCATTGCCATACCCTAAAGCTAAAGAGACCTTTACCACGCCCTAAGACTCCATATCAAGCACTGTAAGTCATCACAAACTCGCCTCTGAACACGAAATTAGATTTCTCTATTCTTGCGTTTTTTTCTCAAAAAAGTTAGCATATTCATACTCCTTGATTAATTTCCAACATGACTGCATTAGCCAATTTTATTGTTAGGTCCTGAATCGTGATGCCCGATTCTAGGGTTCACGTTCTTGCGTTTTAGGCATTTTTGTTTCAGGTAAAATCAAGGCCAGCCAAGAGCATAGATGTCATCAGGAGACTTGGACAAGGCCAACCATGGTCTTAGCATGGATTTTTGAGGCCTACGGACAATTCTAAGTATGGCCTACGAAACTACCTGCGGATAAAAATCCGCAGGTAAATAACCAGCAAAGTGTTGAAGAAGACGATGAGGTGTCGTCCTGTCATTGGCCATCTTCAAATATCGCGCGTTTTTTTTAATTTTATTTTCAGGAATATGTTTGTTTACCAATATAATAATTATGTTTGTTTTAATAATAACTAACACGCGTAGCTCAGTTGGTGGCCATGCTATTGGAAAAGGTTACAGGACCTGGATTCGAATCCCAGGTCCCCCCACATTTCTTGTTATCATTTTCTCATGCTTATTCAAGTGTAGCCTTCCAGGATACGTCCACCATGGACTTCCAACCTCCACACGCCATGTGTCTTCAGGTGGCAATCCAAGGGTCAGGATGAGAGCACACCATATTCCTGGTCAACCAGCGCCCCACTCAATTCCCAGAGTCAACGTGATTGGATGCAAATGGGCCACAACAATGCTAAACAAACCCTCAAATCTTGCCCAACACCCCTATGGTTCTATTTTATTTTCTTTTGTTTTCTTTTCCTTTTTTTTATTTTCTTTTAACCAATTATTATTATTAACTATTATTATTATTTAATTACCTCATAAACTAATATTTTTTATAAAAATTCAGAAAAACAAAAAAGAACATTTTATTATTTATTAACTTATTTTGTAAATAAATGTAAATTAAATTAAATTAGTTTAATTAGTTAACTTTAATACCTTTTTACAATAAATAAAATAATTTAGACTTAGGCTCTTCTTTTGACATTTTTAATTCTTTTTTTAATTTTATTTCATTAAAACATAAAAACACAAAAAATATTTCCTTAATTAATTAATTAATTAGTCATTAATTTTAATTTCATTAATTACAAAAAAAAAGGGACAAAATTCAATTCTTATTCAAAAAGGGTCAAAACCCTTAGGACGTTCCCGATTTAATTCTTTCGCGCATTATTCTTATTTTGATTATTTATGTAACTGTTTCCGGATATGTAATAGTAATTAGGTTTATCTCTTTATTTAAATTCTCGCACTTTATTTTCCAAAACGGGTTTTTGTTTTTTGGCGATGTATAGACCCGCGCCTTGTAATAGTTAGATTTACATTTCCGCAATTTATTTTCCGCACTCCTAACTGTTAATAAGCATAAAAGAATGTATGAATAATAAAATCAATCTGTAGCTCACAAATAACATGTACAAGACAAACATTAGCTGAAAAACAACACACAAAGCACATGCCACTCTTAGGGTACGCCTCACTGGTTGCCTCGAACGTGGTCGTCAAGTATAGGGTGTCTTAGAGGTCGCCCTCCTGTCTAAAGATCCAGTTGCCTCGAAACGGTTGCCTCGGATAAAAGGATCTAGGACATTAGGGTTACCGCTAAGGCGTCCTACCATTGCTTTGGTGACCACACATGTCCCTAATAATCGAATTGACCCGAATACCTCCAACGACGGTGCTACCTACCTCTCAATGGTGGGATAGAATTATCTAAAGGACTCTTACACAGCTTAATTCCTTAGAGTAGGTAGATTTCTCTTAAGTACTTGCTCTTTTCAAAAAAACAAACAAAATACTTTTCGCACCTACACCTTCAAAAGTTTTCAAACAAACATTTCATACACTCTTGAGGACAGATACAAGAGTTACTTAGAAATTTTTCAAACGAAACTTTTTCAAAACCCACACACACTTGAAAAGCAAACAAATTTTGAAAACATAAGAGCAAGTACCTAAGAGCCCGTGGATAACCACGGATAGAAAGGGTGCTAACACCTTCCCTTTCTATAAATCTACCTCCCGAACCGAGAAACATTCTCAAAGAAGGAATTTTGCTTTGCTTTTGTCCTTTCCATGTTGGAGAACATAAAAGACGGTGGCAACTCTTGCTTACCGCGACATTTCGCGAAACCAGCTAAAAACAGTCAGTTCTATTTACACCGATCACACATCCTAATGGCTTAAATTGTTTTAAATTACTCTAATTTTTATTTATAAATTAATCCGGAGAATTAGGGTGTTACAACTCCGACCAATGGAGAATCTGAAGGCTAAGAAAGCACCATAACACATGATGCATGCCTCTATAGATGTCATACATCTCTAGAAAAAAGCTCTATAGGATGATGTCCTCAATATCCAACAGTGTCAGCAAGGTATAGTCCCTACTGACAAAGAGGAGATGCTAGACCCCCAACCAATTTCATATAAGATATATGAGACGCCCATTCTCAAGAACTTTAACTCTCATTCACTGGCTAAGTTCGATCAGTGCATCAACCTGTATGAAAATCTAGACTCCACCAACAAGTAGATGGACATCATTGGATCCCTTGAGTCCTTGAATTACAAGCTCCTATTGGGCACCTTGAGTGACATAAATCTAAGATAGTATATGGGTCTGACTCATCTTTCCATCACTAGGTATCAGAATTTGCTGAAGAAACTAGTCCACTAGTTTGTGCCGAGCAGACACAAAAATACAGTTTCCACATATATTTTAAACATTTGCCAAGGCCCATTTGAGTCCATGAGGGATTATCTCGACCACTTCAACAAGGCAACAATCAAGGTGGTTTATCTAAAATAGGAAATATTCGTAGAAGCATTCCAGAATGGGATCAGGGCGGGACACTTTAATGAATCCATTTCCTAGAGGCCAATGACTTCTTTGACCAAAGTTGTGACACAAGGGAAATGTTACATTAAGGTTGAGGTAAGCAATGCTAAAAATAAGGTCCAAGATGCAAAAGAACGTGCTTCCCATGGAGACAGATCGCAAAGGGTCAATACACATTGCCCTTCAGAGCAAGACAACACTTAAGTAAAGTGAAAATCCCGTGGAAAACTTTATGCCTCTAAACACTCGCACAAAGCAGAACGGTGGGAAGTCATCCCATACATAACATCCATCAACCACCAGCTCCAAAGGTGGATGTCATGGGGACTGAGCCTAATAGTTGGTGTAAGTTTCAAAAGGTCAATGAGCACCATACTGAAGACTATTTTCATCTCAAGAAGGAGATATTACACTTGATCTAGGAGGGGCACTTAAAGAAGTGTGTTAAGGGAATCTCTGCCAGAGGACTAAGAGGATATGGTTCCCAGGGGTGAGACATCCCCGAGTGTCCTGGGTCCAATAAAGGAAAAAATTCAAGCAAGGGAGACAATGACAAAGCCATTTTACACATTCTCAATACCATCACATGAGGATTCACCAACGGCTGAGAAACTAGTTTCTCCCGAAAGAGGTACGCTCGCCAAATCCTTACCGTTGAGGGTTCACCCAATGATTTTGATTTAGGTGAACTAGAAGCCCTAGACCCTGAGATCGCCTTCTCTAAGAAGGATGCAATATGCATCTATCCATATAATGATGATCTTAGATTTCAGAGCTTCTAGGGAGCTCTTCGAACATCCTATAATAGGATGTATTTAAGAGGCTTAATTTGAACTTAGATAACCTCAATTCCTTCCAAAAATCATTAGGGGCATTTTTGGGCGAGGCAATGCAGGAAAAGGATTATGTAATGTTAAATACTACCTTCAAAGTAGAAGGGAACACCAAACAAATTAAGATAGGGTATCTTGTCATTGATGTGACTTCCTCATATAACATGATTATAGAGCATCCCCCCTTTAACTAGCTGGGAGTTGCCTTATCCATATTGTATCTATTTATGAAGTATGCATTCATGAATGGACGAGTTGGTGTTATCCAAGGAGATCAGGAGATTTGCAAGAAATGCTACATAGAGAGTATGAAATTGAAGAAGGCCAGGACTGTGGGCGTAAATGCCATCAACATGAAGGTAAAAGATAAACCATTAAAGAAACTCTCATTGATAAAGATATGGCCACTCCATACCATGTAGGCACGAAGGACATGTGGAAATGTGTCAGTTTGTTAAGACATTAAGCCTCATCTCAATTGTAACTATCATTGATGACATTCTTCAGTTTGTAGGGGCACCATTTCCTCCGTTTTTAAAATGGCACGAGTAGGGTCCCTCACTTTGTTATATATCGAGCATGTATAATTTATTTGAAGGGAATTAAGGAGAAAAATGTTCTTATCTAGATTGCTCATCAAGGAAGTTATACATGTTAGATTCATATATGTGAATCCTTGTCGATACTTGAGACTATTAAACATGGTTGATCCTCACGAAACTTACTTTTCGCCCCTTGAGGTGATTACATATGCTAGATCCTCGTAAAAGAGTCATTTTTGCACTTCGAGGAGATTATATATGATGGATCATCATAAAGGAGTCTTTGCCACTCATTCGAGGTGATTAACTACGATGGATCCTCATGAAGAAGTCTTTGTCTCCCTTTGAGGTGATTAGTAATGTTGGATCCTCAGGAGGAGTCTTTGTCGCCCTTCAAGGTGATTTCATATACTTAAAATTCATGAAGGAGTCTCTGTCGCCCCTAGTGGCGATCATAAGCATTTAATCCCCATGAGGGAATCCTTGCCATCATGGGAGTGATATTTGTATTTCAGGAAAAATCTCTCGTTCCTGAAAATAACGGCTAAAGTCAAAGAATAGAGTAATCCATGAAGATAAATTAGAAGTATACTAATAGTTCGTTCAATTAAAAGATCCATTGAGTGCAGGTGAATATAAAACTGTTAAGAAAGAAAAACTACAGGGTACCTATTTGAAAGCTATTGCAAAAAAAGGGCCGCTAAATAAGCCTTGGACTTACTAATCCTCTAAAGCATCCCCAAAATGAAGGTCCTCTTATGTCGTTTGGAAATCGTTCAAAGCAATCTCCCCAACAGACGAGATCTCTTCGTCATCCACTAATTGTCCTCCAGGGACCACCTTAAGCAAGTCCAGCTAATTTAAATCCAACTCTGGATAGAAGCAAAGTTTGGACCACCTTTACAATTTACGACTGATGCTTTCTATTTGGACAATTTCTCTTCTAATGTCCAATATATTTGCAAGTAAATCACTTTGATGTTTTTCTGCTGTTAAATTTATAGTTTTTTCTTTTCATAACCTACTTTACCTTTGTTTCACGCACAATCTTGACTTCCATTTACATATAGACCCCCACATTGCATTAATGAGACAAAATATAACAATAATTACATTGAGATTGATAGTGTGTTTTTTTATAGATAAAGATAGTGTCTAATTGGTCGTAAAAATCTAACATCAAACACACATAAAATAATTTCCTTATCTTATCCATTGACCTTCACTCTAACCTTCACTAAATTGATGGTTATTTTGTTGAATGTATTAACATATTGTTGAAAATCATTTTTTTTTTCTCTTCAAATTGTAGAATGGGTGATTCAACAACAATTATTTGTTAGCATTTTATACATATATTAACTCTAAAATTTTATTTTAAACTTCATTTGGAATTTTAATCTTGGATATGATATATCACTCATTCTAATACATGTAGAAGTAACAATCGGAAGGCATTATCTTTAATCTTTATCTAAACAATTTTTTTTTTTTGTCTATTGGTTTCATCTAACCTTACATGAATTTTACCGAGCAAATAAATTCGTAACTCTCATTTTCTATAATTTGAAATTTCATCTTCCGTGGAAGCTTATCACTACAAATATTACACTAGGAGATACCAAATTAATTATAAACTTGCAAATTTAGATAGAATACAAAATGAATTTAATTGGAATATATTCAAAATTAAAAATTTTACATCGTCAATAAATTATATCCATTAAAAATTTATAAATATTTAACTTTTTTTTATTATATAAAAAATATTATTTATAAATAGTTGTGATACATTGACCGTATGAAATATTTTACATTGATACTGTATGACAATTAATCTCATACAAAATTATTCTTTTTCACACGACAAAAAATTTGCAAATTCAATAAAAAAAATATGGGTAAGGATGGAAAATATATTAATTATATTAAATAAAAAATAAATAACTAAATAAAAACAACAAATTATTAAATTAATTTTAATTTTAACGTCAAATTATTTTTAATAATTTAATAACTTTTACATATAAAATAAGATGTAATATTAAAAATTAAAATTAAATAAAATTTAGCTACGTGGGTAGAAATAATGTTATAAAATCTACTATCATGTTATCTACTACCATGTTATGTGTTCCAATAGGGACAATCTTTTATTTGGAAGAATGTCCCCAAAACGTGGAAAAATGTGATATTAATACAAAAAAAGAAAGAAGGTGGTGACGCATCAAGTGGGATATATATATATATATATATATATATATATATATATATATATATATATATATATATATATATATATATATATATATATATATATATATATATATATATATATATATATATATATATATATATATATATATATATATATATATATATAAGCTTTGCTGTTATCATAGTAACAAACACGTGTAACAAAAACATGACAACAGAGCAAAAATAAGACTCAAAAAGTGTTTCTCCATTTTGGATTCAAGTGTGCAAATGAGACTCCATCTTTCACATCTTAATCATATAGTCAAACTTTTTACTTCATGCAAAACAAAGTGTATACAACTTTTATATTTCAAAATAGTATTTGTCTATTTTTTTAATCATTTTTACTTTTACTTATTTTTATATTGTTATTTTGATTGCATTTTCTAATTAATATTAATTATTTTAATTTAAAATTATTATTTTTCAATTTATATTTTTATAATGTAAATACAAAATATTATACTCTCTGTTCTTATCATAACAAAAATTATAAAAAAAAGCAAAATAATTATTAATCATTGCAACATTTTTGTTCCTTATTAGAATTATAAATGGAGTTTGGGTTCGAAGTAACGATAAATTTGAGCTTTCAGTATGATGGAGAGAGGACTGACATGTAAGATTAGTACTTCAACTCTCAATTCAGTGTGTGAGAAAGAAAAGTGAATTGAAATTGTATTTGAAATTTATTACCTGAATTGACGTCTTCTCTATATATAGTAGATAGAGAATAACAAACTTGCTATTTATCTGGTATAAATCGCATGGACTATTGGATGCACATGATGTTTAGATCTCGTGTGACCACACATAGGATATTTTTAGTATGCTAAAAAGATTCTGGAAGAATTGTAGCTCCTTTAGAGTGGTCGACCGAGACCGATATGGTCGGCCCAAAATAGTTGCGTCCAAACCCTTACCTTTGTGTAAGAAGGCAAGGGTTTGTCGCACTAACCTCGACTGTCGACCGCTCTCTCATTTACTTTTGGAGAGTAAAAGTAAACGTTTCATTTTATAAGGGATTCACACTTTTAATGTTCAATACTTCAGCTGTCTTTTCATAGGTGTCATCATTACGACTCTTGGAAACTAAAATACATGAGTGTTGCGTACAAGTGATTTGACACATTTGATAGGATATACTTTCTTTTGCATACTAGCATATAGTTCTTGAAGATTCAGCGTTGCTTTCCTTTGAGTCATTTCCCCCATTTTAGATGTTATCCTCCTTTTTGACATTTCACTTTCCTCCATATGAAAAGGTCAATACATTATGGTAAGAAAAACCACATAAGAGAGATCACAAATCCCAAAAGAATGATCAATCATCGTGGGTGAGTTTTGTTTACTTCTCCATCATTTTTATTTTTTCTAGAGAAAGCAATCTTGATGGGGTCGTTCTTGAAGTTGACCCATCTTCACACTGGGGTGTCTTGACCCCTAATGAGAAAGAAAGGATATGTAGCGAGTACAGAGATTGTGCCATCTACTTTTATGAATGTACTTTCTCATTTCTGGGTCTTCGTCTGCCCTTCACTATTTTTGAGATAAAATTTCTTAATCCAACAAGTTTGACATATGTGAAATTCTACAAATACTAGTGCAAATAATTGAAGGGAAACCTTATCTAACCTTTTTCTTTCATCTATTTCGCTGCCACCGCAACACTATGATTCAAATGAGGACTAGGGGTTAATTTCGCTGATGTATACCATTTTGGGATTTAGAACTTTTCCAGAGTTACAAACTTTCACAGATCGGTTCTTTCTAGTTACTCCAATTCACCCCAAGGCTCATGCAACTGTCTGAATTGTTAGGAATAGAGTGGAGGGAAGAATTGTTGAATTGTTCCCCAAATACTGGACCGATAACCATTTCCTAATGGAAAACATGGTGTATGCATACAAAGAAAAAGAACTTTATTCAGAGGATTTGTTTTAGAAGAAGTGGCTGGTGAGCTTCATCGATAACCTGAGCTACCTCGGAGACATCGTTCCATCAGAAGAGACCGGCCGAAAAATGCTTAAATCCCCTCATGGATACTCCATTGCTTATGGAGGCCCAATATTAGGAAAGTAGGAAGGTTATTTTTAATAAGTTCTAAAAACTCTCTTGGCTTCTTTATATTTTTTTTTATTCATGAGGTGCTCAGTCTCACAATGATTGTGATTATGTGCATATCTGATGAAGGATGAATTAAAGCTTCCGTTTTTAAGGCGGGGAATATGGTTGGGAGGAATTGAAGCAAATCCTTTTACCATGTTGGACCCTTATAGAAATGTTGATACTTTGGTTATCTTTCAAGGGACATAGAGTGCTTCGGGGTCGAGCCTTGCCTTTCTAGATAATGTCAATTCCTGGCTTCTCTTCTTGAGGAGGATTGCTCATATCTGGCCTATCTGTCCAGAAGTACTATGCATAAAGAATTAGTAACTCTGGCTCGATACACTAGGCATTGCCTCTACTGCTTTGACCCTCAGGGGAACCAGTCGCTGGGATGCTCTTTGGTATGACCTATAACACAAGGAGAATCCTCTGCTAACAGAAAGTGTTTGCAAACTAGCGCTTTAGCGGGATAGGTACCTGCAAGAAATACATATAAATTTTAATTATCTCACTAGGATAAGGGACACTTTTCTCCCCCTTAATATCCTTAGTTCTTTGACCGACCAAGTGATTCATCTGGTGAAGGCCGTGGCGAGGAAGAACCAGGCCTTCGTTTTTGCTCAACTCAATCTATCACCTACTTAAGCATCTTTATTGGGAGCCTAGAGGGGATTAAAGTCTATGCACTTTGAGAATCATTCTCTGACTCAACATTTGGCCGAATGTACAACTGTTAGCCTTAAGGTGGCCTCACAATCTTTTGAAAATTCTTTGCAATAAGTGGATCACTTTCACCATCCTTTTTTTATCTCGAGGTAGCAGGTTCAGCCTGATCAGATACTCAAAGATGTAGAGATTTCCTCCTTGCTAAAGTAGTTACGTCGACCTTTTTTTTGTGTACTTTCTGTAGAGCACTTTGTAATTGAATAATTTATTGTGTATGTATTTTTATTGTTGAAATGATATGCTTTTTACCTTTATGAGGTTTTTTTTAGATCTTTCTTGTATGAGGTGTATTTGCGTGATTACGAGTGCAAAGTTATGGATTTCGTGCAAACTTATGAGGCATAGGGGTAATAGGGGTCGAATTCCTCCTTTACGAAACTCTCTATTAGCACAGTCTTGGTAGATCATACCTCAGTTAAATCCGTCCTTTCGCCGGTGGGACTCCTTCCCTGTCGGGCGGCTGTAATTAGTGTTAGTGGTGACGAGACTATCGAAGTGGGTATTCAACTTCTTTTCCAAGATCGTGTAAGACTAAACCATGCTCAACATCTCCTTGGTGATTCGTATCTTTTTCCTTCCTATCTTCAGCCTGAAGGGATGGTTGCACAAAATGTCATTCTAGAAGATCCAAGACTTAAGGACTTTCTCTGCCCTTCTACTTCAATAACAACTTGAGTAAATTAGTTGATATAAGATCTTAGACTTTCATTATTTCCTTGGATGATCCCACTCAAATAAGCTATCGTATCGACTTCCTTTTTCGAGTGGTAAAGTGGACGAAGGACCATTTGTAAAAATCTGTCCATGATCCTATACACCTGGTTGAATGACCATTGACCAAAGCCTGACTGGACTGACCATAGTTAATGCAAACAATTTACATTTGGAGGCTTCGTCTGCACTAGAGTAATTTATCTAATCGATGACGATTTGCACATGCTTATCCAGATCTTCCTTTCCATTGTACTCTCCTAGCTTGGGAGGCTTCTCCATGGATTTTGGTATTTTGGCTATCAAAAATCTGAGTGCACAGATGATGCTTTGGCCGATTCCTCAATGGTTGATTTTTTTGCTTGATTAGAGGGGAGAGTGTGGCTGCCTCGATCTTCCTCGGGGATTTGGAGAGAACTTTGGTGTTTCATGATCTTCTGTTGATTCCTTAACTTATGAGCTTTGTCCTTCTAAGTTGCAGTTGGATCAGGGACAGTGACTCGAGTTCTCCTTGAGATGGCTGCTTGGTTAGTGTTTCCATGTGGAAAAGAATTATGGAGGATTTCTTAGAGGTGGATCAACCTTTATTCTATCGCTTGCAAATTTTGTTGTTGAACAATGTTTCACATGATGTTTAGTAACTCGTTAGTGTCTTGCAACTCAAGGTTTGCTCGTAATAGTTAGAAACTAGGTAAGACTACAGGCTGTATAATCGAAGGTAGAATCAAAGGTCCAAAAGAAGGCAATTGAACGCCTTTCTTCTATCGCTTGAAAGTTTTGTTGTCAAACAATGTTGCACATGATGTTCAGTAACTTGTTAGCGCCTTGCAACTCAAGGTTTGCTCATAATAGTTGGAAACTAGGTAAGGATATAGGTTGTGCAACCGGAGACAGAATTAGAGGTTCAACATGAGGAAATTGGACATATCCACATATCTAAGAAGTATAGACTAGATTTGGATGTGGATGAACCTCTACTTCTGGATCCACAATTCCTTGCAGAGGAGGTTGATTGTAGTAGCGACGATAGCTTCTTGTGTAGTAGGAAAATAAGTAGATTTAGATCCAGCCATTACTTGGAAGCTTATGAATCGAAGATTTGGAAATTCAAAGATCATAGATGAAACGATGCTTGATTGGATCAAATGCGATGAATCTTTGTGTTTGATTTAGAGTGTTCTCAATTTGATGAACCAGAGAACGATCGTGAAATCTTAGAAAACACAAGAATCAGAATTTGATTCCCATAGATGGTGCCATTGTTTCATACTATAATTAGAAATGGAGTGAGAATCAGAGTAATGGAAAATATGAGCTTCAGATGCAATATAGAGGGGCTAATCGGCAAGGTTAGAACTCCAATGCTCAAGTCAATATGCGAGGAAGAAGAGTGAATATAATTGTGTTTTAAACTTATTACCTGAATTGACATATCCTCTATATATAGTAGAGAGAGAATACTAAACTTTCTATTTATCAGACGTACATCATAGGGGCCTTTGGATGCACCTGATGTTCAGAACTCCTGTGACCATACATAAGATAATTTGGTATGCTGATTTTTTTAAAAGAATTCTAACTCCTCCAGAGTGATTGGCCGAGACCGATATGGTCGACCCAAAGTTTTTTTGAATATTTTTTAAGCATTCTCTCGTGAGAAATTGTAACAAATTTTAAATAATAAATATATTTAGTTTAGATTTTTTTAATAAATAGAATAAATAATAGTCATTATAATAAAAATCACATGTACTAAGGGTAATTTAATAAAATCATTTCTTTTCTTTTTAGAAAACTATACATATTTTTAAAAAGTTTGCACAATATCTCACAAAAATAACATAATTTCTCTCACTAAAATAAGATATTTGCTCAAAAATGTCTATTCATTCTTATGTGTGTGTTCTCCATGAAATGAATTTTTTTTCATTCATATCTACTTGCATCACCATTTTTTCAACACAACGAAACACACCTCCTAAACATTATTGTCAAAAAGACTTTCAATACAAAGAGATCTATTTAAATTATCAGACACTAATATCACTGTTGGATCACGAAGGGGTTCAAGGATCATCATGTTGGGCTTTCAACACTCACTTTAAATGAGTTGGACGCTACATCTTAACACAAAACCTATGGCATTGGAACTATGAGTATTCTCACTTATAAAATATTCAACATTTGTTATTCTATCTAATGTATGATTCATACTCACACTTGATGTACCAACATATATTAATGAACGCCATACCTTTCATAATAATGGGCATACTAAGGGGGAATATCCATCCTATAATAACAATGCATAGATAACTACCATACTTATCATAATTTATTTTGAGGAGGTGCCTGACTAGTTTGAAAAAGCATAAATGTTACTCCCTCCATCTCATGATAAGTGTCTCATTTGTACTTTTTCTTTGTCTCAAAATAATTGTTCATTTAGAATTCCAATGTATCATTTATTATTATTTTTCCAGTATTATACCCCTATTTATAACTTTTACTTTATTCAACTATTCTATTAATTATAACTAATAGAAGTGTTCTAGTAAACATCATTAACTTTTTCACTAAAACCAACACATGTAATCATTTTCTTAAGAACCGCCCATTGTTCAAATATGACACTTATTATGAGATGGAAGGAGTATTAAAATTTGTATGAGTTGTAAGCTAACTCCAGGTTGTTCTCTTGTTAACTACAATTCATTGAAAATGCTGCACCTCTTTTAGGTTAAGGTAAAGCAGAGTATAACAACTATGGTTCCTTCTCTCTCTTTTATTAAGGTATTACTATGGTTCAATGGATACTACCTCTCATGAAGTTTGTGATGGTTTATTTCATGACTCTGATGTCAAGTTTTTTTGGTTGGTCTCACTAGCAATCTTGGTCACTAAAGTGTGTTGTTCGATGAGTTTAGTGCATTTTTTTAGCTATTGAGTTCACATGATAAATATTAACACTACATTTAGATTTTTTTTAAACAAAGAAGGAATTCATTGAAGGAAAAACACCAAAAGAACAAAAAGATGGGAAGGGGAAAGAACCAAAACCCCTTAATATGAAACCAATCTAAGCTTAGGGGCACCAAGCTTATTGAACCAAAACCCCTATTTCAAATCTTCTATCAAACTATTGTACCTATTATTAGTTCTAATGTTAAGACCAATATCCGAGAGGATGTCAACACACGTGTTTCCTTCTCTAAAAATATGAGTAATCATAAGATCGGAGTTCTTGAGCTTATGAATACAATTTAACCACCGATTTTTGATAACCCAGAGGACATGATTTGTATTGCATAAAGCTTTGACCATAATCAAATAATCTGATTCAATTCAAATATTGTCCCAATGTTTATCAATAACAACTTCTATGGCCATAATCGCATCAATAAATTTAACTTGAAGAGTATTACAAAAGATGCAACAACTTACACTGAACAATAAAGTAAGTATTTTATGGTCGTGGCACTTGCTGGACTGCTATCTGAACTTGATTTCATTCGAAATCAAATTTTATCAGGAACCGACGTTCCTAACTATGAAGCAGTTAGTGAACAACTGTTACACTTGGCTACACCTCATGCTTTTGGACCGATTCCTACTTCCTCTCCCACTGAATTATCTGCTCCCGCTTCCCACTATCATGGTCGTGGTGGATGAACCAGAGGACAAGGTGGACGTCAAAGTATTCATTGTAACTATTGCAATCGTTATGTTCACATTAAAGTTGATTGTCGTACAAAGGAAAGAGAACAACAATGACAACCATAAATCACTATTGTCACTCAACCAGATATCTCTAAAAATGTCATTATTCCCGCCCCTGATTACAATGATTTCCTTCAATATAAAGCAACCCATCAACAATCATTATCTACCGCTATTGCTCAGTCGGGTAATCCTGTAGCCTTTGTCTCTACATCTTCTCTTGGTCTTTAGGTACTTGACTCTGGTGCCTCTGATCATATGAGTGGTAATAAATCTCTTTTATCTCATTGTCTTATTCTGATTCTTTGCCTTCTATCACTATGGCCGATGGTTCTAAAATCAAAGTTCAAGGCCTTAGTTAGGCACATCCACTTCCAAACTTATCTTTAGAGTCTTCCCTTTACATTCTTGGTTGTCCCTTTAATTTAATATCTTTTCATAAGCATATTCATACTCTTGATTGTTCAGTCCTTTTTAATGATAATTCTGTTTATATCCATGATCGATGTACAGGACAAATGATTGGAGCACAGAGTGAAGTTGAAGGATTATATCATCTTTCTCCACCGATGGAATGTGCTTCTATTGCTTCTCTAGAACTCACACATCAATGTTTGGGTCACCCTAGTCTTAATAAAATGCGTCTTTTAGTTCCTAGTCTTTCTAAGCTTTCATCTTTTGAGTGTCAGTCCTGTCAATTAGCCAAACATACTCGTAGTACTTATTGTCAGCGAGTAAATAAAAGTGTTGCATCACTTTTTGCTTTAGTTCACTCTGGTATTTGGGGTCCTAGTCGTGTGAAGTCTACTTTAAGATATTGTTACTTTGTAACTTTCATCGATGATCACTCCCGATGCACTTGGTTATTTCTAATGAAAAACCGTTCAGATATTTTTCGTATCTTCCAAGAGTTTTATGCTGAAATTAAAAACCAGTTTAACGCTTCCATTAAAATTTTATGCACGGATAATGGTCTATGTTGTACCCCAATTTCCCCCCCTAAGATCCCTTCATCATACCATGTTGATTCATTCACAACAAGATCACACTAGGATTCTTGGTTCCCCTCCCTACATTTAGTTTTGCCCTTTTGAGGGATTACCAAGCACCTTGACTTATGTTCCTTTTATGATCATGAACATTGTTTTGATTTCTTCATTTAACTAATAAAATTCAATGTTGGTTTTTCTTGATTATTATTCATGTAGGTAAAGGCAATGAGATTTAACAAGTTACCCCATGGGTTCATGAATTTATGTCCATGCCCTAGTCAATAAAGCTGGAGAAGTTCAAACCTCACCATTGGATTGGTTTTGGAAGAATTGGTATGGCAAGGTTGTTTTTATTCATCACATTTCAAGGTTATTAGATTGTACTCAAAAGTACAAAGGGTTGATTGAAGAAGTTGTCATGTTTGGACAAGGCCTTGTTCCTATTGGTCACAAGAGCATATTTATCTCAAATTTCAAGATATGGAAGTGGTTTTGGTGGTTAAGAGTTCTCATTATCATCCTCAACAACTTCTATTTATAAAGCAAGAATGTTGGTACAAGAAGTTTGTTCAAGCTTGTAAAAGTTCCTCAAAGCATTTTCTTGATCTAGGGGCTAGAGTTTTGAATTTCAAAGGAGTATATCTTGCTCACCTTTTGGTATTTTTGAGTGATTACAAAGACATCATTATCTTAAAGGGTTATTAACAAATTACTTCAAAAGTTCTAAGGAGTTTTCATGAGGAATAGACTTGATGAGGAAGCAAGATTACAAGTTCTCCAGATGAATCCCCAATTTTCCATGTGTGACTTCAAATGGTCATAACTTGGTCAATTCTTATCACCTTGAGTCCATTATTTTTCCATAATTATCTTGAAGATGTGAACTTTATGTCTTCTTTTATGTGCAAAGTGAGAAAATGGATGGAAGTTTCCTTAAAGATGCAAAAGATTATAAGTCATTTCATGATTTTTTGCCAACTTCAACAATTCATAACTCTCTCAAATTTCGGAGATTTTGAATGATTCAAGTTTCAAAATGTCATTCAAGAGATCTACTTCATGCCATCTTTTTTGCTCAAGAGCAAATTCCAAGTGGAAAGCCATGTTTGGATGCAAGACATTATAGGTCATTTTTGAAGAAGAATTTGGAATATTTCTAAGTATGGAAAGTCAACCATTTTTCTCCAACTTTGACTCAACACAACTTTCAGATCAAGCATCCATTTAACTCCATTCTTTTTTTTATTTTAAAGCTTGTAACCTCATCTTTTTAAAGCATCAAGAATCATGCCTTAAGACCTCTTGAGTTGAGAATGCCATTGTTTCAAAAGTGGTAACTTAGAATTGAAGTTTCATTGCAAGTCAGAATTTGAATTTTATGTTACAACCTCTAAACCTCAAATTAGCACACGTTTTGGGTCTAAACATGATTAGCCAACTTTCCCAAGTGGATTAGCGCATCAAAACGCAAGAATTGGATGAGTTTTGGTGATGTTTGGATCACACTTCACTCGTGCATCAGGTTTGCACGAATTCCCTCCAAAACGCATCATTCACTCTTCCTTTTGATCCCATTTGCTTCTTCTATAAATACATGAACTATCCCATTCATTTTCCCAAGCTTGGATAGCCAGAATCACCCTGCCAAACTTGTTTCATAACTCAGAATTCAGTAACTTCAAAATCCATTCTCGAGCCTTTTTCAATCCAATTTTTCCATCAATTCACCTTCCTTGATCTTCCCTGAAGCTAACCAAATAATTACATTCAAGAATTGTGCCCTATACTACTCCATAGAAGTCCAGTTTCAGAGCTCTGCAACTCAACTTTAATAGGTAGATTTCTTCATCAATTGTTCAAAACTCTGATATCATTGTGTTGTTCTCATTGCCCTGGTTCTAGTTGCAACACTTACCTTTTACTGGAAACACGTTTTGACCATGAAATTTCAAATCCCTTTTCAAAACTTTCCTTCCAAATTGCTTGAGCTACAGTTTATATAAATTTGGGCGAGGGTGTGGTTGTCTTCGTCTTGAAGAGACGAAGCGAATGACATAGGTCTGAGCTTCTGATTTTACAGTTTGAGAGACCTGCAAATTCGTGATGGCTGGAGGTTGAAGATGACCAACGTGTCATTTTTCAACCAATGAAGGCGCGCCATCTGTTTTTTTCAAAATCTAATTTAATTAATGATTATGTACATTATTCACTAATGACCATGATATGCACAGTGCGCCAGATACCTTGGATTTGATTACTAACGCGTTTTGACTCTCATCCAATGGTCCACATATTTTACTTTTCTTTTCTTTTTCTGATTTTTATATTATAATTGTTTTAAATTTCAAAAAATCATAGAAAATTTATTTTTAGTCCAAAAAATTATGAAAAATATTTTTGATTATTCTCTTTCTGATTTTTATTTTTTCACAATTTAATTTTGTGTTTTGGTATTTTTTTTATAAATTTATACTTTATTTGATTTGTTTTAAATGTTTAAAAATACTTTTATAAATTTTTAAATTTTGGAAAAATTATAGAATGATCCAATGATATTGTGACAAATATTGGTGAACTTCTTTTATTTTTGTTTCTGACTTTACTATTTTTTTTAATCATTTTTGTTTTATTTTACCCATTTATTTTAATTTTAAAAAATAGTTTCTGACTTTAAAAAATTACCAAAAAATTTGTAAAATTATTTGAGCCATTTTCTGATTTTTTATGGTCTTACTTTTTATTTCTTGATTAATTTAAACATAGTTGATATTTTTCTCTTTATTTTCTATTTTTAAACATTATTTTTTAACCCTTTTGTATATATTAAAATGTGACATTATTTTGTGACTATTTGCTGGTTGATCTTGGATTAGATTTTGGATCATAAACTTTATTAACATCATTGGATCCATGGTGTTGAGTTTAACTCCACAAAAATGGATGAATGATTTTAATAATAGTTTGATTAAAATTTAATTCAAATGTGGGTTGTATATTTTCTCCCCATCCCTTTTCATCTCATCCCTTTCTTATTGCACTAAATGTTGTTGGAGCATGATCTCTATATCATGTCTCAAAACAAGTGGCGCATAGATTGCTATTGACCGACCTCAAAATAGGTGCGACTTCTATATAAGTCCACTTACGATTGCTTAACATAGCGCTAAATTTTGTCCCGATTCGAATAAATGATCATTCGTGGCCCAAACTTATGATTGTAAGCCCAGGTATGTTAATTTGATCTCTTTGATCCAATAACCTTGAGATTTATTGTGTGGAGGCTTTGGTTCTACCAATCCTCTAATGGATCTACAACACCTTTGGTCAACGCGAATCACTTAAACATCGTTGATTATTAAATGGTACTTGTGAGAATTCCAAATGGATGATATACTTGACAAAAAGCAAATGCAACTTTCTGTGTGGAGGCTTTGGTTCTACCAATCCTCTAATGAGTTCAAAATGCAAGCTTCAAGATGGTCATCCAACTAACCACTAATTATTGACTTGTCTTACTTTATGCTTTTATTCTTTTATATGCTTTATGTACCATTTACTTTTAGCATTTATATTTCATGCCATTTTCATCTTTGCTCATTTGAGCATTTACTCTCTTGCCATTTTTACTTTGCTCACTTGAGCTTTTCTTTTCCTTTCTTAAGATACTTAATAATCAACATAAACCCTAAAAATCTTTAATGGTACTTGGACTATTTGGTTACTATGCTTGGCATTATGGAGCATGAGACTTTTCTTGGACTTAGGATTAGAAACCTTGGCCTATCTTGGAGACTTTGTGATCTTATCTGATTATTTTGTCTGGAGTTCTTAAGGTTTACCTCAAGACATTGGGTTTCTTGTTTGTTTTTGTGTTCAGGTTTTTGTGATTACACTCTTTGTTTGTAATTTGAAATTCATCCGTATACAGTCGTTACTCTGCCCAATTTTTATGTAATACACTTGAAGATTGGTTCTCTCAAGAGGTCTAGTATTTCTTTGCTTGATTGATTTCAATCCAAGGAATGAGAATTCTATCTTGGCCCATAATGTCAAGTATTGGCTTCTTGTTGGTTAGATGGTTCTTATCCCTAGCTTTTATCTTATGCTTTAGGATAGTCCTTTCTTCTCCTCCCATCTTCTTTAATTTCAAAAATCTTCTTCCCCCTTTTGAAAACTCTTCATATTTTTTTTTTAAAACTTGAACCACTTTCGCAATAAACTTGGACTTATGTCCATGCATTTTCAAAACATTTTCATAAATAAACTCCAATCAACTTAATAATACCTTGACATTTTTTTTGTGAGAAAACTAAAAGTCAATCAATCTCATTTCAAACCATTTTGCCACTTTGGCTTTTATCTTTAAATTTTTCTCAAAAAGATTGAACTCTTGTCAATCCTTGTAGTGATGCAAACAACTATACTTCTACATTATGTAGTAAAGAGAGATATTTTCCACTTGAGTGTTGAGTAAGGATTGTTGATTTTAAAATCCAAGCCATATCCTCCATTTTGAGATGATGCAAATTATCCTTTCTCATAATTACGGGTAGTGAGTGTGTTTTCCATACGGATAATGACGATGCTGTTTTATCTCATAAAATTAACCAACACATTTGTGTCTTAATTTTTTTTAAAAGAGGAACTACGTGTATCCTGATTCCCTATTACACGAAAAGGTGGTACGTAGGCACTAAAGGTTCGCAACCGCGGCGGGTGAAAAAATTATAAAATAAATATATTTCTTTCCTCACCTCCACCATCCATTTTTTTTATATACAATATTTTTTATAGCCAAAATATACAGATTTTACAAAGAGGCTCCTGCGAAGTACCGTAGATTTTTAGGGTGCTAATACCTTCCCTTTACATAACTAACCCCCTTACCTTGAATCTTTCCCCTTCTTTTTGGGTTATTCGCTCTTTTTCCATTCCTTTGGAAACAATAAAGCGCAGTGACGATTTTTATTTTGATTTGTATAAAGTCTAGTCAATCCAATGACTTAGTCTTAAACATTTCTACCGCTACACTCTAGAATATATGTCATCCCAGTTTCAATCTTTTTTAACATTACAGGGAATTACTCACTAATCATGATGTGCTCATACACCACAACAAAATGGTGTTGCTGAATAAAAAAATCGTCCTTTAGTTGAAACCTCACAAACTCTTTTACTTCACCATAATGTACCCTCTTGTTTTTAGGGTGATGCTCTCCTCACCACATGTCAACTTGTCAACCGAATGCCTTCATCGGTCCTTCAAGATCAGATTCCATACTCTATCTTGGATCTGCAATATGATATCTACCCCATTCCCCTTCGCGTTTTTGGTTGCACATGCTTTGTTCATGATCTTAGTCCAGGTAAAGACAAACTTTCTGCTAAATCTCTCAAATGTATTTTTCTAGGCTACTCACGTATACAAAAGGGATATCATTGTTTTTGTCCTCAACTTCAACGGTACATTGTCTCTTCCGGTGCTACATTCTTTGAAGGTTCCTCTTTCTTCTCTACCTCCTCGTCACTCGATAAAACTTGTAATTTAGATGATCAAGATATCCCTTATGTTATCCCCACTACCATTAAACCTCCTTTGCAGGTTTATCTGTAATGCACTTCGCGTCCATCAACAATTAGAGATGATATTGATCCACCAACACCATCCCCTACTCCAACCGTTCCTCCAACTACTCACCTGAACTTGACCATCCAATAGCATTACAAAAAGGTATTCAATATCATAATCCAAATCCTAAATATGTCTGTGTTTTAAATTATGTTTGTCTCTTTACTTTCTATGTTTATTTTGTGTCTGCTTTAGATTATGTGTATATTCCTAAGTCTACAGGTGAAGCTATGATTGATCCCAATTGGCGTCAGGCGATGGTGGAAGAAATGGCTGCCTTGCATTCAAATAACACTTAAGACATTGTTCCTTTTCCTTCAGACAGAACTACAGTGGGATGTCGATGGGTTTATACAATGAAAGTTGGACCAGATGGTCAAATTGATTGTTTTAAAGCTCATTTGGTAGCCAGGGGATACACACATATATTTGGTCTTGATTATGGTGACACTTTTTCTCCAGTGGCCAATATTAGTTCAGTCCATCTCTTCCTTGCAATGGATGCTATTAATCATTGGTCGCTTCATCAATTGGACATTGAAAATGCCTTCTTACACGAAGAATTGCAGGAGGAAGTGTATATGGATCAACCTCCCAGTTTTACTGTTCCTTGTAATTCAAGACTTGTTTGTTGGCTTCATCGCTCTCTTTATGGGATGAAACAACCTTCACGTGTTTGGTTTAGTCGCTTCAGCTATGCCTTGATACAATTTGATATGACTAGATGTGAAGCATATCACTCTGTTTTCTTCCTTCACTCTTTCACCGGTCAACATATTTTTCTTGTGGTTTATATTGATGATATTGTTATCATTGGAGACAATACATAGGGTATCCAACGACTCAAAACTCAACTTTTCAAAAACTTCCAGACAAAAGATTTGGGTCTACTCAAATATTTCTTAGGTATTGAAGTTACTCAGTCCTCATCAGGCATTGCAGTTAACCAACGTAAGTATGCATTAGACATCCTAACTGAAACTGATATGATTGACTATCGTCCGATTGATACTCCTATGAATCCCAATGTCAAGCTTCTTCCGGGTCAGGGGGAGTTGTTGAAATACCCGAGAAGATATCAACGTCTAGTAGGTAAGCTCAATTATCTTGCTGTCACCAGATCAGATATTACTTTTGCAGTGAGCATTGTGAGTAAATTCCTGAATGCTCCTTGTGATACTCATTGGAATGCAGTTATTCAGATTCTCCGATATATAAAGAATACACCAGGATGAGGCCTATTATATGAAGATAAGGGTGATGCTAAAATCATTTGTTATTCAGATGAAGACTGGGCAGGATCACTGTCGGATAGGAGACCCACTTATGGATATTGTGTTCTTATTAGAGGAAATATGATCTCGTGGAGGAGCAAGAAACAAAACACGGTTGCATTATCTAGTGCTGAAGCTGAATATCGTGCTATGGCAGCAACCTCAAAAGAACTTGCATGGCTTAAGAATTTGCTCTCAAACCTTAAGTTCAATGACCTTCAAACCACAAAATTCATATGCGACAATCAAGCGGCACTCCACATTGCGTCCAATTCAGTTTTCCATGAACGGACCAAACACATAGAAATAGATTGTCACTATGTAAGAGATGAGGTATTGTCAGGAGAAATAACCATAAAATTTATCAAATCTGAAGATCAATTGGCTGTTATGTTTACCAAGTCTCTCAAGGGTTCTCGAGTGAATTATATTTGTAACAAGCTCGGATCATACAATATATACAATCCGACTTAAGGGAGAGTGTTAAGAATCTATTATCAATCAATTAGTATTGATTGATATTCAATTAGTAATCAGTGTAATTGATATTATTTTGTATTGTATATTTCCTATTTGCATATAAATATACACCATGTGTGATCATATTCGACACACAAAGATATAATTACAACAAATAACTTGAGAATAGTGGATGGACGTCTAAGTTGAAGAACTTGAGAATAGTGAATTCAGAAATTGAGTTGCAGTCGGCCTCCTTCGACATTTTGCCCACCATAGAAATCCAATTAGCAATGATTTTGACACATATTTTCCAATTATATTGTGCATCAAATCTAATTCTGTTACGAACCAACCAAATTTCAGAGAAAGTAAATTAAATAGCCGCTATCAAAATCACTTTAACCTGAGCAGACCAACCTATATCAAAAACTTTTCAACAATCTTTGAGGTTAGAAATGGTGAGATTAAGATTAAAACAGTTAGAGATCCAACACCAAATGTTAGCTGAGAAACTACAACTAAAAATCAGATGCTCAGTATTCTCCACATGCTTTAAACAAATGCTGCATTGAGATGGGAAGGAAAAATCTCTGTTATACAAAAGCTCATCAGTAGGAATGACTTTGTTTATAAACCTCCAAAACATCATAGATTTAGAAGGAGGTATGCAATGATGCCAAACAAGTTTGTGTCAAAAAACCTGGTTAGTCTTAACCTTGCAAAACTCATAAGCCAACTTTAAAGAAAAATTACCATTATTCGAATTGTTCCACACTTTAGAATGAGAACAATTGTGTTGGAGTTATAATGAGGAAATATCCACACTCATCCTTGAAAAATTGAAGAACAACATTAATTACATTCTGACCAACAATGTCCCAGTACAATTGAAAAAATATGGCTCCAAACCCATCAGGGCCAGGGACACTGTCCTTTTTGAGATTCATAACAACATCTTTTACTTCTAAATCAGACTGTTGGCCTGATCAGAAACCAGTTTAAAAATAGTCTCTTTAACCAAACTGTTATCAGTCAAGTCATCATCTTGTTGAATAACTTGATATAGTGGCCGGAGATAAATTGCTTGATTTTCTCCATATCAATAGTAATTACTCCATCAATGTTGAGAGAGCTGATCAAATTAGTACTTCTTTAATTTTTGCATATCTATGAAAAAACTTGGTGTTCCTACCACCATTTGCACACCAGTTAAATCTTGTCTTCTCCTTTCAAAAGGTTGTAACTATTCAATCTTTTATAAAATTGAATATTTGGCAGCTTCAAAATTCTTCAACATTTCATAATTTTATTCTTTTATCCATAAAGAAGAAAATGCACGTGGTGATAAATTAAAATTAACTGATCCTTCAAGTGTGTTGAGATTCAATATCTAATTTTATTAGACAAGATTTCATTCATAATCGTCTTAATTTTATTTCATATTCTTAGTTTTGTACATTTTCTCTCTTATTTTTCTTTTTAGATTTTAGTGAAGTCCCACATATTTTATATACTTTTTCCTCTCACACACATTATATATATATATATATATATATATATATATATATATATATATATATATATATATATATATATATATATATATATATATATATATATATATATATATATATATATATATATATATATATATATATATATATATATATATATATATATATATATATATATATGATTATAAGAATACGATAGATGATGATGTTTTTGGGAGTGCCAACATAATTGAGATATCTAACATTTCTTTGATGTCACTATCTCTTAGTTTATCAAAAAATAAAAATAACAACTTTTCAATAATTTAACTCATTTATTATTTATTTGTATCTGAATCAACTAAATATTTATTAATATTTTCCCTCATTAAATAGTTAATTTTATTTTCATTACAAGTACTCCTTATACAAACGAGTGTTGAAGTTGAACAAGTTAAAACTAAAGAAAATAACAAAAAAAAGTAAAAAAAAAAAAAAAAAAAAATTCTGTTTCAATTATTATGATTACATTGATTACATTCACCTGTATAGTACCTTTTCCTGTTTTAGTGTCTTTCTCTCTCTTCCCATTGATGAATGAGAGAAATTAACATGACATGAATGTAGTTAGCAACCAGGTGTATTGTAGTAGTAAACAAACTAGTAGCGGTTCTTTCTTTCTTTCTATCAATTTTTTCTTTAATGTCTCTTTCACATTCATTTTCATTTCCTTGCTTATACTAGCGGCAACCTTAACTACTTCTCTACTTACTCACACCAACTTATTCTTCTCTCTCTCTCTACACAATTCTCTTCTTCAAACATCAAGTAAGAGACATCTTTTACCTATCATTTACACCCAAAGAATTCTCTAAATATATGCACCTAAGGGTTTCCCATTATACCCTTTACACCTCACAAAGTTCTTATCTTTGTGGTTTGAGTTTTTGTAGTTGGATTTATACAAGCTATATGTGTATATATGTGTGTGTATATAGTCGTAGTAGACATAGATCAAAGGTTGTTTTTTTTGTTTGTGTAATCAATAAAGGTTGTTTTTTTATTTGTATAATCAATCAAGCTTGTGTTTTTTCTTAGCTTGTGATGTTTGTTGTTCTCACATTTATTTAAAGTTCAAATTTTTAGGTAAAGGGGTTGGCCTAATTTAGGTGCTTTTTTCATATAAGGTGTTAAAAATTTGAACTTTATGTTTGTCTTTGTGAAGTTTGTGATGGGTGTTTCTTTGATTTTTCGGGTATGACTCGTATGTTGTCTGTTTGAATTAGAGGACCATTTGGAAATTTAGAGGGGAAGGTGTGAAAAAATGCCGGAAGGAGGAAGAAAGAGGATACATTTTAGCAAACTATATTCATTTTCTTGTTTCAAATCGTCATTTAAAGAGGGACATTCACAAATTGGTGGAAAAGGGTATTCAAGAGTTGTTTATTGTAATGATCCTGATAATGTTGAAGCAATTCAGTTGAGTTATGATGGAAACTATGTTTCAACTACCAAGTATACAGCTTTTAATTTTATACCAAAGTCATTGTTTGAGCAGTTCAGAAGGGTTGCAAATATCTACTTTCTTATTGTTGCTTGCGTTTCGTTTAGTCCTTTGGCACCTTATACTGCTTTAAGTATCGCTGCGCCTTTGATGGCTGTTATTGGTGCTACTATGGCCAAAGAAGCTGTGGAAGATTGGAGAAGAAGAAGACAGGTACTTTTTTTCAGTTTTTTATTCATTTGTTTAATGTTGCTTTTGTTTCAAATGATATAAGTATACCTTTTAATCTTGCACTTAGGCCCTGTTTGGTACTTAATGCAGTTTCTAATGTTATTTATTTTGTATGGTGGAATCAAGCTTTTATCTATGAATATCAATTATGATCTAATGCTTCTTATGGGAATAATAGGTTAAAAAACTAGGCTTACTAGCTTTAGTATCGTACAATGCAGAAGGGTTCAAAAACTATTATAGGAAACATTTTAGTTCCTTATCATTCTCTCATATAATTAAGTGTTTCTTTATGCTTAAGTCACTTGATTGTACCTTTTGTTTTTAGCTTATCATTTTTTTTCTGTTGATGATTTGCTTTGGACATGCTTCACTTTTATTCTGATACGAGCTCTGTAGCATCGACACCTATGAAAAAGGTGTGTCCATGTCAGTGTCGGTGTCTGAAGCCAGCACCAACACTTGCGATTACATTAAATTTGTTCACTTTTTTGTCGACGTGTCAGTGTCGATGTTATATTTCCGGTGTTCATGCTTCATAGGTTACGAGTCGTCATTTTCAATCGGTATCTTTTAGTTCTAGATGGTTTGCTTATTTTCATTTTCATTTAAAATTGTCATTTTCAATCGGTTTTCCAGGATATAGAGGCAAACAACAGAAAGGTTCAGGTATATGGTAAAAACTATGCATTCGGGGAGACGAGATGGAAGAAACTTCGTGTCGGTGATGTGATTAAAGTGTACAAAGATGAATACTTTCCTTCTGATCTTCTTCTGCTTTCATCAAGCTACGGGGATGGTGTTTGCTATGTCGAGACAATGAATCTTGATGGAGAAACTAATCTAAAACTAAAGCATGCATTAGATGCGACAACCCGTCTTAACGATGAAGAATCTCTGCAGAAGTTTAGAGCTATGGTCAAATGTGAGGATCCTAATGAAAATCTATACTCATTTATTGGAACTTTGAATTACGAGGGTGTGGAACATCCTCTTTCGTTGCAGGAAATCCTTTTACGAGATTCTAAGCTGAGAAATACCGAATATATCTATGGTGTTGTTATCTTTACTGGCCATGATACAAAAGTAATGCAGAATTCCGTTGATCCTCCGTCAAAGAGGAGCAAAATCGAAAGAAAAATGGATAAGATAATCTACATTCTCTTCAGTACTTTGATTTTGATATCGTTTGTCGGTTCTTTGTTTTTCGGTGTCGAGACCAAAAGGGATATTAGAAGTGATGGAAGTTACAGAAGATGGTATCTTCATCCAGATGAGTCAACAATATATTACGATTCTAGAAGGCCAGGCCTCGCTTCGATTCTTCACTTTTTGACTGCACTTATGCTTTATGGTTATCTAATTCCGATATCACTTTATGTGTCGATAGAACTTGTGAAAGTTCTGCAGTGTATTTTCATCAACCAAGATCAGGAAATGTATTTTGAAGAATCGGATCGGCCAGCTCACGCGCGGACGTCTAATTTGAACGAAGAACTAGGTCAAGTTGATACCATATTGTCTGATAAAACCGGTACTTTGACATGTAACTCTATGGAGTTCGTCAAATGTTCCGTTGGGGGTACTCAGTATGGCCGTGGTATTACCGAAGTGGAGAAGGCACTTGCTAGGAGAGCGAAGGGTGGAGAATCTGAAGGTGATGCGTATTCATCGGATATCTTGAGTAAGAGTAGCAAGGCTGTGGAATCTCAGAAACCAATTAAAGGCTTTAACTTTAAAGATGAGCGAATAATGAACGGACTATGGATTCACGAACCACATCCGGACATCATAGAGAAATTCTTTCGAGTTTTAGCTATATGTCATACAGCAATTCCCGATGTAGATAAAAAGTCGAGGGAAATTTTGTATGAAGCCGAGTCGCCAGATGAAGCAGCATTTGTCATAGCTGCAAAGGAGCTTGGTTTTGAGTTTTTTGCTCGGACACAAACTAGCATTTCGTTGCATGAACTCAATCATGAAAACGGAAAAAGGGTTAACAGGTTGGCTAACTTCTTTTACTATGCTAGTTTCTATCGATTTTCGCCGGTTTGGGCACATGTTCATACTTTTTGAGTTTTATCATTTAATTTTTTTGTTGTTGTTGACTTCATTGATGAGCAGAGTGTACCAGCTTCTGCATATCTTAGAGTTCAGCAGTTCACGCAAAAGAATGTCGGTGATAGTGAGGAACGAGGAAAATAAAATATTGCTCCTATGCAAGGGTGCAGACAGTGTTATGTTTGAAAGGCTCTCGGAATATGGAAGAAAGTTTGAGGCTGAAACCAATAATCATATCAAAAAATATTCCGAGGCAGGTTTAAGAACTCTCGTAATCACATACCGTGAACTCGGCGAAGAAGAATATAACCAATGGAACAAGGAGTTCTCGAAGGCCAAAACTTCTTTAGCAGAAGACCGAGATACACTGGTGGATGCAGCTGCTGACAAGATGGAACGAGATTTGATACTTCTTGGAGCTACCGCAGTCGAGGATAGACTGCAAAAAGGGGTCGGTATAAAATTCCACTTGAATATGAATGCCGTTAATTATGTGCTTGATTAGTTGATGAAGTTAACTTTGTTTACTTAAAAATACAGGTTCCTAAATGTATTGAAAATCTTGCTAAGGCAGGAATCAAGTTATGGGTATTGACCGGGGACAAAATGGAAACTGCGGTCAACATCGGGTACGTCAACAAGGCTTGTTCTTCTTTCGGTTTCTTATAAGTATTGTAGCGTAGCAGAACTTGAACAAAATACTATTTTCTGCGATTTGCGATTGAAAAC
This sequence comes from Vicia faba, assembly GCA_948472305.1. Lineage (NCBI taxonomy): Eukaryota > Viridiplantae > Streptophyta > Magnoliopsida > Fabales > Fabaceae > Vicia > Vicia faba. The sequence continues at coordinate 988,119,987 of OX451735.1, read as the reverse complement.
ACCGGAACTTTCTATGTAAGTTTATTAAATTAAGTTGACACTAGTTATCCCCACTCCGATTTTACAGGTATGCTTGTAGTTTACTTCGACAAGACATGACACAAATAGTGATTACTCTTGACTCATCGGAAATCCTATCATTGGAAAAACAAGGGAACAAGGAGGCTCTAATAAAGGTACACGACCTTGCGTTTTTTTTTGCATCCAATTTTCTTTCGTTATTTTCGTTCTTTGATACGATGATTGTTTAGGCCTCTCATGATAGCATCGAGAAGCAAATTAATGAGGGAATCTTGCAAATCAAGTCAGCGAAAGAGAGTTCTTTGTCAGAAAGTTCTTCATTTGGCTTGATAATTGATGGGAGGTCCTTGGAGTATTCTCTCAACAATGCTTTGGAGAAACCATTCTTTAAGTTGGCTAGTAATTGCGCATCTGTCATTTGTTGCCGGTCTTCACCGAAACAGAAAGCTCGCGTGAGTATTATGGATGCACTATTTTAAATTTTCTTCATATATATATATATTGGAAAGTTCTTGTATATAATTGCATGACCCGAAAAAATATGCAGGTTACGAAATTGGTGAAATTGGAAACAGGAAAGACAACATTATCTATCGGTGATGGTGCAAATGATGTTGGCATGCTTCAGGAGGCTGATATCGGAGTTGGCATTAGTGGTGCTGAAGGGATGCAGGTAAAAAAAAATTCATTTTCTTAAACTTATTCCGGTTGTACCTTTTTTCGGTTCATGAAATACTTATATCCTTCACGATCCATCAAAATCGTCAATTGTTTTTCGTTTGTTTTCTTCTTTTATTAAGTAAAACCTTAACATGGTATAGATATTATTGAAAAAAATTAATGTTCCCTGTCTACAGGCTGTGATGGCGAGTGATTATGCAATCGGTCAATTCCGTTTTCTGGAGCGTTTATTGTTGGTACACGGCCATTGGTGCTATAGGAGAATATCAATGATGGTAAAACCATGCTTCCAAAGAATTGTGTTTGTGAATGCATGATTCATGTATGTTATAATGTAGAAAACTTAACCCACCAAAAACTCGGTCACCGATAAACTTGTTTTATTTGTTGTTGCAGATATGTTACTTTTTCTACAAAAACATTGCATTTGGATTCACCTTATTTTGGTTTGAAGCATATGCATCATTCTCCGGTCAAGCCGCTTACAACGATTGGTACATGTCGTGTTACAATGTGTTCTTCACTTCACTACCGGTCATCGCTCTCGGTGTTTTTGATCAAGATGTTTCTGCCAAACTATGCCAAAAGGTACTAAATTGTCGTATTTAAACTTCCTTTGTTCATAAAGAAACATACGACTGATCATCGTATAAAACTTTTTTACACAGTCAATACATAGTTACTGTGTCTCTGGTCCTATTTATAAGAAAAAATTTACTTTTTAGATTTGTTAAATAACTAATGTATCTGGTATATATATAATCTAGATACATTGTTTATTCAGTGAATCTAAAAAATAATTTTTTTAATATATAGGATCAGAGAGAGTATTAAATTTTGGGATTACTTATAGTACAAGAAACCTGATACTAATGAAACTATCTTTATACACAGTATCCCTTTCTATATCTAGAAGGAGTAGAGAACACTCTCTTCAGCTGGCCACGGATAATCGGTTGGATGTTAAACGGAGTCATTAGTTCCTTGCTAATCTTCTTCTTAACGACTAATTCCGTCTCAAACCAAGCCTTCACAAAAGACGGTCAAGTAGTAGATTTCGAAATACTCGGTGTCATAATGTATACTTGTGCAATTTGGGTTGTGAATTGCCAAATGGCACTTTCAATCAACTACTTCACTTGGATCCAACATTTTTTCCTTTGGGGTAGTATTGCATTTTGGTACATTTTCTTGATTGTTTATGGTTACATATCTCCAACCATATCAACAACAGCTTATAGGGTATTTATGGAAGCTTGTGCTCCTAGTGCTTTATATTGGTTAGTTACTCTTTTTGTTGTTGTTTGTGTTCTTTTACCATATTTTTGTTATAGAGCTTTTCAAAGTAGGTTTCTACCAATGTATCATGATATCATACAAAGAAAACAAGTAGAAGGGGCTGAATTTGAGATAGGTGATGAGATACCTAAAAAAGTTCAAGGTAAGTTAATACATTTGAGAGAAAGGTTGAAGGAAAGGGAAGCGTGAAATGTGTAAAATGTAAATATGGTTTGGAAGTTATATTCTTGGAGATGGATTTGTATTTGGTTTATTGCTTTTAGTTTGGAAGTGATTTGTGTAGTAAGATTTGTAAATAGTTTGTTTTAGAGATGGTTTCTTTATTTTTTAATTAGTTTATACCATAAGATGTAGATTAGCTATGTAGAGGTTGTGTAGATTGTTATACCATATATAGAATTTGCATTTGTTAATCGAATAAATTGTACATGCTTTGTGTGTGTGCTCCCTCGCGCGCCTGATCTTATCGTGGGGTTGAAGTTTTGTATGATCCTTCGATTTTTAGGAGAATGAAGTCTTGATATTTCAAAATTCGGTCGGAAATTAACTAAAGATTTTCAATATAACTACTGGAAATTTGTAAATTTCTGAAAAATTTCAAAAGAATTGGACAAATCAGAAATTTCAGAATATTCGGTAGACATAAACGAAAATTTTCAAAATTTTCGGTATAGAATATCGGAAAAGTCCAATATTTTCGATAAAATGCTTGTTCAACAGAATTTCCGATATCAGCTATGGAATTTTCAGTATCGCCAAAAGAATTTTTGTATCGCCTAGCAAATTTCTGGTATCGCAATTTTTTTTTCCAAAAACGAAGGTATGCAGAAGAAAATTTTGAAAAGGAAGAAAAATCCAACAAAACTATTATAATCTTTTTGTCACAAAATGGAGGATTTCATGTATAAGAAGGGGGTGACATGTTAAAATCTTCACTAGACTCTATAGTTGTATTTCCCAATTAATACCATCTTAATTTTTAAATATACGACCTCTTGTGATTTTTCCGTCATTTTTTTATAATTATTTAAAAATATTTTTACTCACAATCAATTATTTATTTAATTGTATATTGTTAAATATGTTGCGTGTAATTTATAGTTATTATTATTATTGTGATATAATATAAGTTGTAGTTCAAGTCCAAGTTAGTTAGGGTTAGGGTTTGTTATATTAGTTACTTAATATACAAGTCATGTAGTTGTATATAAATATATATCAAGTAATTTAGTTTTTAACACCTTCAATAATAATAATAATAATCATTATTCTCCATCCTCTTTCTTTCTATCCTCACTAAAAGTGCATCACGCACTAACAAATTGGTATCTAGAGCTTCCAGTTTGTTTCTTGATCGTGTTTTCAAGAACTTCACGTTGGTGGCCATGTTTTCATGGACTGTGAATCATAACTGTTGTAGAGATGAATGATACCAATGGCATTTAGAATTCTCTTCCAATTCTCGACGAGAAAAATTAGATACGATGGAGAAAACAAATGCAATCCTTGTTCGATTTTCAAGAAACCTTATTAGAAGTGGTTACTGATGACGTTCATGAACTTGCTGACAACACATATGATGCTCAGAGAGTCAGTCACAAGGATGCAAAGAAGAAAGACTACAAGGATGCATTTTGTATTCAATCGATGGTAGATGTGGCAAATTTTGATCGGATTTCTCATGTTGGATCTGTGAAGGAGGCATGGGATATCCTTGTCAAGTATTATGTAGGAGGTGAGAATGTTAAAAATTGTCAAGTTGCAGATACTGTGAAGGCAGTATGAATTACTACAGATGGGAGAAGAAGAAAAGATTGCAGGCTATGAGTTTAAGGTGCATAATCTTATTCATCTCATGAAAATCTATGGTGAAACCCTTACTGACAAGATGATAGTTGAGAAGGTAATGCATACATTGACCTCTCACTTTGATCACATTATCGTAATTATTCAAGAATCCAACAATCTTAAAACCATGAAATTGGAAGATTTGATTGGTTAGTTGGAGGACACATGAGTTACAGATTGTCGGGAGGAAATGGGTTCAAGATTCGATACAAGCTCTAAAGGTTTAGACATGGAAGAATCACGGTGGTTCCAACAAATTCAAAGGAAAGGAGACAAGACTCAGAGTAAGAAGTCTTGGTCGAAACCTCAAAAGCATAAAGTCGATGATAGGGCTTCTGAATCCTCGAAAAGAGAATAAGGAAACTCTTATCAGAAAGACAAAGAAGAGAAAAAGGAGTACAATTCTATAACTGTGAAAAGTGGGATCACTTGGCCAAGAATTATTGGTACAAGAAAAACAAAGGAGCGACAAAAGGCAAGGACAAAGGAGAAAAGCTTGTACGACAAGATTCAGATGATTCTGAAGATTTGGTGCTTATGACTGCAATTGTAGATCAGCATGTCAACTCCAAGATCTGGTTCCTCGACACAGAATGCTCGAATCACATGACTGGTCAAAGAGTGTGGTTAGTAGATTTCGATGATTCAAAGAAGAGCAAGGTCAAACTTGTTGATAATAGCTCGTTGCAAGCATAAGGTACTGGTGACATAGTTATTCAAAGGAGCAATGGAAATATATAGTCTATGTACCTGAAATAAAGTGCAATATACTAAGTGTTGGACAACTAGTCGAAAAAAGTTTCTTTGTGGTTACGAAAAATGGAACCTTGGAAATATTTAAAACTAAAAATAATTTGGTCTTGAAATATCCTTTGTCGAAGAATAGGATATATAAGGCCATGATTAGTTCGACTGAGGTACAATCCCTAAAAATAGTTGTCGACCACAAGAATATTTTGTTGTGGCATTTGAGGTTTGGCCATCTGAATTTTAGGTCACTCAATCAACTAATCACTCAAAATATGGTAACAAGTATACCAAGTCTTGTGATGCCCGACAAACTCTGTGAAGGCTGATTAGTAGGGAAACAAACCAGAAAGTATTTCGTTTCAACTGCCAATGAAATCCTCTTGCTTACTAGAAGTAGTAAATTCAGATGTATGTGGCCCTATTGAGGATCATACCATTGATGGAAACATATATTTTGTCTCATTTGTCGATGAGTATA